>JAPDES010000019.1:0-475093 GCA_027569235.1 Aspergillus sparsus
CCCCCCCCCCCCCCCCCCCCCCCCCCCCCCCCCCCCCCCCCCCCCCCCCCCCCCCCCCCCCCCCCCCCCCCCCCCCCCCCCCCCCCCCCCCCCCCCCCCCCCCCCCCCCCCCCCCCCCCCCCCTTCACTTATCTTTCTCTCTTGGCCCTTCTCGCTCGGAATGTGTACACGGCGTTCTATACGTCAGCGACTGCTCGGAAGCATGCTACTAATCTAGCTATTTCACTCAAGATAGGGCTAGAATTACTAAAGAGAATATACGGCTGGCAAGAAACATTACCACCGCACCTGAAAGTGAACGAGACAAATATTTTGCAGAAAAGAGTTCTTTTCATTCCAGTTCAGGTGCATATCTCCGTCTAGCGTTTCTCACATTGGAGAGTTTCATCTATCGCACAATGCTCCGGTAAATGTCACGGGCCTTACACAGTCAGCCCCTGAGATGATACCTGCAGTCATGGAAAGACTCCACCAGGCCCTTGCTTTCACAAAGAGTTCGACTGCATATGACAGGGGTAGCTTTTGGTATTCATGTAAGCACTCTGGTGGGTCAATAGCTTGGCTGTTACTAACAGGAGGACCATTGACTCCTATTTCAGGGGCACACATCGTTTTTTTGCAATGATTTCAAGTTTCATCATACCCTTGCTGGCTCAAGCACCTTTCGGCAAAAGTTGCTCGGGAGGTGAAGGATACACTCGACCAGTGGACAAAGGTTTTAAGAAATCAATGCGCTACTTTTGATCAGATGCACCTATCTCTGGTACATACATCTGGATGCAATGGTTTGGTCTGAGTCCGGATTCCCTGTTCACTGCTCGCCATATGTGCGCGAGGTGCTGCAGGATCGAGTTTGAGAGACTCCCGTGGGCAGAATTATTTCAATAAACCAATACACTAATGGTTTGGGGGAGATTTTTTGACTGGAAAATATCATTCTGCAGGATGTATCATGTACCTAGTAAGCAGGTACCAATCAGTCGGATTTAGGAGGAAACCAACGGTAGTAGCACAGAATCTGACGTCTTCGTCGATTCCGATGAGCCAATGATATCTCACGGAAATGCATGTCCATAGATCGGTCCAATCAATTGACATACATGAATGTGATATGTACCTGCAGGATGCCAATCGCATGAAAGTCAATCAAAATTAGCTGCAGGTCGAGGGGGCTGATACGCCTCACCCTGACACGGTGGATTCGACAGACAGTCACGAGTGCCTTTTTCAGTTTCCAATAACCCCTGAAGTGGAGCAGTGGGTGGGGAATCTCATATCTTGCTGAAGAATCCAAGGGTTTCCCTTTTTAATAATTGGAAGCCAGGAAAGCCAAGGAAGTCGATCATCATTGTGCATATAAAAATTCAAAAGGAAGTGGCCTCCTATCATGGGCCAGTTGATTGCCTTCTCTACTATTAATCATTCAAGAACGGGCTGAGATCTCGCAACTTCTCTATATCAGCTCTACTCGCGTGGAATTCCTACGCTTCATCAAGCAACTCCAGCCATGGCTGATAGCGGTATATCCAATATCGACCTTGGGTATTCACATGACAACTTGCGCCATGTAGTAATTACGGCCACAAGTATTGCTCTTTCGCTATCGACCATTTCTCTATTATTTCGACTTCTTTGCCGATATATTACCAAGACGAAGTGGTTTCTGGATGACTATTTGATGATATTGGCGGTAGTAAGTTGCATTTTCTGAATCTTACGCTTCCTTTCTTTTCACGCGCCCTAACATATAACTGGTTATAGATATTTGAATACGGAATCTCTTTTGCCGGGGTCATTCGTGAGTTATTTCCTCTAACCTCTACGTTACTCAAGTTTACCTACATACTCACTTATCTGCAGTCCTGTACAATGGTTTGGGTACACATGTCGAGTACGTCCCACCGGATCAGCTCATTGTTTACTTGAAAGTATGTCTTGACAATCACTCTCGATATGGTACGGCCAATCAAGAATCTAATTGAAAATAAAAAAATAAAAAAAGACACTATCAACCGGGACTTATCTTTACACTCTATGCATCACATTCGTCAAGCTCTCCATTTTAGCCCTCTACAAACGGCTCTTTCCTATTAAGTACATGGTTATGGGAGTAAACATCGTCGGTGGCATTGTCATCTTTTGGTGCTATGGCGTTTGCATAGCCGGATCATTCATCTGCATCCCTCTAAAGAAACTATGGGACCCCACCCTCCCCGGAGGATGTTTCGATTTAGCGAAATTCTTCTACGGCCTTCAGATCCCCAATATTGTCACTGACGCCGTGATTCTCGCGATGCCTATGCATGTGGTGTGGAATCTTCAGATGCCTAAGGTGCAGAGAATTATGCTTTCTGGGATTTTTATGCTTGGGCTTGTGTATTTCCCCCCTACCTTCGAAAAAGAAAGAGTAGACATAGGTTGAAACTTTTTTCTCTAACAACGTCTATAGAACGCTAATATTTGATATTATTCGTCTTGTTGCATTGATCGAATTGTCTAAATCTGGAAATGACATCACCTGTATGTTTTCTCTCTCTCTCACACACACACACACACACACACACACAAAAACTGACAGCTACTAATTCGGGGGTGAAAAAAAAAAAAAATAGATAACCAAGTTCCCAGCAGTGTCTGGACCTGCATTGAGCCTGCAGTGGGTATCACAGCTGCCTGTCTCTCCAACATGCGACCTATATTCAAATGGACCGCCGACCGCTTACCCAGCAACTGGTCGAGTCGTAACCATGTCTCCAGCACCGCAAGCAGCAAGAAATCAAAAGGCATGAAGGGAAACCAATCTACCAATGTGATCGAAGTTCATAATCAAATTTACACCCGGGTCACAAGGTCCGGGGCTTTTGTGCCCGATATAGAGGAGGATTAGATAGATACCTCGTACATAGTACGAGTACGAGTGTATATAGAGTATAAAGGGTAAGGGGGATGTGATGGCGAAAGCATTAATAGAATAGCAAAGATAAAGCATGCCATGTCATGTCTAGTTACTATGTATGTACATACTACTATGTCCATGTCTAATCTATCCGACTAAATTCTGATTTTTATGCGGGAGCATATTTATTTAGATATTCGAACTAAGTTCATAACAGGTGATAGGTTTTACAGTGCGCGCATGGTTTATAACTCTGCCTAGGCGATGGATCAACTCTGCTGGCTACCTGAGTAAGGAGGGAGACGGATGGTGAGGCAGGCAATGTTTGGAACAAGTTATAGAAGATGATGCAAATACAGTAGTTTCCAGCTTCTCAGAGAGGCCAAGAACAAAAGATAGTAGTAAGTAGAATCTTTGAGCAATCTTGGAGACAAAAATAAAGGAAAAGAATTTTAGATACCTAAGTAGCTTGGGAAATTATTGAATGGAGATAGTTCAAATACAAAAGGAGGAAAAAAAAAAAAAAATTGAAAACTTCACTTTCTTCAAAAGCTAGAACAGGCACCAATTCATTTGAAATCTTCCTCAAGTGGGAAGAAAAAAAAAGAACTTTCTCTTTGCGCCTGTTATATTTTACAAGAAGTGCTCAGTTGTTGTTGTTGTGCTATTCTTATTCTGCTCCCTTCCGTCCTGTATACGTTTTAATTGCTGAGTGCTAGCTATGGCTTGCTGTGCTTGTGCCGAACTCGTTAGTCAGTCATTCCAACACTGAGAAGTTCGTTTTCTTGTTGGAGTGGGGAGAAAATCTGAGAGGTCTAACAAGGACAGGAATCTTCATCCGGAGATGCAGTGCCGAAATTTTTCTCTTTCATATCAACACAGGTGTCCGATATTGTTATGATGATTTATGAAAGCAAGATTTGATGCGTTTGCAAGCCCTGAGGAATTGGAAGCCAACCTGTTTATAGTAATATATTCAGTCTCGAGCGTGATTCTTGCCATAAATTCTTTGGGAATACTTCTATCAAAGTATTGCTGGCTCGCTAAAGAGTATAATCACCACCGCTTCAACATGTTTTACTCGACTGGTTGTGCATTAAAGTTGTATAGGGCGGACACACCGGCGAGACTTGGGCTTCGATTACAGTAGTAAAATGCCGTATTTGTTTAAACACGTATGTGCCATAGTATCGTTTGTGGTCAAGCAAAATTCTCCACAAAGTCGAGATTTCAGTCTTTGACTAGCTGCTGTGTCTTCCGTATTGTTTCTTTGTTGTGCTCATATATCCAGCCTATTGACGGGTTTTCTTTCGCTTGGATTAACAAGCATTCGTCGTCCTGCTTACCATGTACGAATAATCCGGTGGGTATTTAGAATTTGCGATGAAGAAGTCCATCCTGTGAAATACAAAGAGGGTCCATCTATCCCAGGAGGTACCCAGCGATTCACAGAAATCATAGAGTAAGTGCAAACGAGTTCTTTGTGGTTGTAGCAGCTCCGTTGTGAACTTAGCAACTTAGAAAACCACAAAAATCACCATTTTGAGGGAAGGGGCGCAAAAAAATTGGTCTAAGCCTGCATTCGATATTGGCCTAGAGCATGGGGCCATTGCAGGTAGAAATCTCTCCAACGGAAGTCGGGGTGACATTGGTATCCTCATTTGAGCCGGAAAGGGTAAGTCAAGTAGAAGCTCGTCTAAGTTGCAGATTTATTTGGTAAACAAAGTGATCAAAATTCATACGAAGTCCAGCACCTCAAGGGCAGACCGAGAGGAACCACTTAGAAAAGTAGTCGGTGGGCGAGTAAAACTATTTCTTCGCGTCAAAAGTAATTTCGAAAAGGGGCAATCCACAGGCTCGACTAGCCCTGTAACAGTCACAGTTAGGATCCCGTAGTTGCTGAACGCATATCCTAAGAGTAAACAGAAAGTGAAAACCCCTCAAACGATTTAGTCGCTCAAGTCGACGCCTTAACCTGTGGTAGTTGAATGAAAATAGCGGGATTTTCCCAGTTCATATGGAAGTGGAATCGATAGCGAGTGTTGCTTGTATATATATAGTCTGGGTCTCAAGTAGCCAAAGGTTTTGAGGTAGTTCTTCTTGCACTGGACCCTGTTGATTATTCGTTGTATATTGCCTACTCTCAGGCTGGATAACTCCTCCGTCCTCAAATTTCGTTGTCAAGATCCGTATATCAAATCTAAATTTCCACCTTAGTGGAATCAAAAACTCAAGGTAATTGGGAGGCGAGGTAAAGAGGTGGGGGGGGTTCTCGTCAGTGCTAGTCGCTTAGGATGGAATGTAAAGTTTCTACCCGTCATAATAATTTATGGACCAAATGTGCCTGAGCATATAAAGGATCTCGTTAGCTGTTGTCCTCTGCGTCTAGTTGCTGGGGAGATCAGAGGCCTGGGTGAGATTACGACAACACCCACTTCTCTCATTACGCACTGGGACTGCTGGTCGCACTATATCTCAGCTTGTTTGTTATGTCGTTGAATAGAAACAAATCTGACACCCTCCCAATTTCTTCACTCTTAGAGATCAAAGCCAAGCTTCGTTGTAGGAGACACGGAGTAGAACACGTTATGGTTTATTTTTTGCCGATCTGTTGCTGAGATTTAGGACATGGACGTATTTCTTGTCTTTGATAGAATAGTAGTATAATGTATATTTGATTATTTTGACATGTAGATGACTATTGATGCAATATATAAGTGCGATGTATAAGAGATGGTGAAATACTGAGATGGTGAGAAGGGAAGAAGAAAAGATGAAGCTTAGACTTTAGGGGGATTAGTAGGCTTTTATACCACACTTTAGACCCTCAGTCTATTTGAAACCACTTGAAAACAGATGTTCTAGAATTTAACTCATAAAGGAGTTATGGATGTAAGCAAAAGGATACCTGCTCTTTTACCCACTTCATCTACTTATGCATGTTTGACACACTACCTGATATGGCTTCTCACCATTAACAAATAAATAATCGGCCAGACTGGCCCTCAATGGTATGTTAGTACTATTTCCCAAATAGACAACAAAAGAAATACAATCATAAGTCCTTCTTACCCCTTTCTCCTTCAGAAACTCCTCTGCGATAGCCCTGATTTAGGGCACGTATGTACCCACCTGTCACCCTTACTAGCCCCTCACCGATTTACTACCAGCAGTGGCAACATGTTTGCTGGTTATATTTTCAGCACTTCTAAAACAAGGGATGCATTTTTGAAAAGGAGATTTGAACTATTTTATCTACGCTTGCTTGCATTGATCTGGTACTATCAGAGTGAACACCTAGAGAGACCTTAGTTTGTTTAACTATGATGGATGACTAGAAGAACAGATGGGATGAAGCAAAACAGGAGCCATGACTGTTTGGACTTCATTAATTACCATCAGGCTATCATTCGAGAGGATTTCCATTTTCCATCAAAACAAACGAGTCGACTTCGCTGAGATCTGAGGCATGGATCTCTCTAACCTCTCGGAAATTTTCAGAAAACAAAGCATAGTAAAGGCGACCATGAAACTATAGAGGAGATGTTAGTCAGACTATGCATAAGTGGACGACGGAAGAACTACCTGGACGGGGTTTCTGCGGCTGTATATTGGTAAAGTCAAGAACGACATACTGTTCCATCTTCTTTTGTTGAATCAAGCTGAAATATTGCCCATTCGGTTCAAACCTTTCCATATGTTGTAGAAGCCGATCACGATCTCTTAAAACCCCCACTTCTTCTGGGAAGTAAGAAAGTCAATTGTCCCACCCTTAATACCTGTCTTGATCACGAACTCGGGAGACATTATAACATGGCCATTCAGTAAAGAAAATAGGCAGCGGTAGAGCTCTTTCTGGAATTGATCCTCTAGAGGCAAGGAATTGCCGGCTAGCAAGCATGGAGCGTCTGAAAGCTGACGGGGTTGAAAACGCTTGATAGCATCAACTGCCAATTCTAAGGGAGAGTTGTAATTGAGTTTGTTGTCAGGGTGTTTCTCCCAGAAAAGACATTGGCAATACCTAAGGTAGCATTATGTTAGGAAGCGGTATAAAATAATTCATTGGCGATGGATAGGGAGGTGCTACAGCCACACCGGCCTTGCTCCTGCCACACCTTTTTGTACATGTTTGCTCATTATTAAAGCCCCAGGCCTTCAAACACCTCTAGGCCATATAACCCACAACCACTAACTAGAATTTTAATTCTCTTAATTGCTAGGTGGCTAGGTAGTTAGATAGCTAGATAGCCCCCATGATAATGTGCGCTTAAGTAGTTGATAGTTGTGTTAATTCTAACTGTCGATCCTAACTGTCAATTCTGACTGCCGATTCTGACTGCCGATTCTGACTGCCGATTCTGACTGTCGATTCTGTTATCATGTTTGTTTTTATCATGGTGTTGGCTCTAACCATTGGTTTGGTTCCACCCAACACACTGGGTTATCTGTAAAGTGACAACTTTATCTTTAGATTATCAGAGATATCCCCGCAAAAAGATGATCTTCCCCAGAAAAGTGGCTGTAGCAACTCCCGATGGATATACTTACCAACGGTGGATTTGGGTTGCAAACACAAAATGTATATCGTTGCCTGATTTCTCTGCACAGAGCCACCCATTTGCCCAGATGTTTTTAAGGGCGTTTTTCATTTCCTTGCTCTTGTTCTGATAGCTCAACTCATAGATCCCATCACAAGCAATAGCGTCCTTGAGGACACAAGCGGGATCGTGCTTTTGTATTATTTGCGGCGGAGGTAAACCCCTGGCAAACGGGAGATTCTGTATAGTTTTGAAGAATTGCAGAGGATCACTAAAATCAATTTGTTGACGATTCCGCACAAGGGTCTGAAGCGCCTGATGTAGAAGGTATAAAAACTAGTTAGAATGGTTAGAAGTTATAGCTAGACTATCAACCCCAGGGCAAAACTTACCGGTATGAGATTTAGAACTTGTGTAAGAGATGTAATCAATCCCACGTGTCCATTGGTGCTCACGACCTCAATAGTTTCATCTTGATCGAGCAGTAAACCAACAGGTTTCCACTTAGAATCAACATTCTCATCTGGTTTAAGTGATATCTGCTGCTCAGTGCTGAAGATCATTGGCGTGGGCTAATTTTTCCCCCCCTCAAAGCCGGTAAACCCCCTAGTCGGAGACCCATAGGACACAAAGAGAACAATACGCGCCTTGGACGTTGGTTCAATGGCCTTGAATAGGTCAGCCCATAGCTGCTGATCCCAGTAAGATTCTTGGGCCTCGTCAAGAAGAAGATATCCCTGATGAGTCGGCCAGTTGCAACCATGAATACCAGTTTCCTTCTCAAGATAGAAAGCCCATCCATTTTCACGTCGAACTAATTCCCCCTTCCAGCCCGTCATAGCGTAGATAGGAACAAGAACCCATCGTGATAAGTAATTTATGTTTGATGGTGGTAGAGGGTGTTGTTGAGATCCCGTAGGAGGGAGAGGGCGAGGAGGTAAAAGGTGAGGAGGAGGGAGCAATTGAGGATCGAGGTAAAAGTAAGGGGCAGGGGGGAAGTAAGTTCGCCATCATGTTAGTCGATGAATTTCTTGAATAGCCTGCCAACGGTCCCATATATACTCTGTTTACAAGTTAATGCTATTACCACAAGTCAACAGCGGCGGTTAGCAATAATAATCTTGGTATTCTTTTGGGCAATTTGGAGGCCTGCTAGAATAGCTTATTTATTATCACCTTTAGTTTGTGGGGTGGGTTCCTTAGATAATATACTCATTCTCAAACAAAGACTCTTTCAGTAAAGGGAGGTGGAAGTGTTGCGTTGGTTGATGATGACCAGAAAGTGATTAGCAATAAGATTATATAGGATTTATTAGTTAGTATTTATTATTAAGTAACATAAAATTAAACTGAAGTATATATTTAGCATATGCCTTTAATAAGTAAAAACCAGGTAATTATTGCTTAAAAAAATTTTTTAGACCTTATTATTACTTGGAAATGGAAAATTAATTCCTAAGCAATGATGAGGTTGGGAGGTCATTGTTGCTTGGAAAGTGCCAAGAAATCCCAAGCAATGATGAGCTGGGTCCCGCGAATAGAACCACGTTTGAGCTGCCAGAGCAATTACATAATAAATCCAACATAACTACCTGTAGTTACCTTATCTGAGAGCTGACAATTTGGTGAACAACAGGTCCATCCCAAGGGCAGTATTGTGAGAATTAAAACCAGGTTGCAGAATCAAAAAGCCCCCGAGCCGACTGCTAATATGCCTGATCGGGCCCGTTTTGAGTAAGGATCTCCCCATACATACATACTCTACATGGATATACAACCTAAGACCCCTGAAAAAAAGACCTATCACATTTTGCGTCAATCAATTTTACCGAAATCTCAATAAAGTCAATGTAGATTGGGGTTGTCTACACAGAGAAAACTAGTTCTTTCTTTAGACTTGTTCATGAGGGTTGGTTTGGAAGGTTGACAATGTGAAGTTGTGTTGATTACAAATCGCTGGCTGCTAGAAATGTTTCACTGTGTTATGTCCGAATACGAAGAGATTGGTGTAAAAAAGATACCCGGAGACCTCTCAATGCCTGCATGGCCAAAGTAGTCGATGGCACTATTTCATCTTCTCCAACAGACTTTACCGCCATCATCCTCTTGCCCCCACTCGTAGCTGCATAGAGACCCAGCCTATTAGTGACCAAAAGGAAGAGAAAACGCACCCGGCTTTATCTGACCCCACCATGCCTGTTGCTCGATATGTCAGCACTTGAAACGTGGGAGGGTGTGCAGCTCTTCCCTCATATTAAGACCGTCGCCAGCTTCCAGACGACTTCTACTCAAAGATTCTTCAACATTGTGTGGCAGACTTGTCAAAGTGTAAAACTGTAAAAGCAGAGAGTATGGCACTGGTGTCAACTCTTCAATATGAGCTCAGCTCCCAAATGCTAAACACCTCAGAACCAGCTTCGGCTATCAGCCCTCGCATTTTAACAGATATAATAGATGAAGATATCGTCCCACACCATCTTACTCCCCCAGCTGAGCCAGAACCGGTCCAGCAGGTTTTCGAACGGGCTCCTTTGACGCCAATAAATCGGTCACGACAATTGACTATCACAACGTTGATTATCTTATCGAATCTTGTCCAGGTATACTCACATCCCTCACTGCTGGTCTAGTATGAAATACACTAAGCAGATATACCCCGTAGATGATCGTCAATTTCGCTGGTGTAGCCGGTGGTAGGACTTTTAGTCAGTCCATGCACGTCAAAGAGACTTATGCGACATGGATAGCTGCAAGCTATGCGTAAGTTTCAAATTTATATCGGCGACGTCTAGGTTATACATGTGCATACATACTCACCAGAACCAGCCTTACACAGGGAACATTTGTCCTCATGAGTGGTCGGCTAGGGGACGTTTACGGGCACCGGAAAATGCTTTTAGGGGGTGGTGCTTGGTTGTGTACCTGTACTCTTATTAGTGGCTTCTGCAACAATTTTTTCGCGTTTGTTACTATGCGAGCACTCTCAGGGATAGGGGGTGCTAGCATTATGCCTAATGCTGTTGCGATGATTGCCATTACGAACCCGCCCGGTCGAGTCAGAAACCTCAGTTTGGGGATTTTCGGTGCCTCAGCGCCCCTTGGGGGATACTTTTCTGCACTTTTCTTAGGAGCCTTCTTAGAACATACTGAGTGGAAGTGGTTTTTTGTCTTCATGTATGGGGCAACTTCACATCCATGCTGTTAAAGATCTTAGCGAGAAAGCTAACCAAACCCACAGAGCATGTCTCGGAGCTCTGACGTTCATTCCTCTTTGGATTTTAAGTCCTAAAGAACCAAAAACAGTTCGAAAGGGAACAATTGATTGGGTTGGAGCTGCTTTGGGAACAAGCGCTTTGATCTTGTTTAACTTTGTCTGGAAGTAAGTCTACACCTTGCTCTTCTTCTTGGTGCAGAGCTCTACTAACAGTCCCAGTCAAGCACCAAGTGTAGGCTGGTCTACTCCGTATGAGATCGCGCTGCTCATTACTTCTGTCTTATTGTTCATCGCTTTCATCATGTGGGAGAACTGGACCTCCCATCCAATTATGCCCCCTGAAATTTTCAAGGCACCCTCTTTCGGAATCTTGGTCTTTGTCATCTTACTCAACTACATGACCGTAGGAACTTTGATCTGGTACCAGATTCTTTGGCTTCAAGAAGTGTGGCACTGGTCAACACTGCAGTTTGCCATCGGATGGACACCATTTGTGATTTGCGGTACTGGAGCAGCCTGTTTGGCAGCCTGGCTGATTCCCCGATTAGCTGCTCAGTGGATTCTAGCAGTTGGAACAGTTACCGTGATGGTCTCCACAGTACTGATGGCCACTATTCCTGAGCACCAAACTTACTGGGCGCAGATCTTCCCGTCTGTGGTGCTTTTCTCGTTTTGTCCCGATCTAGTGTACACTGCCGGACAAATTATTGCCAGCAATACAGTTAAACGTCACCAACAGGGTGTCGCCGGGTCCATCATTGGCACCTTGAATCTCTATGGAAACAGCTTGGGACTGGGATTTGCATCCACGATCGAAGTGCATATTGCTGCCACATACAAGGACCCTATTCGAGGCTACCGAGCAGCACTGTATTTTGGCGTAGCAATCAGTGTACTTGCATTAGTTTTAGATATAGCATTTGTTCGTCGCGTAAAAGATGAAAGAGAAGGATGGCAAGAAGATGACATAGTAGAGATTGAAATGGATCAAGCTGCAACAACTGGAGCGCAGGTGTCGATGCTAGAATCGGGGCATTCCATTGTTCAGAAAAAGTAACCCGTTGAGAACCCACAGTTACTTTCAACCCGACTTATTAGGACGTGGGTTTGTTGAAGGCGATTTGTCATATCGCCACAAACCCCAGAAGTTTCGAGAACCCTCGTTCTCGAATCCATTTCAAAATTTCTTGAGTTGTGATTGATAATCATACTTTTAAAATACTGAAGCCGGTAGATATGAATTGAGGTGCTAGAATATGAGGTGTCTTAGTCTCAAAATGCATTGTCGACTACTCTACCCAGTAATGGTGAATTACGTAGTGTGGGTAAAAATCTAGATCCTGAGGCATTAATACTACCTTATCAATCACGTGTTTCTTATCGGATTACTAAGCGGCTGAAAAATCAACCCGAATTTCCAAATCAAAAAAAAAAAAAAAGGTAAAAAAATTATTCCAAGTGAGACGAAACAATATAACTTGACCAGAAAGTATTAAACATGGATTTAGATACTCCTGTGCCTATGGCACCGCAGGACGATGCTATGGCAGAGGTTCCCACGTAAGAAATTTCTTACTTTTTCCCTAGACGAATGCTACGAGTGACTAACATTTTTTACCCCTCCAGAGTGCTCTGCTATAACTGCGGGGCTCCATTAGTTGGTGCGACGATATGTAACGATTGCATGAAGCTTACAGTCGATATATCGCAGGGTATTCAGCGCGAGGCCGTCCTAAATTTCTGTCGTGACTGCGAACGCTGGCTGCTGCCCCCATCGAGTTGGCAAGTGGCGAGTCTCGAGTCGCGCGAGTTACTAGCACTGTGCTTGAAAAAACTAAAAGGCTTAAACAAGATTCGAGTTATTGATGCTGGATTTATCTGGACCGAACCTCACTCGCGGAGAGTTAAAGTCAAGCTTACAATCCAAGATTCGGTCCAGGATGGTGTTATTCTGCAGCAGAGCTTCGAGGTCGTGTATATTGTCATGTACCAGCAGTGTCCCGAATGTGCGAAATCGTACACTCCCAATACTTGGCGGGCGTCTGTCCAAGTACGCCAACAGGTCCTCCACAAGCGCACATTCCTCTATCTCGAACAGCTCATTCTCAAGCATAAAGCTCATCAGAATACCATCAACATTAAGGAGGCTAGGAATGGAATCGATTTCTTCTTTGCCCAAAGGAACCATGCTGAAGCGTTCCTCGATTTCCTTCACTCGACAGTACCGGTTGAAGTGACCAAATCACAGCAGATTATTTCCGAAGATATTCACACCTCCACCAAATCATATAAATTCTCCTATTCCGCCAAGATTGTCCCCGTTTGCAAAGACGACTTGGTGGCAATCCCGATCAAACTTGCTAAACAACTCGGAAATATTTCTCCCCTCCTCCTCTGCACACGTATCAGTACTTCGATCACATTCCTCGATCCCAACACTCTCCAGACTGCTGAATTGAGCTCTCGGGTCTACTGGCGCGCCCCCTTCACATCCCTCACGGAAGCCAAAGACCTCGTCGAGTTCATCGTTCTAGATGTCGAGCCCACAGGCCATTCGAAAGGCAAATGGTTTCTATCTGAAGTCACGGTCGCTCGCGCCTCCGACCTCAGCTTCGACAAGCAGTATTTTACACGAACCCATCTTGGAAGCGTTATCCATCCTGGAGACTCTGTTCTAGGTTACATGCTGACGGGAACAAACTTCAATAATATCCAGTTCGATGAGATTGAAGCATCGAACACCTACAACTCAACAATTCCCGATGTTGTCCTGGTCCGGAAGTTCTACCCACGACGACAGAAGCACCATAAGCGAAACTGGAAGCTCAAGCGTATGGCCACCGAACACGAAGACCTTCTGCCAAGCGATAAGGATCGCGTGGAGACCGATTTCGAAATGTTCTTGCGGGATGTAGAAGAAGATGAAGACCTCCGAGCTACTCTAGCCCTTTACAAGCAGAAGAAGAAGGACGACACTATGAGTGTTGCGGAGACAGATATGATGAACGATGGCGAGGATGAAGATATCCCGAAGATTAATATGGATGAGTTGCTGGATGATTTCGATGATCTTGAAATTAACGACAAAATGCAAGATTAAATTAGATATTTTATGAATATAGCATGCATGAGTATACGACGTGGACACCACGATCTCAAAAATTTCACACTTTGAATGAGTCTCTACTACTTGCGGTAGAATTCTTACATATCTCGTAGTTTTAAATTTCTCTTTAATATATCCACATGACTCCTAGGTTTTTCTTTTCTTTTGCTAGGAAAACTATCCTCCTTATTTCCAGGTATGCTTTCGTTCCAGATAAGGCAGATATAATCCTCGGGAATATTTGGTAGTAATTATAACTCCCTTAGATATTAGTGGGCAGAGCAGTGGGAAGATCTTGAAAGAGTCTGATGAGGAGCGTGACCATGGGTGTGGTGTGTTGAGTGAGATGAGGTGGATCAGCTGGGATTCTTCGGTTGCGTTGGGCTGAACACATGGCAGCCAATCATGTCCCATTTTACCCCATCCTCAGGCCCTTTCAAGTGGGTCTTTTTCAACCCCAGGTAGAAACCTTGGGTAGCCTGAGGTATTGACTAGGTAGGCACTTATTTCACACTATTGTAATACCTATCTACCAACCTAACTAATCATGATTGAATTGAATAAACACTCGTGATTATCTAGGTAGGTGCTTTCAGGCTTTTCTTTTCAACCACGGTTTCCGCCCTTTTCCGTAAGCGCAGATGCTCACGCTCACCCTTAAAGAGGTCCCAAGTCATTTTCGCATTCATCCTAATCAGGAAACCACAGTGGCCACCCGAAACTATCCAGATCCATCCATATTAACCTCTTGCCTAACTAAGGCACCTGTCTATACCTAGGTATCTAACTCTGCTTAACTCTGCTTAACTCTGGAACGTGGCTTTGAATCCATTTGAAACGGTGAAAGCACCTGTAATCAAACATTGTGGCAATGTCTCCATATCTTCCTTCTCCTACACACTCATTTACCATCCCCTCTATATACGACGGCATTCAGATTGCTTGCCGCATCTATCTTCCGCAGGAACTACTACATGGGAAGCATACCTCCCAATGGTGTGCTCGAGGGGCCATAGTCGCACATCCATACGCGCCCCTTGGAGGATGTTATGATGACCCAGTTGTGGGCTTTATTGGGAGAGAGTTGCTCGAGGCTGGCTATGTGGTGGGAACTTTCAATTTCCGGTATTTATAGCGATTCCCTTGTTTACCTCAACTCTAGCCCCTTTCCTCTTGCAAAATATTCTATACATTAAGACTAGAAACGTAGATGGAACCTTGCTAAGAAGTGATCAGTGGTGCTGGCGATTCAGAGGGCCGCACTAGTTGGACCGCGAAACCTGAGTTAGCAGACTATGCTTCCTTTTATGGATTCATGATACTTTATCTCCACTTTCTAAAGCTGAAGGTCTCTTCGCCGGAACCAGTCCGCGCAGTGGAAGGTGGCTTGGTTGAGGGGAGAACAGCTATGCACATTATATTGGGTGGCTACTCTTATGGTTCACTAGTTGCTTCGCACCTTCCAAAGGCTGGTATAATTGTGGATCTCTTCAGGGGCAGTGCCTGCGACACCTTAATGCACGCAATATTTCTCAGCGCAAACACGGTATGCTCATGGTCAGAAGACGCCATGCCAACTCAAACAATATCTTCGTCAAATTCAATCCCATATCATGTCCCGAGCATGAAGGAGGCGTTTGAGCGTTCGAAAGCAACTGTTTCATATCTTCTTGTGTCCCCCCTCCTTCCGCCTGTGAATTTGTTTCTCACATTATTCTCCAGCCTGTCGCTAGAAGTGGGATCCAGCCCTTCAGGTGAAGGAAAGCAAATCCCCTGTCCACAAGCAAATGTCCAGCTATGTGCACACCGAACCCTAGCTATTTATGGCGATCAGGATACTTTCACCTCCGCGAGTAAACTGCGTAAATGGTCCAATGAACTTTCAGCCGAGCCACAAAGTCAATTTCATTCGGTGGAGATCGAGGGTGCTGGACACTTCTGGAGAGAAGATGGTGTTGAGTTGCAAGCGAAGGAGTCTTTGAGGGTGTGGTTGCATCAACTGCAAGCGTGATTCTCAACATCTTACCTATCAATCAGCGTGGCTTCCACCAAATTAGATATCATGAAGAGAAAGCTCGTCTGGGCAACCTTAACGCGTGTGCTTGCACCCTAGTGAGCGATGACCAATTTCACATGCAGCAACAGCCTTGCCACAATGCATGTGAAAATTACACCCCCACATGACTCAGTTGATCCATAGATCTTCGATTATTTGTCTGGGGAAATCATACACTGTTCCTACTGCTGAGGTATACGGCGTAGGCTAATAATAACAATTTATGACATTATGCCTCGTGTTAGGTGTACATTAATTACATGATCCCTGTATGATGATATCTGGTTGGACCGCATTTGGTAATAGGCCAATAGTGCATGATCATCTTGATGATAGGCAAGGGTGGGACGGATCCATAAAATCTGGTGACCAATCTATAGGAAAAAAGGAAACTTCTTTTGCAACACAATTATATCGCATTGCCTATACAGAAGAATAGATTCATTGTAGTACTCCCATTTGCTGGGGCAATTCTAAACAACCTGAAGTTAGAAGAAAAATAACTTTAAGGGCAAAAAACTCAGAGAGACTGGCCAAAAATCGACATCCGTGGGCGCTAAACAGCAGGAACTATTTGTCGCAAGGGGAAAAAAAGAAAAGTCGGTGGGCTCCATTTCCACCCCACACCAAGTAAAAGCAAACTAGAAAAGAAAACGAGGGGTAAATAAGAAAGAGATTAAAAAAGGGAAAAGAAAATTTAAAAATTGGGGTGCCCCGGAACCTTCTCCAGACTCCGGAAGGTGGCAACAGGCAGGTACTGTAGGCCTAAGGCAGCCGATCAGGTTCCCCGTGACGTCGAAGTCCCACTGATCAGTAGAATAAATTCCAGCAAGAATAATATCTCACAGTCTAAAAGACAAACAACCCCAGCACATCCACTCTCTTTGAAACTTGCTGGAATATCCTATCGCTATTCTATCGCTTTGTTAAAATTCTGAACCTACTCTACGCTTTGCACGCTGTGGCTCCCAGTCACTAAAGCCCAAAGCCCAAGCCCGTTCCTGGATCTTGCTAAGGGTCTGGCAGCCTCTACTTTGTAAAGCGGATGGCTTGGTTTGGCCAAATGACCTGCAATGTCTCTTTTTCCTGATCCTTCAACAGTCTCCTCAAAATGGCATGGGAAGAATAAACATCCAGCCAACCATTCCGCTACCCGGAGTAAGGCCCTTCTACATGCCCAGTCTCGGCTGAAATCCATCTCTATCCCCTCGATCTCCTCTGTCTTTAGGGAATCTCTCACATGGGCCGGCGGTGCGTGGTATTCTTCACAAGATGCCTTCGCCAAGGACCAGCAAGAATATCTTGCAGATTATGAGGACCATAAGCAAGTGGTTAATTTCCGAATGCGCAACGTGAGTTAAAACGTCATCACCTATACTTGACTAAACTAGACCACGTGAGCTGATCCCTGCCGGTTCGCCCAGGCCGTCTCTTACGAAGAATGGAAAGAATGCGCTTGTGAACTAGACAAATTAGAAGGTAATAATGCTTGGAAGGAGACCCTTGAATGCACCGAATACAATTCCTATCTCGTGCAGGAGCGTCTCAGGCAGCTAGAAACTGCTCGTATCAGTTGTGATGTCAGTCGAATGCTTTTCCTAATCCGCACGTCTCTAACTCGAGATTTGGGCGGCATGAGTAACGCCTCCTTGTATACACACACTCATTTCGGGACTAAAGGCCTGATCGATCGGTATATCACTGCTGCGGTGGATACCATATCAACGCTAGTCGAAGTATCCGATGATCACCGGTGCGATGCAGCGGAATCACGATATATCCTCGACCAACTACTTGCCGCAAGACAGGCCTTTGGGCGTAGTGCTCTTCTTTTCTCTGGCGGGGCCACATTTGGAATGAATCATATTGGTGTTTTGAAGGCTCTCTGGATGGCTAAACTCCTTCCGCGTATCATCTCCGGCGCCTCTGCTGGCAGTATTGTTTGTGCAGTCTTCTGCACCCGCACGGAAGATGAACTTCCAGCACTTTTAGCTTCATTCCCATATGGTGATTTTTCGGTGTTTGATGACGAAGAGGAGGAGGCCAATATTTTCAAAAAGACTGCGCGATTCCTGAAGCACGGAGCGTTTTTGGACATTGGAAATCTCGCGAAGGTAATGAGGAGCTGGTTAGGGGATATCACTTTCCAGGAGGCATACAACCGAACCCGGAGGATATTGAATATATGTGTCTCTAGCGCAGGAATATACGAGCTTCCCCGGTTACTTAACTATATCACTGCCCCCAACGTCTTGATTTGGTCTGCTGTGTAAGGATTTTCCCTCAAGACTTGTCAGTTTTCTTTGGTCATATCACTAACCTTTATACAGGGCTGTCTCATGTTCCGTACCAATTGTATTCTCACCATTCACGCTCATGGCCAAAGATCCACTTACAGGGGAGGCGGTCCCTTGGAATGACCTTCATCGGCAATATATTGACGGTTCTGTTGATGGCGATCTCCCAATGACTCGGCTGTCGGAAATGTTCAATGTCAACCATTTCATCGTGTCACAGGTTAACCCTCACGTAGTTCCATTCCTTTCTAAGGATGATGAACCAAAGAGCTCCGGCTCGCGATCTTCTCTTACTTCTCAACTCTTCCATACTGTGACACATCTTGCGAAAGATGAAATATTACATCGAATGGCGGTTCTTTCCGAACTCGGGGTCTTTCCGACTTCTTTCACCAAAACAATTTCCATCATGAATCAGAAATACTCAGGAGACATTAACATATACCCCGAGATCCATTATGCCCATTTTCCTCGTATACTTAAAAACCCGACCACTGATTTCATGCTTAAGGCGTGCCTTAGCGGCGAACAAGCAACATGGCCTAAACTTGGACGTATTCGAAACCACTGTGCTATTGAGTTGGCTTTGGACTCTGCTATTCAAAAGATGCGGGCACGAGTCGCTTTTAGCCACCGGCGCCAGATAGATCTCCTGTCAAATACCCGCATTCCTTATTCATCGTTGGACAGCTACGGAGGCCGAGGACGACAGCGGAGAAGCTCATGTAGCCATGAGCAAGATCAGCGAAAACGAGTTGGGAATAAACAGAGCCTTTCAAGATTAGCTCAGATAAGAAGATCCTTGTCGCATAACTTTGATACATCGAGCCATTCGGGCTTGGACTATTCCTCGATGGAATGGAGTCCAAGCCCATTGAATGTTGACAATGGAGAAGCGGAGCTAGCTGACGCATCAGACAATGATGAGATGGAAGGCATATCTTCTGAGCAATTATTAACAATAGGGAATCATCTCCCATCGCGGCCATCACACACCCACTCCTTCTTCTCCCCGGACCCTGAATGCACACCCCAGCACTCTAAACTAACGTCATCTTCGGCCTCACCATCCGCCTTCCAGTTTGGGAAAACTCCCAATCTTCGACCGGCCGGTGGCACTTTGCAATCTCATTCTCTGGGCAAGGGTGCATTATCTACTAATTCGATGTCTCCGCCTGGCTTCCTACTTCGTATGACGCCCGCGACACCTGCTGGCGCCCCTGACTTCTCGGCTCACCATGACTATAATTAGCACAATTATGATATCTGTGCTTGGGTCCATTCTTACTAGCTACATTATAGGCGGCCGTTCTGATGTTTAATTTCGGTCAGGATACTTGGCGCCATATGAAAAAGGCGTCGGCGCGTGTACGTTCAATGATATGATTGATGACATATATTTATTCGATGCGTGTACATTCTAATTATGATTTCTGGTGGGATTCTGGGATGGATTAGGTCTTTGAAGATGGCGTTTGGTTAGAGAATGTCTAGACGCACCCTTTTTTCTTCTTTCTCTCTTCTTTCGCTTGCATCTCCCACTTTGGCTCGGGCAAAGTGCGGGGCCCTATATTGATCACTATGGTATTTTTGCATTCTGGCGCTATTTTTGGTACGACGTGGATACGTACGACTCGAAGTTCCCAACAGTGAAGGCAACGACTGATAAAGTGTATTTGACCACAAATTCACGAGGGAGATAGATTTGTTTGCAGCAATTCTACCTGATCATAAGGTAAATGGAAGGGATTTTAGGGTGGAGGGGGGGGGCCTACAGAGAAAAAAAATAAAAAAAAATAAATAAATCCAATAAAGAGGAGCAAAAATAACCGCCATGGACTCCTTTCCACGGGCTCTTTTCAATCCTAACTCGTGATCAATGAATGATCCACGGCGAGTAAACATGGCAAATCAAGATTAGTTCTACCGAAAATAACCCCAAGAAACTCCTCTTTTTGCCCCTTAATTACCCAGGTGAGAAAGATATAATGGAGACTAATTATAGGGCTTTCGGAGCAAACTGGTCATAGTAAGCTGCAGGTGATAATGCACGGACGGCGCTTGGATCACACTTTAGCTTCAACACTAGTCTTTAGTTCAACTTGGGGAATCGTAGGATGACTTAATCGTAATTGATTAGTTAGTTAGTTAGGTTAATTAACCCCTCTTCTATGCGCCATTAATAGCGCTCCCATTCCAAAAAAAGGAAAAATCCAAATCATGCTAATAATGGAAGTAACGGCTATACCGAGACTAATTAGCCTACAATAATAATAGTAATAATAATAATAATAATAATAATAAACACATTCGGCCGAACACTCAGTCCTTCCACACGGCGGCTACTCTGCGCAAATCCGGTGTCCAGCTCAGACCTTCGGAGTTCGGGATGGAGAAGAGGGGTAGGACAAACAGCTGAAGAGGTACTAGTGCCGAGTTTAATGCAGACTTTCTTCATGGTTGGTGGCTGAAACAAAGCAGGTCCAGCAGCGGTAGCATTTCTAAATTGGAGATCTGATGTCAAATTTAGACAACAGAACTGCGTAACTTGACGTAAAGATGTTTGGTTAGTGGTAGCACCTAGTAAGGGGAGGAGAAGGAAACCTGCCTAGATCTAGACCATCATAATAATAATAATCTGAGGATGACATTATAATTGTCCCTTTAACCCCCCCTCCTTTCTCTGATCGATCAGAAACAAACAACCTTTGTGAACAGTGCTTGGTACAGTACATATACTATACTTGGCAGAGTTTCCATCGATTTTTCAATATATACTCCTATCCCTCAATCGCCAACCACTATCAATATATCTACGACTCAAACACACAAAATGGCATGCCTCGGAGTTAGCAGTCCTCTTCATCGTTTCCGCCGCACAACCTCCCATCGTCATCAACCCCTACATGAACGATGGGGTGATCCATCCATCTCCTCTCCGGCCGACGGATCCTGGAGCCAAGTCCATGACTACGATAATGATAATGATAATAACAAGAATAATAATAATAACAATAATAATAATGACCGTATGAGCCCAATGAACCGAGCCTCGTTCTCTCCCCGTCAACCCCTCTCCTCCTTCACGATGAACCCATTGAATCCTGCGCGTCGTCTCTCCATCCGTCTCAAGCCACGACCTAAATCTATCGCCGCTCCTCCTTCTCCTTCCCTCCCTCGTCTCACAAGAGATAAACTACCTCAACAACAGCAACATCATCTGGAAGATAAGAGAAAAGAAGAAAGGGCATATGAAGAGGCTGAAGAAGAACAAGAAGAAAGAAAAGAAATATACAACAACCAAATACAACAAGAACCCGCCCGTCATCGTCACTCTACTTTTATCTACAAACCCATCAGTCAGGATTACCCTAGCATTGTTGCAGAAACAACAACAACTTCTTCATCAACCAGCCGTAACGGTGCCACTCTTCCGTCTCCTCCTCCTCCTAATCATCATCGTCGTAACTCGCAACATGTCCCGCGATTCCAATATATCCCTACACACTCACAATATAGGACGAATTATCGACAAGGGGGACGTCCACACTCTGCATTTATGCCTTCTTACTCTATTCGCTCTGAGAAGGAGAATGAAGTTTATGATGAGGATGAAGAGGAACGGAGCCAGAGCCTCAAATATCAACCAGAGTACGTGCGGGGTCTATATGAGGAAGAAGAAGATTATTATGATAATGACGATCATGAAAGACGAATGAGCTTATTTGTCATGGAGAAGAGACAAAGTCGGTCTTCGCGTCGTTTGACTACTATGATGGTTCCAACTTCAGAGGAGTTATATAGTTAATTGGGATTTTCTATCAAATTTTTTTTTTTTTTTTTTTTTTTTCCTTTCTCCTTTACATCTGGATATTTGGGTTGTTTTATCTAGGGCGCGATAATGTTAAATATTAGTAATGTTTTATGTTTTGGAAGAGCTAAATAAATATAAGAAAATCTAAGAAACCTTAACCCTAAATCTCAACCTTGAGGAAATATCCCCTTTATATATAAAACTCACAGGGTGGTAAATTAATATTGTTTACTTATTTTAGCTGCCTTCATCTTTTTTTATACATTTATTTTTCCTCTCCTAAAGCCCGCTCCTGTCTTATGTTCAAAATTTATGAATCTGTGTTTTGTCGAACCCCAGGGAGGATAATATGCCGATGCCGTTGCGTGATGCTCTACCAACTCCAATTAAAGCGGCTGGGGGGCCACAAATCCAGGTATCAGAGAAACTTTGGTGTGATTTTACCCATTTTTTTCCATTTTTTTTCCCCTTAGTAAACGAACTACCAAGCGCTTATATATTTAGGTACCCAGATTCTAACTCAAGGCTAGGTTTTCATAAATTTCACATCATCATAGGCAAATGAACTATGCTACAGACAATTTAGATACACATGTGGCACAAATTGTGGAATCTAGTAAAAAACGAATAAATCCGAGACGCTAAGGTTTTTCCTCCAATTGAGGCCTTTGGCCATAATTGGAAACCAACAGTTCCTCTTCTTGTCTCTGAATATCCTATTATGAGGAAATACAAATAAGTCAGCTGTGGCCATCTGCTAGCAACGAAAACAGTATAAGAGGCAGGCTAAACCATAAAATTAGGTGTGTAAATATAAATATACTTACTCTATACATACCTCAATAGCAGGGATCGCTGAGTGCCAGGCAGCTATCAGCATTCCTTGTAGCGCCAGATTGCCTCTGATCTCTTTTATAATCCTCTCGTTATCTTCTCCCAAAAAGCACTTCATCCTACTCACCCTATGCATCCCAAAATCAGCAAAGAGGTGGTGTTTTAACAATTCGGGATACTTTAGAAAGGTATAGAGGCTTTGATTGTAGCTGGTTCGATAATATCCGACTGTTCCAATAATAAACCCTAGACAGGATCCCCCCACGAAGCCAACCGCACCAGCAGTCAAGGTATAGCCGAGGAGACTAGCTCCGAACAATCCCAAAAGTGCAGCAGAGGAGCTACCAGCGATCAAGCACTGAAACATGAATAGCCCACGGCCACTGGGTTTTGTTAGCCCACCGACCGCTCGTAGAACGTGGCCGAGAGAACTAATATTTTGCGCTGGGACCTCGCCCTACAAAGTGTGTCACAAAGTATTAACCCCAGCGAGCTGAACAGAAACATAAGAAAATCATTTACCTGCATCTTGAAGTATTGTATGAGATAGTAGAGATGTCTATGGATCTAAAATAAGTGAATACCTCTCTTTGAGGTATAAATAAGATTGAAAGCTAGCAAAGATGGGAGGAGGTATTTCAGTAGTCAATGAATCATGAACACAACCACCCTGTCCAAATGGGGACTAGCGTAAATAAGGGTTTTCTACTAAATAAGCTTGTTTGGCCTTGTACGTCCTAGCTAATAGTTAGGATTTTAGAAAGGCACTGTGGACTATCGGGAAATTGATTCAAGACAATAATATATTATCTATCTGTTTCTAAGTGGACGTTGCTCTCTTAGTGATGAACCTATCACATTCAGGTAGATCGGTCGCCCGCCTGATTCAGGGTCCCGGAATGAGTATCCGAGACGAGGGTCCGGAATTATGCGGGCCTCTAATTTGAAAATAAATTGATCAATCTCTGATTATTAGTCTATAGTTCGATATATAAGCCAAATAGATATGGAATGAGGTGAGTCTGAATTTTTGATGAAGAGAGTGGATAGACCGTATGCGGGAGAAGGTTGGGGGGGGGGGGGGGGGACGATGAGGAATGGATGAATCAATTTGATGCTTCTCAAATTTGGGGGAGGGTAGATAAATCCAGTTTTCGTTTACATTTTGGGAAATCCAAGGACTTGCAAGGGACGTGAGTGTGTTGGATGTTGGGTGTTGGTGTAGAAGTTGTTGTTGTTGTTCATAATATTCCTATGTTATACTTAGTTAGTATACCTACCCAGGGAGGTGTTTACCAACAGTTACTAGTAGGGTGCACTGTCTTCCTCGTTTTCTCCCGTGTCTTCCTTATGATGATAGGGTAGGCTTGAGACAAATTTAGACCTCCCCAGATTAAGTCACTAACCAACTGCAGAGAGTTTAGCTGGTTAGCGTGTTGGTTAGTCAAGCGGCTTAATTACGCTGATACCAGATCGAGGCTATTTTAAGTTCTCAATATCTGCCACAGGCGATCCTTCAGCTTGGCACCACTGGATTTAGGCGCTTGAAGTCTTAGTGCGAATAGAATCGAGCATCGGTGGCCAATGAATCCATTTGCTAAGTTTACATCTCCCTAAATTACCCCGTTTCTGGAAGGCTTGGGCTATTTTTGGGCGCTTTCTTTTCGTCGTTTCAGATTAAACTCAATGTTGTTGGTAGTCGTCCATTCTTCCTTCGGCGATTAAAATAGCCTCAAA
The DNA here is from genome assembly GCA_027569235.1 of Aspergillus sparsus. Classification (NCBI taxonomy): domain Eukaryota; kingdom Fungi; phylum Ascomycota; class Eurotiomycetes; order Eurotiales; family Aspergillaceae; genus Aspergillus; species Aspergillus sparsus. The sequence continues at coordinate 24,493 of JAPDES010000019.1, forward strand.
CACGCCTCTGCCATACGCTTGATGCCATTCTGTTTTTCATAAAACCAGCCGGGGGAAGAATCTACATCGTCATCATCATCATCATCTTTTTGTTTTTCTTCCCCCCTCCGCCTTCTTCTGTCGTGGTCGTGCTTATTCTCCTGTCACTGGATGGAGATCTTTGGTTCAATCGTCTTTCGTCAACTCTCTTGAACCCTGTCTGTCTTACTGCTCAGCCACCCAGTTTCTTCATCCACCCTTGTCCTGGGGCCATCTTTAGCGTTCTTCGTCGATTTTCATTACCTACTTTAATAATTCTTAATTATAGCCAAAGATGTTTTCCTTCTCCGCCCGGGACATGTACTCTCTCCCCACCGATGACGAGGCCTCTAATCCCCCCAGCTCCAGCTCAAAAACGACGCCGATCATCATTGGTGTTGTAGTGGGTGGTGTTGCAACAATTGCGAGTATGTTCGAGACCAAACCCTACCTTCACTCCCTCCATCTACCCACCCAAGGTTCCCCCCCTCCCCACCCACCCCACTCCCCATCTAATCAATATCCTATAGTCACCGCAGGAATCATCCTCTTCTTCATCAAAAAGCGAAAATGGGATCGTATCCGCCAACGCGAAGAGCGACTCATCGATTATCAAGCAGCAGCAGCAATCCATAACAAATCCCGTTCTATCACACCTGAGGACCATTATCTCAATATGATGCCGCCGCGTCCTTCCTCCACCTTCTCTTCATACCCAGTGACAGCCATGACTACGCCAGCCACTATTCCTATCAGCAGTACCCATGTTCGGGCTCAGTCTCATGCCCATCTTTATAACCCAGCCCATACCGCTGCGACAGCTACTCCAACTATGACTACGGCCCGAAGCAGAGCGACATCCGTTCCCGAAGCCCCGCCCCCATCTTATCAAGCGCTTCACCCCCGTTACGACCCATCCCAGTATCGGGAAACGACTAGCACTTCATCCGCCCCCCAACCAAGAAGCTCGCGACTGTCTTTCATCCGACCGTTCCCCTCGCAAAGTCGCAGATCAGAAAGTTTGTCGGCCCCGCTTCCCCCATCCCTACGTCCACAAAGTCATATGTGGTCCCAACAACAACAACATCCACTATCCCAGGCAGAAGCTTTTCAGGGTCGTCCATCCGGAGAGTGGCCGTTGGCCAATTCAGCATCAGGTTCGGGTTCAGGCTCAGGCTCAAGGTCTAGGGGTATGTCTGCGCCAACAACAACAACAATAGATGAATCAGCGGATAATGAGCAACAAGGACCCCGCAAACCGAAACCGATCCTATCGAAATTAATTACGAATTTTTAAATACAAGATGAAATGATTTTTAATGATAACCCTTGGGATATAGCAACCAAAGGGTTAGGGGAAGGATTCCTTTTTCTTTTCTTTTCTTCTTTTTGCTTCTTTTCCCGGAAAAATATTGGCGCTTTCTTTTTTTTTTTTTATCTTTCTTCTTATTTGGTGGCTGGGAGGTTTTTTGACTTCTTTCTTTCTTTTGGCGTTGGATGCCTTGCTTATTACTTATTACCATTATTATTATTCCCCTGGGTGTTTGGCGAATCTACGATACGGCGTTTTTCGGGTGATTTACATGGTGTATACAAACACCGTGCAGGAATAATATGTATATAGCTACATACATACATAAATGTCTCTCTTTGTCTCTTGGGGCGGTCGGACAAAGGTGTTGGGAGTTTCTGGGATGTTGATGCAGATAATATATCTCACACAAGGGTTCTGAAATTTAAATCAGATATTTGAGGCTCTGTTTCCATGCTAAACTTGCTACTCCTTAATCATTTCTTAAACATTAATGTCTCCACGATGTCGATGGGCTAGTTTGATTAGGGCTGGGACGCCAAAGACCATGGAAAGTCTTGGATGATATATACTTTGCGCCACTGGAAGCATAATTAATTATTCTCTCTCAGAGTCGATTTTGATGAATTTCCCTTAATTTGTCTTCTTAGGTTGAAACTAAAATATACCCTTTAGGCAAAATTTATCTATTTTTAAATCGGTTCTGCTGTTTAGATACATTCCTACCATCTATAATTATTATGATGCATTTTCACGGCATTCTGAATGTATAATCATTCCTACTATGACCCGGGGTTCTAGTCCTATTGTTGTTTATTTATTTATTAATTCGTTCTTGTGGGGGCAGATGCTAAGTACTGAGATTTGGTTGTTTTATTCTTTTTTGAGCCCGGCTATAAGTTGGAAAAGACTTAACTCCGTGACTAGAGTTTGTGAAAGTTAATATATAAAGTTGCCTTCATATGCGGAATAGCAAGGCAGGCAATCAATTGACAATGTGATTTCGAGTACCCTCCCCCCCCCTCCCCTTCGGTTGCTTTCAACTGAGATTTGAGACTTTCGCTTTGTAGGGAAAAATCGAGGTAATTTAGCGGACTCAAGCAAGGGAGCGAGAGCTAGGTCGGTACTAGTTACTAGGTAGGTAGGTGCTAGATAGGTAAGTGTAAGTGGCTATTATATCATGAATCATTTAATCTATTCATTTCCCGCGACTATGACTCCTGTACAGGGGGACTAACAAGATCACAAGTCTCGCGATTCCTCGCCTGCAGTCACCCTTTAACTCTCTCAACCAATTATTAAACGTATATATTGGTATTAGAGGTCAACAATTGGTAGGTAGTTTTTAACGGAGTATAGGTGTAAGTTTATGGAGGGGAAGTGAATGGAATATGCCACCTATTATTCATTTCTCTAGAGAAGGGAAATATTCTCGTAGACTTACTAGGTACCTACCTAACTACCTACCTAGTAGCTCCGGCTTTCGAGATACATCCATTAGATACCTCCGGGGAAGCAGGTACTTTTGTACTGTACTGCTGGAGCTACGCTACTTGGTGTCATGAACTTTGAGCCGGAGTTGAGTAGTTAGGTTTACTATTTCAATGACAAAGAGTAATATCGTGGATATTAACCGACGAAAAGAAAGAAAGTAAAAAAATTTAACAAAGAAAAAAAAAAAGGGAACTAGTAACAACCACCCGTGTCCATCACGGCGCGTAGAGCTGTTGTATGTTTGGTTCGGGGCCAACGATGATGATCAACCGGCAGCTTGTTCGACTGAACATCCAATCACTGTTCCCCGCGAATGTTGGTTTTTGCCGCTGATTCCCCTCTTTTTCTAACCTTCATCTCATCATTCTTATTTACTACTAGTTCCCTCGACTACTACGACTATTACGACTACTACTACTATTGCACTTGCTACTAACTACTATTGCTGTTGCTGCTGCTTTGTTCCCCCCCCAAAAAACCCCACTCATCTCCCATTCCATTATCCTTTCTCGTCATGGCTTGTTTTTCTGGGTTGCATCGCAGGGATAGTTATCCAGGATATTTCGGCCGGAAACTATCTCGATAATGGATTACCTCCCCTTCTCAAGCCTCGGGGTATTGAGAGCCAACCCCCTGAGCATATTGGGAAGAAGCGCTTTGCCAAGATACCTGTCAGCCTACTTGCAGCTGTTGCTCTGCTGAACGCATCCAACATCCATGACTAGGGTACTGCCATCCCTCCCGTAGGTTGACTGCGCCGCACAATTTTGAGAGCCCCTCCTATCGCCCCCATCTTCGTCCCCCCCCTTTCCCTCCCTCGTCTCTTCAGGTCTCTCTCATCGACTCAACCGGACACGGGAACCTAGCATTGGTGTCTTAGCCCAACATGTCAGGGTGGCTTCTGCTCATGCATAACGAAGCTGGATGATCGTTATCTTGTCGCTGTTTATCCCGCTCCAGAAACGCTGCCGGTTACTCTCCCGCGTACCCATTATTCAATCTACTTTGTCAGTGGAGTTGGCAGCCTATTGACCCCTCTCCCTGCTGAGTAGAGCCGGAATTCAACGCTGAAAAAGGAAAGACCACAGGCTGTGAACCAGACTGTCGGGTCGATAACACATCGCCCTTTCTGCCCCGTCTTTGCCGGATGGATTTCTCTTTCCGCAGATCTCTATGAATGTGATGTGCATTTGCCGGCTCGCTGGACGTGGCTTGATGTTGACCGATTATGGTTTGATTTAACCTCATCCCATGCGGATTGTTGGTATATTTTTTTTTCTTTTCTTTTCTTTTTCTTGTAAAACTCCCCCTTCCCTATAGGGAATTCTTTGTTTCCCTGTTTTCCAATATTGGACCTCTACGCGGGGGGTTTCAAGAGGACCAAGGGAAGTGAGAAACATACATAACTACCAGGGAGACTTGAAGGTACACTCTATCCTTTGGCTTCTTTACGGAGTCCATTCTACACCGGCTGTCTTGGAAACTTGTCCACATACGCCTCTCTCACCTAGCTATCGTTACACTCATGTTGACTAAGTCCAGCAGCTTTTCAGGGTTTCACTCCATGAAGAATCCCTTGAAGAAGTCACTGAAGATCATGACAAAGATTATCCAGAAGTTACGAAGGAAACGCAAGCTATCATCGGAATTCGATTCTCGATGGGGTGACGCTGCTATATCTTCCCCGAACGACGGCTCTTGGAGTCAGCATGATCGACCCTCCTGTGGAGTCCATCCAGTAACCACTCGCCACGCACCGGATATCGAACATGGTCATGATCGTAACCAGGCTCCTCTGGGCTTGTTCGAACACCAGAGTTTTGTACCACCACCGGCAGTCCAGCCTCCTTCACAGCATAACGGCGTAAACTCTTCCACCATAGACTCCCCTCTCGCCGTGCCCACGGGCTACTACAATGCGAATGTTCGAAGCCGGATCAAGAAAAAGCCATTCCTCCCCGGGCTAGCGGCGCCTCCACACGAGCAAACAGTGGCAACCTTACCTAAGGCTTGGGAGAATGGAGATTTTGGTGACAGTTCGGCGGATGAAAGGGAGGACGATGACGTATCAGCTCTTGGAGTAACAACGGCGAGATGGCGGGATGAGAGTGATGTATATTCTCGGATCTCGAAATCTCCTCCATTGTCAGTTACCTCCCGGATGCGACGTTATAGTGGACAAAGCTCTGCGACAGACCCGACATTCTCTATACCAGCCACAGCGAGCTCCAAACGAACTAGCTTTACGTCTTCAGTTCCAGACGATCCTCGACTTGTGCGGAATTCTCCATATCATGAAAAGATTTCTCCTAATCAACCCAACGTTCATAGTGCGATTCCTGCTCCTCCTCCTCAGGAATTAGTGCCATCTTATGATGATCTCTATGGATAATGAAATTAATTGGATCGGAAATTCCAGAGTCCATGTTAAACTTCTCCCCTCGCTGATTAAGTTCACTCTTTTTTTTGTTATGTTTTGCTTTTGCTGCGAGGATTTGCGAAGATTCCCCTTTACATGTACCCTTTTTTTTTTTTTAACGATTTTTGCCCTTATGCGATGATATACTTTTTGATGTATAAAAAAACAGAAATATTTTCTTTGTTTTTATTATTATGTGTTTATGCCCTCTCTTTATACTTGTCATCCCCCTTTTTCTCCTTCGTTAAAATTTCTCGTTCTCCTTGGAAAGATAGTCGTTGATTGGGGACGACACGGACGAGTGCACAGCATACAACCAGCATTTTGTGGCGTTTTCTCTCTTTTATCTTTTTCACAGGGCGGTTGTTTGTTGTATCTAATTTGTTTACCTTCATATTTAAGTTTTCCATATTGTGCGATATTTCCTCTTCTAAAGTTCGGTTATCACCAAAGAGATAGTGATGGGACGCGTCGTTGGAAGCTTGTATGGAGAGGGAGAAGATCTCCGATCTTGGACTCTGGTCTTCTTGCTTTGTTTTTTGTCTTCGGTCCTTTTTGGAGAGGGGTACATCGCTAAAATGATTGGCGATTGGCTACAAATTTACCTGATTTTCCCATTCTAGCTCCGCTTTAAATTGACTTAGATTAAACCATCAACTTTGTCACAGCCATCACAGTCTTCCCGTCCCGTTTTAGTCGAAAATCTACATTTTACCAAGAGACGCTGCGCTTCCAATCACTTCAACGAAAGGATCTGAATTCTGGCCCGCCTAATTCTCTGGTTTACCCAAAAGGGGAACCTGGCAGCTCTCTATCACTGTCCTCCGAGTAGTCATCACAGACTACTGCACGAGGGAATCTGCCAGTTCTCCAATAATAATGCCCAAATGCATGGTGTCCTGCAGAGGGGTCCGCGATCAGCGAATAATAAGCTTCCATCAGCCTGCCACCATCTGCATCCTTCATCACAGTCACAGTCGCCTAACACCAATCCCTGGCGCGAGTTAGCCACCCCCCCGTCACACGCACGGAGACTTTCTGCATCGACTCCACTGACGAATGGCCCTGATTAGGCGTCGGACGCTGCGGTGAGGGGTCCGTCTAGCGTCAAGCAGGTCCGTTTCCCCCATCGTTCATGCTTTACCTTAATTATTTGATGAGCTAAGGGACTTCAGGACTTCTTCCTGTCCTGACCGATCGTACCACCATTTTATTATTTATCGATCCCGCTACTGACGTGTGTACATACAGAGGCCCAAATGCCATCCGGCTAAGAGTCGCCCGTTTTGTGCGTCTCACCTTCTTCCCTCGTTTTCTCATTTTTGCATGCCGTAGCTCCTTCCACTCTTTTCGCTGGCGGAGAGAAGAAGAAGAAGCAGAAGCAAGTGGTAGGGGCGATATTAGCAGCAGCAGAGAATTAGTATATACGGCGACTTGAATGCCAACCTGGGCTATCTCCTCAACCATCTGGCTCTGTCCTCCCATCGGTTTTTGTTTGCGTTGGTGATTTACAACGCCGTGTTTTCTTCCGTTTCGAATCTCTTACGAAACCATGATCCGTTTGTCAGAATTTCGCCGCAGATCTACCTCGCGGTGGGCTGCAGTGCTCGTTCTCTTTAGCCAGATTCCCACAGTAACCCTTGGGCTGCAAACTGCACCAGGCTCGCCATGTGCAGGCATTTGCGCCCCATCAAACAATACAACATCATCGGAAATTGTGTGTCTCGATCATGACTACCAGGACACCGCGAAAGGCCAGAAATTTCAAAGCTGTGTTAGCTGCGAATTAAATAGTACTTACTCTGATATCGTCACCGGACAAACAGATGTGGAATGGGGGCTTTGTATGTATCTTCATCGAGAATGATATTGCCTAGATCAACTCTAACCGTGACGGTTGGGATTTTTGCAGATAATTTGCGATTCGCCTTCACCACTTGCGTCTACGGCTTCCCTAAGACCACAGACCAATTTCTGTCAAATCCATGCACCGTGGCATGCGCGGACTTGGAACCGGCGCTCGAATATGATTTGATAGACTCTACCAGTACTAACTTTAATACTTGGTGCGGCACAAGTGCGTTTGCGAACAATGAGATTAACGTATGCGAGACCTGCTATAATCAGACTTCGGGTACATCGAGGCAATCGTATCTATCCAACTGTATGGTTCCTTCCCACTCGGTTCTCTCCCCTAGATTCATGACACGCATGTGCCACTAACGTGATTCACTTGGCGATAATTGTAGTCCTCGAATCTCTCCGCTATAATTGTTATTTCGAAACGCCCACCGATAGCCAATTCCCCATCACCCCGAGTCGAATCTTCACAGAGTCGATGCTCCCTTCCTCCACAGTGGACTTGACCTCTCCAATTCCACAATCCGGTTTAGGAGTCAGTAATCTGGCATTAGTCATTGCCCTTCCAATCTTGGGCTTTGTGATCTTAATTTGCGTCTTGGCGATCGGATGCTTCTTCTTCATCCGATCACGGCGCAAGAAGATGCGCAGACTGCATCAGTCTAGCCACCTTCACGCTCGCTGGAATGATACTTCCATCAGCACCCCACAGTGGGCGACTGAATACCCTGCGCAGGCGCAGGATATGTACAGCAGCCCCGCGACACCCGCGATGTATCATCCAGGGTACATGGCGGGATTAGGTTTCATCGACACAGACGGACGTGGCCAGGAAGTTGGGTACTCCAAGATGATGGAACCAGTGATAGCCTCACCCTCGACGGCCTATTCACCCGAGGAGAAATACCCTCCTCCTCACTCCTTTTTCTCGTCTCCGGCTTCGGATTCAAAACATCCATTGCCGTGAAAAAAAAAAAAAAAAAAAAAAAAAAAAGGACAGGCAGAGTACATATAAGAAAGCCGTTTTATAATGAGATTAGCGTTTTGTTGCCTGTCTTTGTGTTCCATCCTCCAATATCTCGAGGGTGAAGGGAGGGAGAGGAAGGAGAGGCGGAGTGTGTTGTGTGGCCATATCATGTCCTATATTCCTGTCCATAATGCCTTTCTTCCCCGTTGTTCATAGCTTCTTTGCTCTCTCCCCACTGTCATCACCTTTCTGTATGCAAAGTCATTGATAGATACCCTACCACCCCTAACCATTAATTGAATAATGATAAGAGGTTTGATATTTCGAAAGCAACGGCTGGAAATAATGAAAGCAAAGTAATGAGAAAAATATTTTTGTAGATAATTATGGAGGAAAGCCCCTCCTCTTTGATTTATAAAGTAAGGTATGCATTTTCCCCTCCCAGCCTTTTCATATAAAAATAGAAAGAGAGAGAAAGACGGAAGAAATACGCGCCCAACAAGTTTGGGATCGTTTCAGACCAACGCACCCGTCGAACCAATTACACCCACTGACATCAGGATGAGGAGAAATTACATTGCTATTTTTATTCCGAACCCTAGTAGCTAGGTAGCATCGTGGATCTAATTATAACTTCAAGAACCAAGCTAGGTATTCTTGTTCTTCTTCTAATACACGTGAAGGATGATGGATGAGGAGAAGGTAGCTCGGTCAGTTGAGGTGAGGAGAAACTGCTTGTGAAGTGGGGAAGAAACCACAAAAAACCACCCGCTCACTGGCTGCCGCCCTCCCTCCACCATGCTTGGTTTGGTCTTCTTCATTTCAATGATGATCACCACCACCACCACCCATCCATCCATCCACCATCTTTCAATTATCGCGGCGTATCTACTAACACTATACTCTATACACCGTACATCATATACCTGCTACCTACTGGTACCGACCAGGTAGATGCTCTATCCTTGATTAACGAGACCAATCAGCCAGCCAACCAACTCTCTCTCTCCAACCCACCCACCCTCCTTTTAAACAGCAACCAACAAACCACTCATCCACCCATCCACGAATACATACGTCTGGTCTATATTTGCCTACTTCCATACATACATACCTGCCTACCTTACCTACCTAGAAATACAATGACCACCCTCACCAGCGATCAAATCAAAACCCTCGAACAATCCCGTCAACGACTCGTCCAATTAACGCGTTCCCTAGGCTCATTAATTGGCAGTTTGAAACAAGGTGACCCTCTACCTTCATGGTAAGCCCTTCTTCCTTTAGTACCTACCTACTTGCCCACCCTGCCTATCTATCTGTATTACCTACGCCTAAGCGCTTCTCTTCACCCAACCATCGTCAACCATCAACCAATGCCAACCCATTTTACAAACCAACAAACAACCTTACTTGCAACCCACCAACTAACCAACCAATAAACCAAATAACTAACCCTTACCGCAACAACCTGAAACAGGACCTCCCTCCAATCCCAAGCTAGTATAATCTCCTCCAACCTCCTCAGCATATCCGAACACCTCTCAGAGAACCACGACCTCCTTTCCACCCTCGTAGCCTACCCAGGCCCCGAATACCCTGGACGCACACAATCAAGCACACTAGAGCAACTCCTCCGGACGAAACTCGATCCACGCGTCGAGGATTGGGTCGCTCGGGGACGGAAAGCGGGTGCCTCAGCACTCGAGGATGCATCGGCGCTCTCTGAGACCGAACTAGCTGCGTTATGGGAGTGGGCGCCGGTGGAGGCGAATGAGGAGGCTAGGAGGAGGAATTGGGGCGGTAATTTTACGTTGGAGGAGAGGGAGAGGGGTATTCCGGTTGTGTTGGGGGAGTTGGGGTTGAAGAGGGTTTTGGAGGATGATGATGATGATGATGATGACGAGGATGAGGACGAGGACGACAATGAGGATGAGGATGGGGAGGAACAAGGGTTGCAGGATGAGATGGAAATTGTTGGGGTCAGGAGGGCTGGGAGTGGAGTTGGATTGGAATTCGATATTGCGAGTCATCCGCATGGTGCTGGTGTTCCGGGGTCTGGAGGGGCAGGGGCAGCGACAGGTGTGGGGCAGGGGCAGGAAAAGGTTGCTATTGTTGCGCCGGTGGTACCGTTGGGAGAAATTCTACGATATATGACTACAGGTGCTGCACCGGGACAACGGTGATTCTGGCGTCGCACTTGCGAGGTTTGTTTCTATTACACGACATTGCTGGTTTGAGTTGGGGAGGCTAAACCATTTATTCTACCTAGACCTAGACCAGGGCAATTTGTTTTACTTCATCATGGATAAAAAGACAAAACAAGAAGAGAGGAAAAAAGAAAAAAAAGAGAGAGAAAAAAAAAAGACAGAGTAACGTCTTGTAGAAATATAAAAGGTGAAAAGAAGAAAACCCCCCGGCACTATACCTAGTCGATCTATCTAACCGCGTCTTCGGGTCGTGGGTGTTCGTCCAGACGGCTTTGGAGACACGCCTGAGCTCCGTACAACGGCCGGAGTAGCTGGTTCGGGCTTGCGGGAAACAGCCTGAGGTTGCTTCTGCTTCTTGGGCTGGGCAGGGCTGTTCCAGTAGTATACCATTTGAGCAGCGAGGATGAGGTTCAAACTGAATCCGGCGAGGAATCCATAAAGGATGAGTTTGTCGTCAACCTCCTGGAGGGTGGTAAAGATTCGGGAGAGTGAACCAGCGAGGTAGTTGAAGACCTGTACAATAGCCAAATATTGTTAGCTTTTTTTTTTTTTTTGGTGAATGCATATTATATTAAAGGGGAAAAAAAGCTACTAAACATACCGCAAAAGCACTCAACTGTCCAGTACCTCCCTCACTCCAAATAGTCAAGATTTGAGGTACCTTACTTGCCACACCCAAGGCACCCGCACCTGCCTGCAGATAAGCCATAGACTGGGCATCGATGATTGAGGTGTCAACAAGCAAGGCATAGACACTTGCGGCAACAACGGCAAGGAACGCAGCGGCGGCGGTGGAGCGACCAGCGAATGTCAAGACCAACACACCCACGAGGACATCCTGGGCCGCAATGAAAGCCGATTCACCGTAGGTGCTGAAAGGGAATTGATTTCGGACACCGTAGGAGAGGGTGATGAGGAGACTGGCGGTTTCGAGAGCGTACGAGACGAAGGAGACTCCGGCGGAGGACTGCGAACGGACGAGCTTCAGGATCTGGGGGACCTTGACGATGCCACTCGCACCGACGATGGCGATACCAAGGGCCTTTGATATAGCAAGAGATGTGCAGGAGGGATCTTGTGCGATATCAAGGTCCACGAGGAGGGTGTTGTGGCAGGGAGAACCGATCAGAGAGATGATGGCATCGTGGACGGGTTTCGGCAATGAGGAGACCACGGGGCGGAGGTATGGTTGGAGAGGTTCAATGAGGGTTTTCTGGACGGCGTCCATGATTGATGTGGATGAAGTTCAAGCAAAATGGAGATGATGAGAGCAAAAGAGATAAAATGAAAGGGATAATTAAAAATTAACCGTTGAACTGAATGGTTTTTACTATTGGGGTGTTGATGCGCAAGAATAATAAGAATAATAATGATTTGTTGACCCGAACTTCCATCGGCCGGGGATTTACACTATCCCTAATAAAGACTAGCGTACGTTTTCACATGTGTCATCACGTCCTTTTCCTTTCGGAAGCCGGGTCACGTGGAATCTAGAAAAACATCCAATCAAACTGATCAATGACGGGTTAATACTAGTGAGCTAAAAAAAAAAAAAAAAGGGAGAAAAAAACATTGCTCTAAAATTTAGAATACTGGATGGTATTTACTCAAGTATAGGTAGACGCTAAGAAGTTTTGAGGTCGAGGTTGAGTTATGCAATTCTTAGACACTTGTTATTGCTGCGCTTTTGGTCTCTGTCGCGTTGTCGACTATTTTCTCCCAACTTCTCTTGGCCGGACATGAACTGATCTCCATTCACGCTTCTTTTCCATTGAGTCCCCTGCCCGCAATTCCTCGTCATGATCCTCCTCCGCTCATCACTGCGGAGGTTAGGGTCGTCTCGAGAATCTCCGTTCCTCTGCTCCCAATGTCTCCTCCGTCGTGGGAACCCTCTCTCCCCCGCCCTCGCCGGCTTCCTCACATCCTCTCAGCGATTACAATCAAGTATTGCTGATGGACAAGCCTCTACATCGATTAACAAATCATATTTCTCCGCCAATAAAACAGGGAACTCATCTATAGCGCAAGATGGGTTATTTACCTCGGGTGCTCCCATCAATTCCTCCCTCCGGTTGAATGTTTCCTCATCTGGCACCACCCCTTCCCGCAGCTCCAGCTCTAGCTCCACGGTTTCCGAGGATGCTCAAACAGAATTGCCTCATCGCCGAAGGAAACGCTTAAAAGAAGAAGCTGCTCAGGAGAATCCCACAGAGCCCGTTATTCCCCCCGACGCGTCCGCGCAGCTGTCCAATCTCTCCTCAGCACTCCCTAAGTCCTCCCTTCGTCGCAAACTAGCTGCCTTCCTTGCGCTCACAAAGCCTCGCCTTTCTTTCTTAATCGTTCTCACGACCACCTCTGCATATGGAATGTACCCTATCTCTTCACTTCTTGCCCTCGATCCCGCAATGACCCCTCTTCCGACTCTTTCAACTTCCACCCTCACCCTTCTCTACCTAACCGCTGGTACATTTCTATCCTCCTGCAGCGCCAATACATTGAATATGCTCTTTGAGCCAAAATACGATGCCTTGATGTCACGAACACGGAATCGACCGTTGGTTCGTGGACTCCTGTCTAGGCGCGCTGCTATCCTCTTCGCCATTGCGACGGCCGGCACTGGTCTGGGCTTATTATACTTCGGAACAAACCCCACTGTGACCGCTCTCTCGGCCGCAAATATTTTCCTTTACGCTTTCGTGTATACACCACTTAAGCGAATCCATGTGATAAATACCTGGGTGGGCGCGATAGTGGGAGGTATTCCCCCACTGATGGGATGGGTGGCCGCAGCCGGTCAAACAGCAACAACAGGACATGACACCTGGCGGGATATGCTATTAAGCGAAGATAGCATTGGCGGTTGGTTGCTTGGAGGAATCCTCTTTGCATGGCAATTCCCCCATTTTAACGCCCTCTCTCACACAATTCGCGAGGAGTACAAGGCAGCTGGCTATAAGATGCTTTGCTGGACTAATCCTGCCCGAAATGCGCGCGTCGCTTTACGCTACTCTATCCTCATGTTCCCTATCTCAATTGGGCTCTGGTGGGTCGGTGTTGTTGGACATGGATTTTTGGTGGGCAGCACCGTCGCCAATGGCTGGCTCGTGAAAGAAGCGTACGGATTCTGGAAACACCAAGGTGCTAATGGCACAGCGCGCGGCCTGTTCTGGGCCAGTATTTGGCAACTTCCCATTCTCCTTGTTGGAGGCTTGGTCACTAAGAAGGGACTATGGGATGGTGTCTGGCGAAATGTCTTCGGTCAGCCGACTGAAGACGAGGAAGACGATGAAGACTATGTATATTATGAGGAAGAGGAACCAGTTGAGAAAGCGATTAGACAAAGTCCCGCCACTCCGGCTAAGACTGTGGTCTCCTAAAGGGTGATACAGCCTTGAATGATTTCGCGACTGAAACAGGCAGCAAGGGCAAATGACACCCAATAACTAAAGAAAAAGTCCAATAATCACCACCAAGCAATACATTACTAGTTAAGGAAAGTCATGCGTGATAAAAGGAAAAAGCAAAAGGCAGAAAAAAAAAATCTGTATACTCCATATTTGTGTATTAGGCGTGCAGTGGCGTCATTTATAAGAGATTGGGGATATGATTACATTTGTTGTTTCTCTCTCCCCCCTTCCCATGGTTTGAATCAAAGTGTAAATAGAGCGTTGTTAAATGTATAAGTACAATGATGGGCAATGAGGTACATTAACCCCCTATAGTTTGGTCGATCGAAATATTATGCAATATGTAGCAAAAGGGGTCAGTCATGTCATTGTCTTACCAGAGCAGCGATATAGCCTTAGTAGAATCTCTATCTATCAGTAGTAATAAAGTTTAAATAATATACACAAAAATTTTACAAGAGACGTATTTATACATCAGTGATTCTAGGAGGCGGGGCCAGTATTTTTACTCCTTGCGTAACTGGAGATGATATGTCTCCAAAGCCTCCTCGGTAACCATACTTGGTGCACGCACCATAGGATCCTCTCCTATCTTCCCTGTCTTGGGGAATGCAATTACGTCTCGCACAGATTCTTTACCTAGCATAAGCGCGACGAGACGATCAAAGCCCAAGGCGAGGCCAGCGTGTGGTGGACAGCCTGCACGGAGGGCATCAAGGAGATGGGAGAACTCGGCTAAACGTTCGGGTGGGACCTGGAGAACGTCCCGGAGGACGAGCTCTTGGACGGCTGCGTCATGGATACGACGGCTGCCGCCGCCGAGTTCGACACCGTTGACTACTAGATCGTAGTGATCAGCGACGACTTTGGTGGGGTCTGTAAGCAGTAGGTCGACATCGGCGGGGGTTTTGGGTGCAGTGAAAGGATGGTGGGTGGATGAGATCCCGGCTGCACCGCCCTGGCCTGGCTCGGATTCAGTGGAAGGAGAAAAGAGAGGGAAGTCGACGACCCAAAGGAAATCAAAGCCGGTAGGAGCGGGTTTGAAACCTGATGCAACTGCAGCAGCGTGAAGGGCACGGCGTAGTTCGCCTATCGGGGTTGAACCGCCAGCAAATGGAGCGTTCTCTCTAGCTTGGATCACAATCAAGTCGCCGTGATCGGGTTCAAGGAGCTCTTCTAGGTACTCCGCAGCCTCGAAGCCAAATGGCTGTAGTCCACAAAGAGGTTTTTTCGCATCATATACGAAAACACCAGGCCCACCTTCTGGATTCTCGTTGAACGTGGCGCCAGCGGGAGAATCAAGAAACTGTGAAATAAATTCGGCGGTTGCAACTGGATCATTGTCATTACCTTCGAATTTGAACACCTCAACAATTGGGTCCAACAAGGGGGTGATCTTGTTCACAAGGTCCACTGGTAAGAGGTGGCCAATTCGTGAGATCTCCATTCCAACTCGTGTATCAGGTTTATCGGACCCATAGCGGCTCATGACGTCTTGGTAGGTCAATCTTCGGAATGGGCCTTCGGGAGCTTTATCAGTCAATAGAGTTGACCATAAGCGTCGAATTATCCCTTCTACTACCTTCATAACATCATCTGCAGTCGCAAAAGACATTTCGAGATCCAGCTATTACAAAGTAAGTTAGAATAGCAAACTCAATTGTTAAAGAGGGTAAGGTAAGCCCACCTGGGTAAACTCTGGCTGTCGGTCTGCACGAAGATCTTCGTCACGAAAGCAACGTGCAAACTGATAGTATCTTGGTATCCCACTAGCCATAAGAATCTGTTTGTATTGCTGCGGGCTCTGTGGCAGCGCATATGCCATTCCCCGCCTCCGAGTTGGTACCAGGAATTCGCGGGCGCCTTCGGGCGTGGATTTGAATAAGAGAGGTGTTTCGATTTCGACAAAGGGTGGTCGACACTGCTCAAGCTCTTCTTTACATAGATTTCGTACTTGGGCTCTGAATTGAAGGGCCTCACGCAGCTCGCTGCTTGTTCGTAACTGTAGATGTCTGTGCTTCGGAGGATGTACCATGTCCGGCGCCATCCAGATATCGTTTGGAAAATCGTTGAGAAGCTGGATGCCTTCAACAAAAATCTCCCACGGATCGCGTTTTTGCATTTCTGCATTCTTCGCTTTCTTAGCTTGGACTTTTCCCCGTACAGCTACCGGGCAGTTAGGCTTCATTGACCTCAGTTTCTCGAAGGATTCGTTGTGGGGAATGGAAACAAGTTGTATGGTGTGTTTCATGGTCGGGTCCTGTAGGCGCACAAAGGAGAGCTTTTTCGAAATGTCACTTCGGACTCCGAGGTAGCCATGGAGAACAACATCCTGGCCCGGTTCAGCTTGGGAGAGGAAGGTTTCGAAGTCAAAGGTCGCAGGAGGAAACTCGACTGCCACTCGAATATTAGCGATCCCGGTTCTAGGCGTGCTGGATACTCAAGACACACACCTGCGTTTTTGTATTGCTCTAGTATTTGCTGAGGACTAGGAGAAATAGGCGCTTGTTCGCGTAAACAAGAGTATCGATGAAATGGCCTGGTCGAGAGGATGCGACCACATGATGCTGCTAGCACCGGGTTTGATTGTTTGGTGCGCACATAGTTGGATATCTCGATATAGCTTGTACGGAGACGGGGATTCGTCCGCGCAGCCCGGGCCAGAAACATTCTGGCAAAAGTCCCACTCAGAGAGCAGAGCAATTGAATAGGGTAAACAATAATGACTGTACAAACAGATGATTGATTGCAAAGCCTCATCTAAATGTCGAAGAAACCGGTGGCAGAATCATCACGCCGCCTACCGAACGCAGACTAGTACGCAGGGATCCACAGCGCAAACACATTTAAGCCGCCAAAATTTCCGTTCCTGGTTTTCTCTTTTTCTTCTTCATCCTTCCAAGTTTTGAACGAGTGAGTGCCCCCCTTGGGAACCAGTACCAAATTCCATATGCCAGCGAGTCACTAATAACTCTCCAGATGATGAAAGCCTAGTGTGTTCTATTTGATCTATCTCCCCTCTTGGAGCCCCGTGACTCTCCTTTCGGGGCCCAAGTGTCGCGGGGAGCCGGATGGGGGGAGGATGATAAAGGCGTTCGGCACACCAACCTTGTTACTTTACGGACGCGATGAAGGCATCTCTGACTCTATACATTACTTGGCGGTGTTCTCCCTTTCTGGGTTATGCGTTGTATTTGGATAGTCCTCGACATGCTCTCTACGTGCGGTGCTTGTGAATGTCCATATTTGAACGTTTGCGTAGAAGGGCTTTTTTAATATGACCGTGTACATATATTGATCACACTATCCCCCTCCTTTTCTTCATACTAGTTTAATTGATTATCAGTGCTTCAAATCTGTCTCCCGTCATTATGTAATTGGCGTGCCTACTGTGATGACATTATCCTTTGCTATCCTGGCTGGCAATTACCTTGAAATCGACAAAATCTCCTCTATGGATGTAAGCTTATTAGATAGACGTTGAGTGAGTGGTCAAAACGCGCGAGATAGAGTTAGAAAGGAATAAAATTATTGGAGTATATTTTAAATCAACTGGTGAAAGTTACCCAGTAAGGAAATGAGCTCCGCATCAATAATTTTCCGCGGGGAAATTTAATTCATTGATCGGCTTCTTATCGTGGATCGAAGCCGCAGCTCGCCAGGTAGGTCTTTATGAACTGGTTCTTGCACCAGCAATTGTCACTTCTTTTGCTGCACATCGGGCTTTTCTCAAGTAATTTCAATGCGACCGCTTCCTAGGCTGTTGCCTTTCAAGGCACAGTCTCGCACATCAGCTCAAGTTCTCAGTCAGTTGCCCCGGTCGGTTTGCGGTCTTCATACCTATGCGCGCACTGCGGAGGTTTTAAAGTCAAATGCAGCACATCTCAATGCTACCCGGCCTACCATCCTCTCTTCCACATTTGCAATTGAGAAGGAGCAGAGAAGATGGATCACACGCCAGTATCTGCAACGAGTGGAGGATGCTAAGCAGGAATGGGCGGGCTTCGCTCAAGAAATCAAGGAAGGGAAGAGAAAGAGTTTTGCACAGCATCTCGAAGAGAGAGGCCTGCTACATGATGTTGTCGGGTATGTGGTTTCTGCCCCTGGTAAATTTTGTGTTGCCTTCGTATGTTGCATACTAATTTGACGCCTTGGAACCTAAAGAGAAAGAGAGCTCCTTCATCGCGTTTTCACGGAAAAGAGGGCTGGACTCTACGCCGGTGTAGATCCAACGGCACCCTCCCTTCATGTTGGTCATATGTTACCCTTCATGGTGCTCGCGTGGGCTTACGTTTGGGGTTTGCCAGTTACTTTTCTAGTCAGTATCTCCGTAAATAGCCCATTGCAGGGCATGTTATTTTGTCTTACTAACCTTTGTGTACTAGCTGGGCGGCGCAACCTCCAGAGTTGGCGACCCGACGGGAAGATTAAAGGGGAGGGAACAAGTTCACTCCTCCATCCGAAAGGCAAACATGGCTAGTATGCACATGCAATTGAAAAAACTAGGCGCGAGCATTGAAAAATACGGTACAAGACATGGCTATGAAAAGACGTTGGTCTGGAGTCGCGCTCTGAAAAACAATAATGCATGGTGGAACAAGTTACCGTTTCTTGAAGTCCTTCGCGATCTAGGATCTTTTATGCGACTTGGCCCCATGCTAGGCAGAGACACGTGAGGCTATCCCCCACCCGCCATTCTATAATAACTACAGATGCTGACGTCCCGTAGCGTCAAAAACCGCCTCGCCAAAGGCGATGGGATGTCCTTTGCAGAGTTTTCCTACCCTCTGATGCAGGCATGGGACTGGTGGGTTCTTTTCCGCAAAGGGGTCCAAGTCCAAGTGGGTGGCAGCGATCAGTACGGAAACATCCTTTTCGGAATGGATGCCGTGAAGGCGATCAGCAAAAACACTGCTATCGAGCAAGACCAGAACCCGTTGGATGACGATTTAGATAAGCCAATTGGGCTTACAACACCATTGCTCACTGCCCCATCGGGCGAAAAGTTCGGGAAATCGGCTGGCAACGCCATCTGGCTTGACAAGGATATGACTTCCACCTTCGAACTTTACCAGGTCAGTTGAGCTATGTTCAATCCAAAGCAAAGCGTTGTGTGTTGTTGACCATATCTAGTTCTTCGTTCGAACTCCTGACGATGCCGTTGAGCGCTATCTGAAGATGTTTACGTTCCTCCCTTTACCTGAGATTTCCAGGATCATGGAAGAACAGACCAAAGACCCTTCCAAGCGCGTTGCGCAACATGCCCTTGCCTCCGAATTCGTTGAGCTGATTCATGGGAAAGAAGAAGCTGATGCAGTGGCTATTCAACACCGACAATTATTTCGATCTCGATCCTCCACCGCAGAACCTACCCCTCTACCTCGCACCCCAAATCGAGCCAGTCATACCGCCCAATCCCCAGCCTCAGGATTCACCAACCCACAATCAGGAAACGTATATGCTCCTCAAACCAACTTTGCAAATATGCCATCGGCCCAAGTCACTCTACCCCGATCATTGATTTATGACCAACCTTTCAATAAAATTCTCTGGTCTGCTGGATTAGTATCTTCTAAGGGTGAAGGCCATCGCATTGTTTCAAACAAAGGTAGTTACGTTGGAAGCCGCCCAGGAGACTCCGGCTCCATGTCAGACGAATTGACTTTTACACCGATCAAGACTTGGCCAGCCGAAAAGACCAAGGAATTCATTGTTGATGGAAAATTGTTGTTTTTGAAGCTTGGAAAATGGAAATTCAAGATTGTTAATATCGTCAGCGATCAGGAATTCAAAGAGATGGGCCTGACAGCCCCTGGATGGGAACCAGAGGCACCGAACTCGGAAGAACCAACCCCCCAAAAATCGGAATGAAGCTGGAGCTGACCTTCACCATGTACTATCACCACTCAGACCTGATTATCCATGTAACTTTAGTATAGACTTGTAAATAAATGATATGTATTTATAGAATTTCGATTTGGCGTCCGTTACAAGGGCTTAGTGCCTTGTCTCCGCTCTAGGCGAATTACTACTAGATCTAATCTAAGAACACAACCACTATAGTTTATTGGACAGGGATTAAAAACAATCTAGAAAATGGAGGACCAGAGCATTTTTCTGTGAGTTTCACTGTGTCACGCACCAGACATCACATTGCATATGGTATTCAAAACCATTTGTATTAGTATTGTTCTTAGATTAACACCTCTGGAAATGTGACTGATCATACTGGGGGGCGGCAGCCAGAAAACCACTAAACGCGTCGACGCGTGACGGGCTCTCCTTGCGGGAGCGATAAATCTATCACGTTTCTTCCCCAGTCCCAGTCTACTCCATCTAACTCTTTCATATCCTCTTGATTTCTCTGAATTCCGCTTTAAATTGTTTAATTGACCTTTTTTTCCCTGTCATCCGGCATGGTATAAATATATATCTAAACTGTCAAGTAAAAGATCCGTCATCTATAGTCCCACCCAACATGGCCAAAGGATCTACCGCCTCGTCTCCTCCCTCTGCGACTCCCCCGTCCGCTGCCCTTAAACGATCCACATCAAGCACCCAGAATATGAAGAACCAAAAATCAATCCTTGGTTTCTTTCAAAAGTCTTCGCCCTCTACTCCATCCACCGTTCGCAATGTAGAGCCCGCGTCGTCGCCAGCTCAGCGAGTGTCGGAAACCCGTGGGGCCAACGCTGCCAAACGCGAGGAGAGGAGTGCAAAGAAGAAGTCTGTCCCGAAATTTAAGCAGGACTTAACGCCGGTTCCGAGTAGTGACTTGGTGATGCCGGATGAGGATGAGGAAAAGACACAGGTATTGTGAAGATTGAAGCTTTGCGACTTTGTGGTGTTGTATTAATGCGTTGTTTCATTGCAGGCGAGCCCTGGTGGTATGCAGGATAAACCGTCTCCATCGCGTCGGGTAAGTTTCTCCCTCCCGATCAGGTGTTACTCATTCATTTGATAATAAGCACTAATTTGTGTTCAACTGCGCGCAGGCCGCGAAGAAGGTTAATTACATGGAGTCTGACTCGGAAGGTGAAGACGATGACGAGGAAATATTCCGTCCAAATCGCCAGAACAGCCGGGCAGCCAAGCGGAGAAAGGTGTCTCCTGATAGTGATGATGAATTTGAGGGAGCAAACGATATTGGGTATTCAGACGATGGTTAGTAAAAGCAGCTATACCGAGTTCGTTCTCTACTTGCTAACGATGTGAAGAAATGGACGATTTCATTGCTCCAGATGATTCGGACGAGGAAGTTCAACCCACGAAAAAGCGTCAACGGCCAGCAAGTAAATCGAAAGTCAAGTCTTCTCCCCCCCTACCTCCATCATCCGTCATGGAAGATCTCCTTGATTCCAAGATCCCAGAGGGAGGCTCTGGTTCAGCTTTAAAGTGGACATATGACCCAGATAGCTCAGAACCACGCCAGGCGCGAACCACACAACCTGTAGCAAAAAGCTCATCGAGTAAGGTGAAGCAGAAGGCCCACGTAACGGAGCCTGAGCAACGCTATTCTTGGCTTGCAAATATTCGAGATATTGATGGCCACCCAGTTGGTCACCCCGAGCATGATCCACGGACACTCTACATCCCTCCTTTAGCCTGGTCCAAATTTTCACCATTCGAGAAGCAGTACTGGGAGATCAAACAAAAATTCTGGGATACGGTCGTCTTCTTCAAGAAGGGCAAGTTTTACGAGCTCTATGAGAACGATGCCACGATTGGCCACCAGTTGTTTGACTTGAAACTCACTGACCGTGTCAACATGCGCATGGTTGGAGTTCCCGAAATGAGCTTAGATCATTGGGCAAATCAGTTCGTTGCCAAAGGATTTAAGATCGCGCGGGTGGACCAGGCAGAGTCTGCTCTTGGTAAAGAAATGCGAGAAAGAGACGGTAAAAATGCTAAGAAGGGTGCTGCAAAGGAAGATAAGGTCATTCGGAGAGAGTTGGCCTGTGTCCTTACAGCTGGAACACTCGTTGAAGGTTCCATGCTCCAGGATGATATGTCCACCTTTTGTGTCGCCATCAAAGAGGCTATTATCGAAGATCGCCCTGCCTTTGGAATCGCTTTTGTCGATACCGCAACTGGCCAATTCTTCATTTCTGAGTTTGTTGATGATGTGGATATGACAAAATTCGAAACTTTCGTTGCGCAAACTCGTCCACAGGAACTACTCCTAGAGAAATCAACGATTTCTCCAAAAGCCTTGCGGATCTTGAAAAACAACACTGGCCCAACCACGATTTGGAACCACTTAAAACCCGGCAAAGAATTCTGGGAAGCCGACATCACGGTAAAAGAACTTGACGCCAGCGAATATTTTGTCTCCAAGGATGACGACAATCTACAGGCATGGCCTGAGGCTCTCCGGGAGGCACGCGACAAAGAGCTACTAATGTCGGCTTTTGGAGCTCTGGTTCAATACTTAAGAGTCTTGAAAATTGATCGCGACTTGGTCACTATCGGCAACTTTGCTTGGTACGATCCGATCAAAAAGGCATCTAGCTTAGTACTAGATGGCCAAACCCTCATTAATATGGAAATCTTCGCCAATTCTTTTGACGGGAGCTCCGATGGAACCCTGTTCCAACTTCTTAATCGCTGCATAACTCCATTTGGGAAAAGAATGTTCAAGCAATGGGTTTGCCATCCTCTGATGGAAGCTAAGAAGATTAACGCACGGCTGGATGCAGTTGATGCCCTCAATGCTGATCCTAGCATCCGTGATCAGTTCTCCTCTCAACTTACCAAAATGCCTGATCTTGAGCGTCTGATTTCCCGTATTCACGCTGTGAACTGCAAACCTCAAGACTTTGTGCGGGTGCTTGAAGGCTTTGAACAGATCGAGTATACCATGAGCCTACTCAAAGACAGCGGTTCCGGAGAAGGAGTTATTGGACAGCTGATCAGCGCCATGCCCAACCTAAGTGAATTGTTGGAGTACTGGAAGACTGCTTTCGATCATACCAAGGCGAAGGAGGACGGTATCTTAGTTCCAGCACCAGGGATTGAGGAGGACTTTGATGCCTCTCAGGAGAGCATCGCCCAGCTTCACAAAGATCTCGATGATCTATTGAAGCGGTCGCGTCGTGAGCTAGGCTCTACTGCTATCTGCTACAGAGATAATGGAAAGGAAATCTACCAGCTTGAGGTTCCAGTCAAGGTTAAGAATATCCCGAAAAGCTGGGACCAGATGTCAGCAACTAAGCAGGTCAAGCGATACTACTTCCCCGAATTACGAACGCTAATCCGTAAGCTTCAAGAAGCGCAAGAAACCCACGGCCAAATTGTCAAACAAGTTACGAAACGACTTTATGAACGCTTCGACGAACACTACTCTACGTGGCTTTCTGCCGTTCGAATCGTCTCCCAGCTAGACTGTTTGATAAGTCTAGCCAAGGCTTCGTCCAGCCTGGGCGAGCCAAGCTGTCGTCCTGTGTTTGTTGATAATGAACGCAGTGTTCTTGAATTTCAAGAGCTCCGCCATCCTTGCCTACTTACTTCTGTTGATGATTTTATCCCTAACGATGTGAAATTGGGCGGGGATAGACCAAATATTGACTTGCTAACTGGCGCTAACGCTGCTGGAAAATCTACTCTTCTTCGCATGGTTCGTTCAAGCCCCCCCCCCCCCCCTTTCTAATTTGACTCCAGTTCGACTAATTCTTAGCTCTACAGACATGCGTTGCCGTTATCATGGCTCAGATTGGCTGCTATCTCCCTTGTCAATCTGCCCGCCTCACCCCAGTCGATCGGATCATGTCCCGTTTGGGCGCAAACGACAATATCTTTGCTGCCCAGTCTACCTTCTTTGTCGAACTTTCGGAAACTAAGAAGATCCTTTCAGAAGCCACTCCTCGATCTCTGGTTATTCTTGATGAACTTGGTCGTGGTACCAGCTCTTATGACGGTGTTGCTGTGGCGCAATCGGTTCTCCATCATGTTGCTACTCATATCGGCGCTCTGGGCTTCTTCGCAACCCATTATCATTCACTTGCAGCCGACTTTGAGCGACATCCCGAAATTTCCCCCAAACGGATGAAAATCCATGTTGATGATAAGGAGAGGCGTGTTACCTTCCTTTACAAGCTAGAAGACGGCGTTGCTGAGGGTAGTTTTGGTATGCATTGTGCCGCTATGTGTGGCATACCGAACAAAGTCATTGAGAGAGCCGAAGTGGCCGCCAAACAATGGGAGCATACCAGTCGTCTCAAGGAGAGTCTTGAGCGCCGCAAAGGAGGTGCGCTTGTAGGACTTGGTTGGTGGAGCGACGTTGCCTGGGCACTCCGCGAGTCAACGGGAAGTTCCCAGGATGGTGGTGAGGAAACTAGTGATAGGAGCTTAGAAGTGCTTCGAAAGGCCATCGAGGCCCTATGAGCTTTCCTTTGTCTGATCTTTCATGATACCTCGAGAATGTGGATTTTTTTTTATATATGCAATCTTCAACTTGTCTGCCTTTTCTGTCTACTTTGTCATTTTTCGGTGTCTCGTGGCATATCTATAGCCATTTCGTTTCTTTGGCGTTCAGGAGATCTCGCGTGTAGGTGATCTTCCAGACTTCAGTCGTTTATATCATAGGTTTTCTATAGAGTTAAGAGAAGAAATAGTTAATACAATCTGTGTCACCTGATCGAAGGTAGTTTTATCGAAGACTTCACTCGTTCAAGTATCGACTCTTGCTCTACGATTCCCGAGTATCCCCAGCTCAGCAAGAGGTCCCCTAGTTAACATACAAAAGTAAAGCAGGTAATTATGCAGTAGCAACTGTCCATTTTCTAGTTCAAATTATCTGCATTTCTCATAGTACATATACCCTTGCCCATGACTCAAAGGGAAAGAGACAGAGAGGGAAAGAGGAACGTGGGATAGAGCTTTTACCCGCTCATTAGAAATGAAAAGACCTTTCTAAAACTATCCGGTGGGTGAAGAGGAAACAAAGAAAGGAAATCAAGGAAACCAAAGGGAAAAAAAAAAAAAAAAAAAAAAAAGAAAGAAAGAAAGAACGAGAAAAACAAAGAAAGAACGAAGTCAAGAGAAGCTAGAAGATACTTGATCAGACTCAATAGAAGATCACTACCATTTCCACTTTAAGCAGAAACCTCTGCCTTCTCTTTCTCCATTTGGTCAAACTCAACATCAATGTTCACGTCTGTCATGGTTTCATCCTCGTCTTCACCTGGGTTCTGGGCAGAGGAATCGTTAGGACTCTGACCGTCACCGCTCACTTCCATCATCTTCACATTGGCTTCAACTCCAGGTTCAGCCTTAGAGGTGGTGATTGTGGTAGAAAGAGAAGCATCGTCGTCACTTTTTTCAATGGCTTGGTTAGTAAGACATGATAGAGGGATGAAGGAGAAGTGAGGGGTAGTTAGTGTCCAATGTAGAATAGAGGGAAAGGTAAGTAGAAAACATACCCATTCTCCTCTCCATTCTTAACTGCGACTGCGGGTATTACTTTTTTCTTTCGCTGGCGCTTTGCCTTTGGTGTTGGGGACGGTTGAACTTCTCCTTCCTCAGTCCCTCCATTAGTGTTTACGGAAGATGGCGTCTCGGTGGCAGTCTTCTTTCTCTTTCCCTGGGTTTTTCTGGGCGTTGTGGTCTTGCTGGTGCTATTGGAAGGGGTAGTGGTGGTAGTATTAGCTGAAGTGCTACCATCCTGGTTCTCTACTGTGTCTGTGCCTGCTCCTGCTCCTGCGTCTGTGCCTGTGCCTGTGCCCGAGCTAGTACCATCACCAGCAGCAGAGCCATCTTGGGTTTCACCGTTGGCTTTGAGAAATTTCCTTCTCGCTTGGTTATAAGAGCTGGAAGCAGAAGACGCATTCTTATAGTTTCCCTTTTCGGCAAGCTTCTCGGCATCAACCTAATTAGTAGATTTTTTTGTTAATGCTAGGTCTCTTTTTCCTTGTTTGTTCTGGTTTAAGTTGTGTTGTTCAAGGGTGGTATGGATATCATGAGAGCGGGGGATAACAAGTAAAAGAAGAGGGGATATTGTTTATATTTACTTTTCCTGCGCTATCAGTGCAAAGTATACCAAGGAGCATGGTTCTAGCTTCGGCAAAGGAGAGGCCGAGCACATTCTCTGGCTTGGCCTTTGTCTTGGCGGACATTATGGCTAAGATGGAGATTCTTCGCTAGGTATATTGTAGAAAGAAAGAAGTGACAGCGTAAGAATAGAGAGATTGTGTTATTCTATTGAAAGAAGAAGGGTTAGGAGATGAAGGTGCTTTGTGAGAGAAAGGGGGGAGAGAAAGGAGATTTTATAATATGGTCAAGCATGTGTTGGAAGAAGTGGACATGAGCGTGGGAGAGAGAAATAGAAGGACAGAGAAGTGTTGAGGATGTCAGGTAGCTGAGTAAAGTGGAAAAGGGTGGAAAATGAAGAACGCCTGAGACGCTTTACCTGATTATCACACAAATATAAAGTCAATGTGAGCGTGTTTTCCGAACAATCCTTGAGGTAATTTTAGTGAATGGCAGGCAAATTATAAAACATGGTGTTAAGACTACAGCTAGTGATTCAAGAAAGAGCTGCATCAGAGCCCAGGACTCAGGTTCAGCTGTATTATTAGGAGCTAGGAGTTGTCGCAACATCATAGCAACTTTTGAGAAGTGGTGAGATAAAATGCATCATTTTCAATATTCATTTTTTCCTAGACGGTTCATGTCTTTGTATTTGTTTGTACACATCCTCCCACAACTCGGGATAAAAGGTAGATGACGCTCTGCCTGGTTTGCTCTTCTCGGCCACATAGAATTGTTGAAGGGTTTTTCCTCGCCACCAAGGTAGGGGAGCGGGATTCTGGTTACGAAAAGTCACAGGCCGAATCAGCGCTTTATCGGGCACCAAATCCCCTATTCGCACCTCCGTTTGTCTGGGGATCGTTGTGAATTTCATGGTGTTTAAGTATAATGTTGCCGTCGGTGGCAGGTTCTTCGCATATTGTAAGGTTTGCTCTCGCGATCGCCGGGCAAACACAGGGAGCGCAAGGTGGACGAAATTGACATACGGGGTAGAGGTATATGAAACGAAGAGCATAGGTAATGCGCCTCCAACCACGACTATTACAGGGAAGTTAGCCTTACAGATCTTAGAATGACACAAAAACACAAGACAGTAGATCTTACTAGCAGGGGCTAAGTATGGCGGAAACTCGTCGGACATGAATGCTGGGGCCACCACCAGGCAGGACACGCCAAAGAGAAAGATTGTTGTTATCCGTAGCATCCCCAGGAATATTGTGCGGCCAGTTCCGCCGTGATATATCAAGATGCGTTCCGGTGGTCCTATAAAGTTCAATTCAGCGCCAGTACTGGGAACCAGAGGGTTTGCTGCATACCTCTTCGGGCTGTAGTCTTTCCATGTGCGGCGGCGGAGGATTGGGAGCTTCGTGGTCCGATCGGGGAATTATCCTTGGACTTTTGATGTGATAATTCATGCCTTGGTGGCCTATATGTAGGTTGTGTCGTCTTGAGCCGAACAAATGCTAGTTTGTTGAAGAGATCTCTCCGCACAGGTCGGGGAAGTGCGGAGCGCAATTGGGGATGTATTAGCACGGGGATTCGCATCTTGACCGGAGCCAGGAGCGACATGGTGTTAAGTATCAGTTGTATGGAATTGAAGCTGCGCCGCCCAGATAGTTAATTGTTGACAACCCTCACTCCTCGTCAGAACCGTTCGAGTGAACAAGATAGTATTTTTGAATGACGTCGAAGTAACACTGGCGCGAGACTGTTTTCTCCAAAAAACAAAAAAAAAAAACGTGATCGACGGGCTTGGCGTTTCTTCTATTTCCCATTTAGGATTAGTGTTCTCTAAATGCCATCTTGCAGGACGGATTATTATTGAATAAATAACTTATCCAAAGGTACCGAATAAATATAAAACCATCCGGCATTTGTGATTCTCTTTCATCCTCTTCTCACCCTTGGAGGCATTGTTCCCTCTTTCCTGCTCCTCCTTTCTCGGACGGAAGCTGTCTGGGAGCTTTCTCGAGTTGTCTGGCGCCTGGTCATGACGACTTCTAGTTGACATCGCTGACTCTTTCGCTATGCCCTCCTCGGCTTACGGCATTTGGGCTCGCCCCGTATTGTCGCTATGCCTTACGTTTCTGCTGCTTCTGTGCCCTGGGAAAGCCTATCAAGAACTGTCTGACGAATCTTTGAAATCTCTTCCCCGACCGCAAAATGACTTCGATATTCATAATGGCGCCCTTTTGTCGCCGATTCTCATTCCCCGCGTGCCTGGCACTCCAGGCTCACTTTCCGTTCTCAGCCACTTTGTAGACTTCTTCCGCACCTCACTCCCTGATTGGACAGTTGAGTTCCAAAACTCCACGTATACTACACCTGTTTCAGGGGAGAAAGAAGTACCTTTTGTCAACTTCATCGCGTATCGCGATCCACCATGGGCAGCCAAGGGCGATGTCGGACGGCTCACCCTTGTTGCGCATTATGATAGTAAATACGAGCCGGAGGGTTTCATCGGGGCCATTGACAGTGCGGCTCCATGTGCGATGATTATGCATGCGATGCGAAGTATTGACTCCGGTTTAACTAAGAAATGGGATGCGATGAAGGACCAGGGTCATGCGGATTCGTTAGACGACCACAAAGGCATACAGGTGCTATTCTTAGATGGCGAAGAAGCCTTTCAAATGTGGACGAGAACAGATTCCTTATATGGAGCACGCGCGCTTGCAAAAGAATGGGATTTCAGCGTAAACCCGGCTATGTCAATATATAAAACGACCCTTTCCTCAATCTCTCTCTTTGTGCTCCTGGATCTACTAGGGTCGAAGAATCCATCAATTCAATCCTTCTACCCAACAACCCACTGGGCCTACAAAAAACTCGCAAATATTGAACAGCGCTTGCGAAGGCTGAATGAATTCAAATCGTCCGATGATCCGCTTCATAAATCCTGGTTTGCCCACGCAGACAAAACGGAACACGAACTTCCTCCGACTAATTATATAGAAGATGACCATGTTCCCTTCCTCGCACGTGGAGTCGAAGTAATGCACATTATTGATGCCGGTCCAACTACTGGGTTTCCCACAGTTTGGCATACTATGGATGACGACGGAGAGCACTTGGATCTCGATACCGTAGAAGATTGGAGTCTCCTCATGACCGCATTTGCAGCCGAGTGGATGGAGCTAGAAGGGTTTATGCCGAACACCAATACTGACCGTTCATCTTTTCCGGTAGAAGATGATACGCACGCAGATGAGAAGCGCTTTTTTAAATGGGTCGGTGATTCGGACAAAACTGAGCTGTAAGCTGAATCCAATCTTATTGCCTTATGACATGCCATACCCCTTTTTACCCGAGCTTCCTGTTGTATCTACTTTGCACATATTAAATATATACTAAACCAACTCCATAGATCATAAATTGTATTTCCCAAAAAAATTCTTTAATAATACCGAGCCGTATACCTCCTAATAGATATCCCATTAATTATGATACAATAATGATACAACATTGCGCTGATTCACAAGTAACTGCTCGTTTATTTCTCAAGTCTAGAATTCGACAACCCAAGAAAATAGAAAAAAGAAAGGAAAACCCCCCTATAGCAAACTTCCCAGCATATACCCAGCCATCTCAGCAGCTCCCCACACAGGCTGCAGAACTGCGCGCAACACAGCCGGACCAGGGCAAACCCCTCGTAATCC
The DNA here is from genome assembly GCA_027569235.1 of Aspergillus sparsus. Taxonomy (NCBI): domain Eukaryota; kingdom Fungi; phylum Ascomycota; class Eurotiomycetes; order Eurotiales; family Aspergillaceae; genus Aspergillus; species Aspergillus sparsus. The sequence goes on from JAPDES010000019.1 coordinate 53,866, forward strand.
CCAAGCGACTCCGAACGCCACTGCACCGGCAACGAACCGCCAGTCAATATCAGCCACGGTTGCCGTAGGAAGTCTCCATGTTTCCGCCAGGGTGGGTTTCGCAGGCTTGTCACCGTTGGGGTCTACCTTTTGGCCCGGCTTCTTGCACAGATACGTGATGAGAGAGGGACCAATTCCAAAGAGGATAATAAGCGCCAGAGATGGATCGAAGCGAGACGGATCGGTAAGGAAAGCGAAAAATCGTAAAACCTTGGCCGGGTCGGCCATGCCAGAGAAGAAAAGCCCCAGGCCAAATTGGAGTCCAGCGAGATAGGAGAATATTGTTTTAGACGTCTCAGAGCGCTTCATGACACGCGGGATGACGAACATATTCGTCAAGACCGTGAGGAGAGTCGTGCCAATCATGAATGAGAGATCTCCGGATGACGGGTAAGTTGGGGTATAACAGGGGAGATCACCCGCGCAAGGAGGAATGTTCTGCCCTCCGGACACGAAGTTGGCTGTCAGTAAAGCGGTTATGAAGAAGATAGCTGTTGCGATCAATGAGCGTGGCGATAGGCGGGAAAGACCGCAGAGCATATGACCTGATGTGCAGCCTCGGCCATTCTGTTAGGAGGTACCGTCGTTCAGTTAGCTAACTTAACCCGACTTCTTTTTCATTTTCTAGTCTCTTTCAAGTATCAAGATTGACTTGCCTTTGTTCCCCAGCCTAGCAAGAACCCAGTGCCCACCGTAGACAGCAAAGTTCCCCATGACGTTGGCGATGGGGGGTAGACTGGTATCAAGGAGGGGAGAAATAGATATATTGGAATCACACTCGATACCAACCCAGCAATAATCGGGACGTTATCGCGACTCGGATTGAACACAGAGCCAGTGAGTAGAGATGAGATACCAAACACTGCACCATTGTGGAGGAGAAGGCATGATGAACCCTGATAGAGCAGAAGGGCTCCAAGGGAAGTATGTACAGGCGTGAACATGATATGAAGGTGATTTGTGGTCTGAGTGAACAACTGTAAAGAGGTTTAAGCCGTCATGTGTTTACAGTGGCAGGAGAGCTGCGGAAATGTATTCTGGCCCCTTGGAAGGAAAGAAGTCTTTTAGCAAAAGTTGCTGTCGGGGACCAAATGGCAGTGGCATCCATGGTTGATATTGCGTCAGTGATGGTCCCCGAGCTCTGGAAAAAAAAAACTTTAATAAATGCGGGAAACAAAGGTCCATCTGGTCAAGATCCGAAGAGACCCGATCTCGATTCGGCGAATCGACGGGACTCAGAGATGCTGCTTAAATTGTACCAAAATGCATTTATTGCCTGAAGTTACTGGTCTTCCCAAGGTGTGGTTAGCATAAGCAAGAAGTGTAGGTATGATCCCCGTTTGTTGTGACGATCGGGGTCTTTGGTTATCTTCGCAACCAAAGACCCCGATAGTCAGGGTATCCCTCCTCAATTACATAGCAGTCTCTACAGCTTTGCGACTACTCCTTTGAGAAAAATCAGTCAATTATCCGTTGTAACCATCATCTTTGAAGCACATACTAGCAGATCCAGATTCTCATCTCATCGTCGCCTCTCCAATGATGTGGAGAAATTACCGTATTACGCGGTATTACCACGGGGATCCTGGTAATCTCAGCAATTTGCGGTAAGTTAGGCATGAAAAATGACAATACGGTATTGGGCCATAACGCGACCTCAATATTGCAGTGAATAAAGGAGAGCCTGCCAAGTGCCTCAGATCGCAAATTGCAAAGAAAGGATTGGGACAGCTGCGAATAGTAATAACCCAAGGCCCTATAGTGAACAAGAAACCAACACAGCCTGGATGAGTCAGCTCTATTTGTCTAATTGCTCTTTCCCTTCTTGTAGTTAGGTAGTTACCTCTTAGATTTATAAAAGATTTCTTTAATTCCATCATCACCATCACCACCACCAACTACTGGTTTGGCATTCCTGATGGCTCATACAATACTCCCAGCTGAGGTGATCCTGTATATCATTGAATGCCTTATTCCTCCAAACCCACCTCTCGCATTTCGCCCGGATCATGTTGTGACCCGCACGCTACTTAACCTGACCTTTGTCTGCAGGCTTGTTTCTCGAACAGCTAGTCAGCTCCTCATCAAACACTGTCTCTATATTGATACAAGCAGTCGACTCGATCAACTCCTAAATGGGCCTCTTTCATCCGCTAGAGATGGCACAACTGAGCCAAGGAGACATCTCCATCCAGCCAGTGCATTTCTATCACCGTTTCCAGAGGATAACCTCAACCTTCCTGAAACAGTCATGCAAATCGACTCTTTCTCATCCATTATCTGTGGGAGTCTGACTCGGCTAGTCATCGATATGCCATTACGCCGCTTATACCCTGAGGAGGATCATCAGCGGATCCGTCCTGTACTCCGCGGGGCTTTTGCACGCATGGGGAGAATAGAGGAGTTTTGCTCGGTTAGGGACGAGCTGTACCTGAGCACCGTAGAAGGAATTCAGGAGCCAGCAATTTGGGCTTTCTGGCCGCATCTCCGCCGACTTGCATTGTACAACGTCGATGTCGCGTCCCCCCAATTCCTAAACGGGTTGCGTGGATGTTTGGAGCTGACCCATCTGGTGATCGTCCGGCCGGATGGCTTGAGGGAGATGATTCCTCAGGGCCAGTTGGACCTGCAATTCTTGCCATGTCTTCAACGTCTTATTGTGGTAAATACGGCTGGAGGGTTCTTGCACAACACGCCTTTCAATCAAAGAAAGTGGGAACAATCCTTTGTGGGGCGTCTTCATAGCCTGCGAAGTCAAGGGGATGCTGAGGCGGGAGACAGTGACTCTGAATCGGGGTCAGTTGCCAGCTACCTAACTCTACGAATCCCCTTTGGGAGAGACGATGACGATATTCAAATATGTCAGGAGTGGCTGTCTGCAAACGCCACGAAGCGTACCCTCTGGGGGCTATCTGATCTCCGAATGCTCATCTGAAAACAACATCGATTACTAGCCATTAATGGCATTACTATTAATATAGATCGCCGGCCGTCTGCTGTCGAAATTACCTCTGTGTTAGGCCGGATGGATTCCTTTGGTTGAGCTCTACTACTTAACCTGAATTAGGAAACGGCAAACGAGGCAATGCAAGATGTGGGGGGATCCCGTCGGTTGATGTTATGTCCCCACCTAAGCGTCATCATCGTCATCAACAAACAACAACATTAATTCTCCGTCATCCTCAACCTTATCGATGATCCTTCGCTTAATATCCCCTGAGCAAGGATTCTTTTTTTTTCTCCTTTTCCTTTTCTTTTCCTTCCTGGTTCATCCTCTCGCAAGAATCCTGCAGCCTAGTTACCGTTTCCGCGGTTTGAAGGATCGTATTCAGAAGATGCTCCTAACTAACAAATATCTCTTTCTAAGCAGAAGTTGTCGTTTAAATAGCAGATCGCTATTCTCATAATACTTATTACTGTTTCTCCTTCGTATCTAGACATCTAAATTTGAGTTGAGGATGCAGAGCCTAACTAATTTCAATCGCAATGACCGACAAGCTGATGGGCAGTGGACCTGCGATATTTGTGCCGCTGTCTTCCAGCGCTTAGACCACTATAAGCGTCACTCCAGAACTCGTATGTAGTCTTCTTCTTCTTCAGTCAAACTATGGTGGGCAGAGCAGTCCGCTAAACCTAATCAGATCAGACGGATAAACCCTTTATGTGCAACTTTTGCGGCTCCTTATACAAAAGAGGGTACGTGTAACCTTCTATATTTCCCGGTTGCTTTTCTAATTGTTGGTTCATTTGTCGTAGGGATGTATTAAGGCGTCATTGGAAAACATGCCCCGCTCGCATACAAGCAGGACAAGCGATCCCCGAACCTCGATTAGGTGGAAAGGAAAAACACGCATGTGATGGTTGTGCCAGACTGAAAAGATCATGCAGTGGGGGACAACCGTGTTCAGAATGCTCTTCGCGGGGGAAGTTGTGCTCATACCAACGCCTCGCTGGTCCAGATCCATCACCCAAGGAGTGGGGGGATACCGATCAGGGACGAGCTGTAGAGCCACTAGAAGTAGCGCCGTCTACCTGGGATCTCGGGCCCCAGACATTGTATCCCTCGAGGGATGTTTGTTACCAAGCCTATAGTCGACTTTCTTGACTTTCTTGATTTCCCTGCTTTTTTTCTGGCTATTGATACCTACCACTGTCTCTTCTTCCATTATATCATTGGGTCATGTTCATAACTCATAGAGCCGATGTTCAATGCCCAAAAAGACGTAAATATATTGGCTTATATGTGCATCCGGGAGGGGAGTTAAACTTGGGAGCCCCAGCTTAACGATAAATAAATTAATTGGTGGTTGTTGATTTAGGACACTTTTTAGATTAAGCATCTCTTATTTAGCATCTATTCGTCGTGGCGGACAATGTAACGAGACCCTAGTCAAGGTCCAATGTTCCGTGGTTCTAATGTTTTAAAACAAGCACGGGACGGATTCCCCCGCGGAGCATCACGTATTCCAATTTTTAGCACGTCTGGGCAGCTTTCTCTAGTGGAATAACAACCTATAAATCCCACCCTCTCCCCCGTACGGAGGAGGCAAAATCATGCTCTATCTCTCAAGCAAATTCTTATCAACAGACCTTTCCTAGATCCCACACCCCATATATATTCCACACCACCTAGTCAGCCACACGCTTCAATCAAAACATGGTGCGTGTACAGCCAGCCGATGTGGTGACTCATTTCAACAACTGGCCAAATGAAAAGGGGGTACGTGTAAATTGAGTAAGATCCTTAGCTGTCACCATAGTCTCTGTTAACTTTAGGGCTTCAGTTTGATGCCAACTATGAGCAAAAGACGGCAGTTGAGTTAGTAGTGAAGGGAGATATTCCATCCTATACCGCAGGAGTTCTCTATCGTACCGGGCCAGGCCGATATAAGGTTGACACAAAGGAAGGAAATACCTTCCAGGTATCTCACTGGTTTGACGGGTTCAGCCAAACTCATCGGTTTAAACTGATCGCTTCAAACGGGTCTCAACCTGGTATGCGGGTCTTTTATAACTCACGCTTCTCTACAGACCACCTGATCGAAGAAGCCAGACTCACAGGGTCTTTGTATCATTTCACCTTTGGCGGCTTGAAAGACCCATGCAAGGCTATGTATCAAAAGGTCCAAAGCAAGTATGAGAACGCGGAGGCTCAAGAGGACCCTGCATTCTCTAATATCGGTGTCACTCTCTCGGTCAATATGCCTGGAATTGATGGTGCATCAGCCACTAACGAGGATGGGAAACGCTGGGTTGGGATTCAAAATCTCTATGCAAAGACTGACGCAGCTAAATTCAAGAGAATCCATCCCGAGACTCTGGAGCCGCTTTGCCTCGCGACTCAAAAGAGCCTTCATCCCGAATTAGACGGGCCACTCTCAGGTGCACATGCCCGCTCCGACCCTGACACAGGAGACATATATAACTATAACTTGAGTTTTGCACCAACCCCAACCTATCGCATCTTCCATGTTTCTGCCACCTCCGGGGAAACAACTATACTCGCATCTTTCCAGGGGACCCCTTCGTATATTCACTCCCTATTTCTAACAAAGGACTATGTCATTCTCTGCGTTTGGAACGCCCACATTAACCCAACTGCATTTGCAACCGGATCCTATGTGGCAGGCCTCCAGACTTTTGACGCATCCCAACCTGCAAAATGGTATGTTGTGGACCGTCAACACAGGCAGGGTCTCATTGCTATCTATGATAGCCGCCCATTCTTCTGCTTCCACACCTGCAATGCCTGGCAAGAGCCTTCACCCAAAGATGCCACCAAGACTGACATCGTGGCGGAGTGTGTAATCTTTGAGGATTCAGACCTAATCACGAAGCTGTACTATGAGTATCTTCTTTCCTCCTCGCCAGCTGCACAAGCTTGTCAGGTTAATGCCGGACCTAAAACGCAATCCAAGATTGCCCGTTTTCGTCTTCCATCTCTCCCCCAGAGACCAGTTAGTGACACCCAAAAAGCAACAGAGGAGTGGACTGCATGTGAGTCTATCGGGCCTGAACTACCAACCATGAACTCGTCTTACTCTAACCGTCCACACCGGTATACGTACGGTGTCGCTGACCGAGGACAATCCACATTTTTCGATGGCATCATGAAGTTTGACAGCCAAACCAAAGAGGTCGTCGTGTGGTCTCGCCACGCGCACTCTCCCGGGGAGCCGATCTTTGTCGCTGATCCAGCAGGTACCCAGGAGGATGATGGAGTACTTCTAAGCGTGGTGCTAGATGGGATGAGTGGGAAGAGCTACCTGTTGTGTTTGGATGCTCGTACGCTGGAAGAAACAGGTCGAGCTGAGGTTGATGGTCCAGTGGGATTTGGGTTCCATGGTCAACATGTTGCATCGAATGGGATAGCCACAGGCGATTATTGATGGATTTTCTTTTTTCCTACCTAGTTTTCCATGTTATTCAATATTATTATATTGTGGATATTGTCTAAGATTCTCAAGGGGCGATTATAAGGCTCATCAAGGTTTCAATTTCATCTACCACCTTGCTACAAGGGATTTGGAATCGGTAAAAATAATAATAATCATAATAAATAAATAAACCATCTACTCGTTTTAGAAACCATCAAGTACGAAAAAAAAATAAATAAATAAATAACAGTTCCGAGGGGGTGGTGGTGTTGTTCCTCCAGCTATCCATGATCAGCTGCTAATTCTTTGGGTCCTGCCTGGAGGTTGCCTGAGCCAGGCACCATCGGCCATGATTTTCTCTAGAAATTCATTTATTAATGGGGTCTTAATTTTCTAAGTAGTATTCCATCTATCATCATCATCATCATCAACATCAACCTACCCCCCCTTCTACACACCTTGAAAAAGACAAAATATCCACCATGACCACAACCACTCCTCCCTCTCTCCCCCCCAACTACACCTTCCACATCGGCTACCCCTCCGTCCCCGAATATCTTCATCTTCGATTCACCTCAGGACTCAGTACCAAGACAGCTGCCCAAGCCACAGCCGCCATCCAAGGCAGCTGGTACGGCTGTTACATCACATATACGGATCCTGAGATGACGCCCGCCGCTCGTGGCGAGAAAGCGGAGGATGTGGTGGCTATGGGCCGAATCGTCGGCGATGGGGGGTGGTATTTCCACATTGCCGATATGGCGGTGTTGCCGACGCATCAGCGACGCGGGCTTGGTGATGTTGTGCTAAAGAGTCTACTAGCGCATATTGAACGTGAGGCAGCGGAAGGGAAACCGTATGTAAATCTGTTGGCGGATGAGCCGGGGAGACGGCTGTATAGGAAGAATGGGTTTGTGGATTCGGCGCCGGAGTCAATCGGGATGGTATGGTGTGGAAGGGATAATATTCTGTGACATTGAGATCTAAATAAATATATAAATACTAGGTAGTTAGAGAGTACATAGGTCATTATTAATAAGTTTTCGCGACGCTCTACCTAAGGTAAATAGTGCCTACCCGGAGAACTATATGATTTTGTAAGTTAAATAGTCTATACCGATGAAATAATATACTCACTCATTAATCCATCCCACTCAAGCTGAGCAGACATGGCTTTGGGATAATGCCGATCAATACCTAATTTATAAGTACTAGATTAGTTCAAGTTAATTCTTCACAATAATCATTCCTGGCTCTTCTCTCCTAAGGTTGCATTCAAACTCCCCACGTGGTTGACTAGTTTGTAGTTGATTCGTTTTGCCCCTCCTATAGCTTAAGGCAGGTATTTATTTTTACATATATATTCTGGTAGGATCCATCTCATATCCTCTCATCATTCTTCATTCTATCCCACTTAGCCTCTGTTCAAGAAAACAAAAAGGGAAACCAAAATGACAATGTCCCAAACAATAAACCTAAACCTAAACTTCCCTCAATCCCTCTTACCAACACCAACCAGCCAACAACAACACACCTTCTTCCACATTTTCAGCTCTGCCCTCGATGCTTTTCTAGAAGATCGAGATCAAGATCATGAACAGAACCAGACAGGAAAAGTAGAGCCGTCAAAAGCAGCAGAAAATGCAGCCCAGAAGATCGATACTCTGCTCGGGACCACCAAGGAGGGGAACAGCAGCGGCAATGGCAATGGGACTGACGATCCCGAATCCTTCTTATGGAGTCTTTGGAAAATGCTCTTTTTGGTCGCTGAACAGGTACCCGCCAATCATCCGGGACAGGATATGCTTCTTGAGATTGTGAGGGTGCTGCAACGGCGTGGTTCGAGGACGGTGGAAATTTGGGGGGTTAGTATGATTATTTTCTTTTTTTTTTCTGAGGATATATTTAACGTATAGAAAGGGGGAAATTACCTCCTCCACCTCCAATTACTACTACTTCTACTGCTGCCACTTCTACTAATGAGATAATTCATAGAAAAATACCCAAATATGGGCGGACCTTCCTCTTTTAGGCCCTTCGTTAAGAGAAGCGTGGAATCGTACGACGACTCCTCATCTTTTCCTCCTCCCAAAACATATATATACATGTTGAAGCTAATAATCAAACGCTGCAGGACAACCTGATATTAGTGATTTGCCTAGCGCTACGAGCTCCGCTGCATGGATAAGTCTCAACGCCTTCGCGGCACGACTGCTCTCCGCAGACTTCTTAGAGCATACACCCCCATATTTTGCTATCTGGGCACTCCGTGATGCCCTTGAAAAGCAGCCGGACAAGAGTGAGACCGTCAAATGCCATCTATTGGCTGCAAGTGAATGGATCTTTCATTCAGGGAGGAGGTTATATCAATGCGTGGTAAATGTGGAACAAAAAGAATATAGATCTGTCATAGATGAGCAACAGGCAATGGCTACGCGAAGTGGGGGTTTGTATAGCGGTGAGCCTGGTATGAATCGACCGCGCTGGGAATTTTGGAGGGAACGATTTCTTGATTTTGCGCGTGAGTGGGTAGATGATGATAATGAGGTGTGGGAAATGTGTGCAAGGGCGGGGGAAATGATGAAGTCTATTGAGGATGAATATAGAGTAGGATTAGGGAGGTAGTACTTAGGTCGATCGATCGCCTAGAGTAATAAGATGTATGCGTTCGGCATGTATATAAGCGGCACTACCTACCCCCATCCCCCACAGGCCAGGTAGATTCGAATTGTATCAAAATCCTTTCACCCTTGACTCTCGAATTAAACCATTGTTTAATTTCAATCTTATCTTGAACCACTCTCGCCCCACGAAGCACATCACTCTGGGCCACCTTAAGCGTTGCCAGGGTAAGCTCCATGGACCCAAGGTTCTGCGCAATGCAGGCCCTGGTTCCCTTCCCAAACGCAACGAAATTGTTTAACATATCGTCCGTCGGGTGCAACCACCTTTCAGGCTTGAATTGCTGTGGGTCCGGGAATATATTTTCATCTTGGTGCAACTGAAAGGAAGCAACGCCGACACTTGTGCCAGCAGGGAAATAATAATCATTGTATTGCCATCCGCCTGTCGGCACCATCCGAGGCAGTCGAATGGGGTTTGCCCAGGATAGCCGTAGACCCTCACGCACAACACCCCGAAGATACGCGCAGGAAGTTGGATCCTCTCCCTTTTCAATCGTTTCCTGGATCTCTGCTTGCAGGCGGAAGTAACTACGTAGTTTGTGAGAGGTTATTCCATAGTATCAATTGTTTTTTTTAAAAAAAAAAAAATAAGATTAGGTAGAAACCACCTGAGGAGAAGGCGAACGACACATACATTTCCGGATACTTGGTAAGGTACCACAAAATTGTAGCGGTATTCATACTTGTCGAATCCGTGCCCGCAAAGCAAACATCTTTCGCTTCAATCTGAGACTGGGCTGCCGATACTCTCTCCAATAATCGACTCTGATAGCTTCCGCTTTTGGGGACTGCCATCTTCACCAATTGGCTTGTATACTCGTCCATCGCACCGAAAGATTTCGTTGTCGCTGAGCTCTGACTAAGTAGATCGACTAAGCTAACAAGAAAATCACCTAGTTTCCCCCCGGCAAGATTGAAAAATGCGCCCACGCCAACATATGCGTCGACAAATGGAGAGGCTGACATGACGTCTGATTTCTCAGCAAGGGCACCGTATCTCTCTTGGAAGAGATACGCGCTCACCGCATCAATTGCCATTGAGCGGGCAACCTGAAGCACATTCACAGGCTCCCCCAGTTTACCATCTGTACGTAACCGGTCGACAAAATCATCGACCACGTTACACAGACAATCCTGGGAGTTGCGGATGGAGGCAGTAGAGAACAGCGGTGCGACTGCCTTCGCACGGTTCGCACGCTCCGGCAGAGTCAAGGTGGAGAAAATAGTTGGGTGGCCATCGATATCAAATTTGGAGTAGACAGAGGTTTTGGGAAAACCTCCTCGACTCAAGTAGATTGGTCCAATGGCATCCCCGTTTGCGATGTCAACGTCGTTAGGAGCAACCCGTAACACCGGCCCATATTTTTTATGTAGATTGAATACGACAGTACACTCGTCTCCGATATATGTGTGGTACGCAAGCCAGAGAGAGGTACACGCCGCGATTTTGGGCCCAGGAACTTTGGATAGTGGGTGGAAGTAGATTCGGTATATACACTTATAGATAAAGGAAGCGATTATTAGTGATGCGATGGCCCCAGGAATGGCCATCATCATCATCATCATGCCATCGTGACTCAGACCTTGTAGAGCGTGTGAAATCGCCATTTTTCGTTTTCTTTTTCCTTTTCACGTTGGAAATATCGTTATAAAGCGGGATGAAAATTGGCTATTATTACACTATGAAAGTTAAAAGTATTTATTTTCGCATTCGCATCGGGGTCGATCAGCGATAAGATATTGACTAGGAAGGTAAGGGGGGGGTTAGACTAAACTTATTATGAAGTCCAACGATAGAATATGATTTCTTTATCAACATGAAGTCGGAGCCTCCGATAATTTGGCCTACGGTGAAACATTGAGAGGGGAAACGATGAGAGGCTGATGAGGACTCGCTCTGTTGTACACACACACAACCCCCTGCAGGTCGAAACACGCAATGCGCCAATCGAATCGAGTCAAAGATTCTTGCGGGAACCCCGATGATAAATAAGTAAGACTAGCCTAGAGAGGGAATAAAGAAACTTATCGCTCAATGCTAATCACAGGCTAGTCAAATCTTAAGTTGGAGTTGATGATAACGCATTGTTGATAAGATAGTTGTATACTATTTCCCAAGCCTGTGTTGAGTGGATCAGAGATGATGTTTCATCAATTGAATTCCCCTCTAGCTCTCCTCCTACCTTTTCTGTGTTTCCACACCGAGAGAGAATAATAATTGTCATGAATTCAGGCAGATCCATCCATCATAATCATCACCACAATCACCACAATCATTGAACACCGTCACCATCATCATGGATATTGCAGACAACGATAATGTGTTCGGATCTTCTACCAATGAGGATCTCACCCTCGAGCATCTGGGGTATAAACAAGGTAGGATAGGATTTCTTTCATCTTGTCGGAAAGAGACAAGAATATATTAGATAAATAAAAGGAAAGGGAAACGACCACAAATGATCGATACTAACCCCTGGATGGTTCCCCAGAATTCCAACGGTCCTTCAGCTTGCTGGACATGATTGGATTTAGTTTCAGTATAGTCACATGGTATATACTCCCATTCTCTTTCTATCTTCTATTGCCCGCCAATGGCCTATCGCTCTTCTTACAACTTTCTTTCTTGTATATAGTTGGACGGCGCTCAGTGGTGTCTTCATTATCGGCGTCACCGCAGGCGGACCTCCAGTTATGGTCTTCGGTTGGATTGGTGTCTGTGCAATCACCATTACAGTTGCTCTCTCAATGGCTGAGATGTGTTCTCGATGGCCCGTGGCTGGGGGTCAATATTCTTGGGTTGCACTTCTAGCACCTCCAAAAGTGGCCCGACAGCTTTCCTATGTGACAGGATGGTTTATGCTCACTGGTAATTTATCCTCCCTACCTGCATCCTCTATCTCAACGTCATCAACTGACCTCAGTCATTTAAATCAGGTATTCTCGCTATGGGCTCCGTCAATAATTCCTTTGCGGCCAACTTTATCCTTGGACAAGCAAACCTAGTTTTTCCAAGCTATACTATTGAGCGCTGGCATACGGTCCTAGTCACTTACCTAGTAGCAATCTGGGCTTTACTAGTCAATGTCTTCGCTCCCCATTTGCTCAATCGTCTCGCCAGGTCCATCCTAGTCTGGAATTTTTGCTCCTTCATCATAATTACTGTCACCTTACTCGCCACTAATGATCATAAGCAATCCGCCTCCTTTGTGTTCCAGGATTTCCAGAACTTCACCGGCTTCGGCCAATCAATGGCAACTATCATTGGCATTCTACAGAGCTTTTTTGGCATGTGCTGCTACGATGCGCCAGCCCATATGACAGAGGAAATGAAACATGCCTCGCGAGATGCCCCCAGAGCCATTGTCATGTCCGTTGGCATGGGTGCAGTAACAGGCTTCATTTTTCTCTTAACGCTCTGCTTTTGTATTGGCGATATAGACGTAACTGCTGCATCTAGCACGGGTGTACCCGTCATCCAGATCTTTTACGACTCCACTCAGAGTAAAGTGGGAACATGCTTTATGGCCAGCATGATGACAGTCATTATCCTTGTCTGTTCAGTAAGCTTAACAGCAGAGGGCTCCCGATCTCTATTTGCTTTCGCTCGAGACAACGGACTGCCCTTCTCCAAATTCTTATCTACGGTTAGTACCAAACGACACATCCCACTAAACGCTATCTTCGCGTCAACAGTAGTGACCATGGCATTTAACTCAATCTATTTTGGCACTGTCACTGGATTCAATACAATCGTCTCAATAGCTACAACGGGCTTCTGTAAGCAACTTCCTCTTCCCCCCCCCCCCCCCCTTTCCTTCCTGTTTCTCTATTTCTTTTCTCTTTCTATGTGTATGGCTTCTCTCAGAAAAGAAAAGATATTTGCTAACCTCATCTATCAAACAACAATATAGACATCTCTTATGCCCTTCCTCTCTTTTCCCGTCTCCTAGGCCACTTCACCGGTCGTCGCACTGCCGCCTTCAGCGGTCCCTTCGCTCTTCGCCTCCCTGTATCCTTATTCATCAATGCTCTTGGGCTCCTATTTTTATTATTTGCATTCATCACGTTCAACTTCCCGTCCCTAGCACCAATCACCAAGGACAACATGAACTATACTAGCGCAGCAATTGGCGTTATTGCCCTGCTTAGTATTGTAACATGGTTCACAACCGCGCATAAGCAGTTTACCGGTCCATTGGATGCTCAGGGACTAGTGGTAGATGGGGTGGCATCTTCTCCATCAGCAGCCAAAGCGGCCGAGCCTGGAACACCTAAGACGGTTTCCGAAAAGGCGGGCCCGGATTCGCCGCTCGAGACTTCTTATTAAAATAACTTAAACAATCACCAGTATATCTTATATATATATGTGTATATATATTGTATGGATATCTTTAAGTGTGATTCTCCATCCCAGGATTTTATACTGTATATTATGTGCAGAGTTCAAGTTCCGGGTTCTATGATTCTATTGCATGAGAAGTTCCTGGTCAAAAGGGAGTAGTAGATGATGTTAAGTTATTAAGTATTGGAGAGAGCAAAAGTGAATAAATGAAGAAAGAGAGAGGGTAGTAATGGTAATTCTAAACTAAGTGATATTAACCTTAAAATTTGACGTTGTAGGTAGGTTTATTGGTGACTTCCAAGTCAACCTGCCAAAGTATATATAACGAAGAAACCGTCTACTCAATTATCTATCTCACCCGAACTTTCTAAAGGGGTAAAAAAAAAAAAAAAAAAAAAAAAAATAGGATAATTTGTGAAAGGATCGCGTGGTGTATATACATCTATTTATTAAATGGTCTGCCTTGAAACTAACAAACAAAACTAGGTATTGGGGCAGGTGTGTGTTAAGATTCTGGGAGTAGCCAAGCCGGATCTGGCTCATCATCTTCGTCTTCCGACCTCGGGGTAGGTTGGAGACTTGTATCTCTTAGTAGGTCAGCTGGAGGTTCAAGGTAATCGGCCTCAAGGGGATTTTCCTGAGAGCCATCATCCACTGTATTTCCGTTTTGGTTTGACTCATGTTTGTTAGTGGGTGGCCAAAGGTCCTCTTCTGTCACGCCAAATACTCTTAGAAACATCTCCCGCCCCTCTCGCAATGCTTGTAGCTCTGCAGAAATACAGCAAACAAGCAGCCTCCAACCTCGCTCCTCTGCACAATCTAGATGTTGTTCTACACGGGTTGTGGTCTGCCCTAGATCGTCTAAAATGGTACGAATTAGATCGTGCTCGAGTTCGCTTCCCGATGGGCCGCCAGGCCTCAGCAGTTGAGACTGGGATTGGATTGATTGACGCATCGCTGTTTTCAAGCGTTTCTCAAAACCGGACACCTCCCCAATGACCTGTTTCCATACACCGCCGCCTTCTTCCAGAGCCACGATTTCAGCATCCACCTCTTTCTGCCTCCTCTGTAGCTCTAGGTGTTCCATGTTCCAATGCTCTTGTGCCATATCAAGCGTTCGTCTACTAGGTTTCAAAGAGTAGAAGGTTTCGTTGATCGCGCTGCTCGGCTGAGGTTTGACTGGAGGGTTTTGGAGGAACTTGCGTACATCCGACTCTAAGAGTGACAGCGAAGCTTTATAGGATGACAGCTTGGAATCCACATGATTTTCGATCTGTGATATTTCTTGAGTAACATGTTGATATCTTGCTTTCATTTGAGACAGCCGGGTCTCCAATTCATGAATCTCTCCTTCAAGCCTGTAACTCTCTTCTTTCAAGTCCTTGAAACGTTGGCTGCCCCTGTTTTCGTGGATCGTCGAGATGGCCTTTTCTAATCCATTTCTCTTGTCATTAAATGTACTGATTTCACCCAGAGCTTGATCCCTTTCCTCTACTCGGTAAATGAGTATCTCTCGCTCTTCTTCTCGAAGCTTCAGTAAGTCCCAGATCGATTTGAAGATACCCTCCCGCGCAGCCCGTAATCCTATTTTTTTCTTGGGAGGCTGCCGGATTGGTATGGTGGATAGGCCCTGGGAGCTACTGGGCTCGGAAGTGGGAGTGTAGCTTCTGTTGGAAGAGCTGTCTTCTGCTTGTGGGCCAGAAAGACCAGCCATGAGTCCTTCGCTTTGGGCATCGATTAAAACCTGTAGATTACGCTCGATATGCTTTGCTTGCCGGCTAACATAGATAAGGGGATCCTGATGGTAGGCAGAGGCTCTAAGAGGTAAAGGCACTAGATTGCTATTAATGTTTTGAGGGAGTATTGTCGACATGTTTATTTGCAAATAGTGAACTGGGGGAAGTAGGCAAGGAAGTTGGCAGATGTAGAAGGGATAAAGACGCTATATCGCGATCGCTAAAACAGCAGGTTGCCTTCGTGCCCCAAGTTTTCCTCCTGTGGCTCTTTTTAGTATTATTTTTTTGCTCTCTTCCTCTTCCTCTTGCTGTCGGTTTCAAGTGTCCACATGCCTTCACCTCAAGCATCACGCGCTCTCCTTCGCCGACCTTCCATATCGATCACGTGATAGCTCTAGGGCCTTCTGCAGGAACCACGGGAACCTTTCGACAGCTTCCCTCCGCCTGGCTTTCCCGTTGACGTGTGCTTCGTTGTTGCCCATTCACTCTACTTCCCTTTGTGTTTTCTTTGATCTTTCATCTCTGCCTGCTGCTTGTTTATCCCTTTTAGATTCTATATTAATTCGAGGTCTTTACATCCTGACTGACCTCTGACCGACCTGTCTTTGAAGCTCCCCCGAAGCTGTCGCCTCCTGCTTGCGACATCACCTCTTCACGCTTAGGTTGGCCGTGAAGCACGGCCTTTTCTTTCACAATGGTTGGGCTTGCATCAGCTGCTGGTCTTGTCGGGTTCTTGTCTGAGCCTGATCCGGAGTTGCGGGTGTTTGCTCTGAAGACATTAGACTCTCAGATAGACCTCCTTTGGACAGAAGTTGTCGATGCTATTCCGCAAATGTTTGTCTCAAGATTTGCTTACGCCCCATAATATCGTCTATTCATTCCATCATCATTTGTTTCAGATAACATCTATTCTGTCACTAAAGCTAATTCCCTGGTTGTTTAGAGAGGCGCTATATGAAGATGAGACCTTCCCGGAACGCGGTCTTGCCGCCTTGGTCGCTGCCAAGGTTTATTACCACCTCCAAGAATATAACGAAAGTATGGTATTTGCTCTGGGTGCTGGAAAGCTCTTCGAGTTGGACAACGGTGGAGAGTTTGAGGAAACAATTATCGGTATGCACGCCCCTTATAGTTTTCAGGGATACATGGTGGGCTGATTTCTGACATAATATTCTCTCCAGCCAAATGTGTCGACACATTTATCTCACTTTCAGCTGCCCAGCGACCTGCGGGTGGCGATCAGTCTGCCAATTTGAATACCGCTTTCCCCACTGTCGACGGCGCCACTAGCACATCGGCCAGCTTAACGTCGCCAATCACACCGTTCTCACAATCAGCTTTGCCGTCAAAGTCCCTACTCTCTAGACAGGAAGTAGCTGGAGCAGATACGGCCTATCCTGGGGGAGAAGATACTAGCGTTAAACAAGTAGAGACCCCACTGGTGTTGAAGCGAGGTGTTCAGGGCCAGTTGCAATCGGTCATTGAACGATTGTTCGAACAGTGCTTCCTCCAAAAGCGATATCGCCAGGTGATTGGAATTGCTATTGAGGCAAAGAACTTGGATGTCCTTCGACGGACTATTATCCGGGCTAGCGAGGATGAGAAGAAGCAAAATGGAGAATCGCGCCGCAGTGAGGAGTTGATGGAATATGTTTTGGACATCTGCATGGGTATTGTTCAGGAACGAGGATTCCGTAACGAGGTATTTCTACTTTCCTTCCGGTACAGAGACTCTAGGGCTGACTGAAATCTAAAGATCCTAAAACTCATTCTCGAACTGCTCAATGAAATCCCTGCTCCCGATTACTTTTCCATTGCCAAATGTGTGGTCTACCTCAATGAACATTCCATGGCCTCGGTCATTCTCCGGCAGTTGGTGGAAAAGGGCGATGCCCGATCACTCGCTGTGGCTTACCAGATTTCATTTGATCTCTACGATAATAGCACGCAGGAATTCCTTCAGAAGGTTCGCCAGGAAATTGCCGAACTTGTGCCTGAGAAGGATGCAGCGGACTCCGAAGAGAAAGAAGAACCCAAGGAGTCCGATCCACTGCTTGACGACCAGTCCAACTCTATTGGTGCTAACAGCGACTCGAAACTATCCACAGAAGCCCACACTGCATTTAAAAACATTCTCGATATCCTTGATGGCCTAAAGACCATCCAGTTGAACCTGGAATTCTTGTACCGCAATAACAAGGCGGATATATCGATCCTGAACAAAGTTCGAGATAGCCTGGAAGCCCGAAACTCGATTTTCCACACCGCAGTTACCCTTTCAAATGCCTTTATGCATGCTGGTACCACACACGATAAGTTCTTCCGAGACAACTTGGAGTGGCTTGGGAAGGCTGTCAACTGGTCTAAGTTCACTGCCACTGCTGCGCTCGGTGTCATTCATCGCGGTAACTTGAGTCAGGGGCAAAAGCTTTTGCAGCCATACCTTCCCCGCGAACATATTGCCGGCGTCGGTGGATCAGGATCTGTTTACAGTCAAGGAGGCTCTCTCTATGCGTTTGGGTTGATTTACGCGAACCATGGAGGCATGGCTGTCGACATCATCCGTGGACATTTCAAGAATGCTACTGAGGAAGTTGTTCAGCACGGTGGTGCTCTGGGGTTGGGTGTTGCGGGTATGGCGACCGGCGATGAAGATATTTACGACGACCTTAAGAACGTTCTCTACTCTGATTCGGCTCTGAATGGTGAAGCTGTCGGCCTAGCCATGGGTCTGGTGATGCTGGGAACTGGTAACATGAGGGTACTTGAAGATATGATTCAGTACGCCCATGACACTCAACATGAGAAGATCGTCCGAGGTCTGGCCATGGGTATGGCCCTGATTATGTACGGTCGCCAAGAAGCTGCTGACGAGCTGATTAATGGTCTTCTGGGTGACCCCGATCCGACTCTTCGCTATGGTGGCATCATGACCATTGCCCTCGCTTACTGTGGTAGCAGTAGCAATAAAGCTGTTCGGAAACTCCTCCACGTTGCTGTCAGCGATGTGAACGATGATGTCCGACGTATTGCTGTTCTTAGCTTGGGATTCATTCTCTTTAGAAAGCACCAAAGTGTTCCAAGGATGGTTGAGCTACTTTCCGAGTCTTACAATCCTCACGTTCGGTATGGAGCTGCTATGGCTCTCGGTATCTCATGCGCTGGAACCGGCTTGGATGAGGCAATTGACCTCCTTGAGCCAATGCTTAAGGATTCTACAGACTTCGTGAGACAGGGAGCTTTGATTTCGCTGGCTATGGTACTGGTCCAACAGAATGAATCGATGAACCCTCGCGTTAGCACTCTCCGAAAGGCCATGATGAAAATGATTGGTGATAGACATGAAGATGCTATGGCTAAATTTGGATGTGCAGTCGCTCTTGGTATCATTGATGCTGGTGGCCGTAATTGCACAATCAGTCTGCAGACACAGACTGGTAATCTCAACATGCCCGGAATCGTCGGAGCTGCCGTGTTCACTCAATACTGGTATTGGTTCCCGCTCACTCATTTCCTTTCTCTCAGCTTCGCTCCTACTTCAGTCATCGGTGTAGACCAAAAACTCGAGGTGCCATTCTTCAAGTTCCATAGCAACACAAGGCCAAGTCTCTTCGATTATCCTCCAGAACAACAAGCGAAGACTGAGGAGGCCCCTGAAAAGGTCAAGACTGCTGTCCTGTCCACTACAGCGCAGGCCAAGCGCCGTGCACAGCGCCGCGAGAAGCAGCAGAGAAGGGAGAGTATGGACATTGACCAAACCCCAACCACACCGAAGGTCTCTGATCAAATACCGGACAAAATGGATACCGATGAGGGCACAACTAAGGGCGATGAGGAAGGAAAAGATGGTGAGAAGGAGGCTGTCGAGAGCCAGAAGAAGAAGGTAGAGCGGGAGAAGATCGGATATGAACTTGAGAATATGTCTAGGGTCCTGCCCACTCAACTGAAGTATCTTACGTTCCCCGATCCTCGGTATGAGCCAGTCAAACGGGTATGTTCCCCCCACCCCCCCCAAAACCATTCCCCTTTTGCCACCAAAAAAAAATAAACATATAAGCTGACGCGAATCCAAAATTAGCCCACTGGCGGTGTTGTCGTTGTTCTAGATAAGAAGCCGGAGGAGCCCCGAGAGACGATTGAGATGAGAGCTAGCAAGGAGGTTAAGCAGCCGGCCGCTGCAGCACCGGAGAGTTTCCAGGATCGTCTGCAGGCTGCTATTGGTGCAGCGGCTCTCCAGACTCCTCAACATGGGGCAGGTCGCTCCGCATTGGATACAGAGTCAATCGCAGCCACAGGGGCAATGGCTGCTGCGGGTGTTCTGACTGCTGTGGATGAGGATGACGAAGGTGGGGAGGAAGCGCCCGTCCCTGAAGACTTTGAGTATGAAACGGATGGGGAGGAGTAGGCTTGCTGAAGCATATGCAACTTTGGCGCTGGTTGTATTACTAGGATAATTATGGATCTACATTGTGAGTGACTGCAGTACTAGTACTGCGAAGCATTTTGGAATGTTTTCTTTCGTAAGTGTATACATATCAAGCATAAATTATACAAGAGTACGTATGTATGTATGAACTCGAGCTCTGGTTACTGGGAGATACTCTAGTTCTGTAGGCGATGCCCTAGTGTAGAACTTCACATGGTACCTAAGCCCAAGCCAATCGGGGCGTTCCGTCAGTCCTCCGTTGGCGTCATCGGTTGGTCGCCGATTCGTTAACCTCGTCTAGAGTCCCTTGGTTAGCACCTAGCCTCAATCGGCAAGGAATGCGATATGAAGCTCATTCAACATTGATTTAGCGTCGGTGGTGGGCCACAAATCAGATCCTGGATGATGCTAATGAGACCACTCTCATTTTGGCTATGGTTAGGGAGGATTAACAGCCGGCGCCTGTGGATATCATGTTTCGAGTCGCCCTTCTTGTTCACATGGCAAACAGTCCCTACTATCACCCGCGATCACAAGTCACGTGTCTAGAATGCCTCGGCATTTTCCATATCGGGCAATGCACACGATACTCAACACGACCAATTGGCGCGCCTCAGATGGCCGAGGCGAAAAGACACGTGAGCGAATAGTATGAAAAGAGAGACATGGAAGTAATGGTACTATGAATGCTTAGACACCTGAGGTTTCTAGCTGTCTGGGCGCTAACATGTGAAATGACAACTTTTTTTATGCTACCTAACATACTCCGGAGTAGGCCAGTAGTAAACTTCAACCACCCCTTCGTTTCTTCAGGCCCAGGGCTCAGCTGCCACTGCAGCTTATTCAAACTACCCATTTGGGGCCATTCGTCCGACACCACTCTGGTTCTTATCCACCCTTTGGTGCATCCAACCCTCATTTTCGGTCTCTCATGGCCTAGGTAAGTAGGGTGTGTGTAATGTATCCTCGTGAAGTGGACCCTTCCTATATCTACTGAGCGATCCCCCCTGCTCCTGTTTGTTATTATTATTACTTTGTTACTCTTATTCTTCCCCCATACTACTGCTATTTATTGCCCCATCTCCCCGGATAACTATCTATCCTTTGCGTTTTTGGTGGCGTCTACTCCCCCATACCTAGTGTCACCTGAATCTCAATCCATAATAATTAAAATCTCTCCTACTCTTGCGCCTTTCCCTCCCTTCCTTTTTAACCATGTCAAAGACCTTCACTAAGGACGACGTAACGTCTCATAACAAGCCCAATAATCTCTGGGTAATCATCGATGATGATGTTTATGATCTGACCAAGTTCCAGGATGAGCATCCAGGTATTTTTTTTTTTTGTTTTTTGTTTTCTTTTTTTTCTTTTTTTTTTTTGGCATCGCGTAACATGTGATACTGACGTCAACACGTATAGGTGGAAAGAAGAGTACGTTTTTATTCCTAGGGTTAACAAAAAAGAGAAAAAAAGAATCCACCACTAACCCTCACCACTAGTTCTCACACGAGTTGCCGGAAAAGATGCCTCAAAGCAGTTCTGGAAATATCACAATGACGGCATTCTGAAAAAATACAAGGGGTCGCTTCAGATCGGTTCTTTGGACTCTAAGAAGGCGGTGGAAGCGCCCGCTCCCACGCCAGTGAAGGAGGTTCCCCAACCCCAATCAGCACCCGTTGTTGATGTAACTTCTGCAAAGTCTGAGGAGCCTCAGGATCCTTTTGGTGATTTGATTCCCTTCGCTGATCCCTCATGGTACCAGGGTGTAAGTTGAGCCTTCAAACCCCCACGCTCTTTCCTGAAAAAGATTCTCCACAGGTGGAAGTGCCATGAGCTGACTGTTTTGCTTCTCCAAATACAAATAGTACCACTCCCCATATTTCAATAAGACCCATGCTGCTCTCCGTGAAGAAGCCCGAAAATGGGTTGAGACTGAGATTGAGCCATTTGTGACTGAGTGGGATGAGGGCAAAGAAGTTCCTAAGCACATTTACAAGCAGATGGGCGAGCGAGGATATCTTGCCGGTCTGCTGGGTGTTCAATACCCAGTCAACCACACCCCATATCGGGTTCAGTCGGTCGCCCCTGAGAACTGGGATCTATTCCACGAAATGCTTTTGACCGATGAGCTGTCGCGCGTCGGCAGTGGTGGTCTGGTTTGGAACTTGATTGGTGGTTTTGGAATTGGCTGTCCTCCTTTGGTGAAATTTGGCAAGAAGCCACTGGTTGACCGCATCCTCCCCGGCATTTTGGCTGGCGATAAGCGCATCTGTTTGGCAATCACTGAGCCCGATGCCGGTAGTGATGTTGCAAACCTTACCTGTGAGGCTAAGCTTACCCCAGACGGCAAACACTACATCGTCAACGGCGAAAAGAAGTGGATCACCAACGGTGTATGGTCTGACTACTTCACAACGGCTGTTCGCACCAGTGATAGTGGAATGAACGGTATTAGTGTCCTTCTTATTGAACGAGATATGGGTGGTGTTTCCACCCGTCGCATGGACTGCCAGGGCGTCTGGAGCAGCGGTACTACTTACGTTACCTTCGAAGACGTCAAGGTTCCTGTTGAAAACCTGATTGGAAAGGAAAACCAAGGCTTCAAGGGTGAGTTGATCTACTCTAAGAGCGGGCACCCCGTAGAACTGAACTTAAAGCTAATCAATCTGTGCCACTAGTTATCATGACAAATTTTAACCATGAGCGTATTGGTATCGTCATTCAATGTCTTCGCTTCTCTCGCGTTTGCTACGAAGAGTCAATGAAATACGCCCACAAGCGTCGCACCTTTGGTCAAAAACTCATCAACCACCCGGTTATCCGCATGAAGCTTGCACACATGGCCCGCCAGATCGAAGCCTCGTACAATTGGCTTGAGAACATCATTTTCCAGTGTCAGTCCATGGAAGAGACCGAAGCTATGCTGAAGCTCGGTGGTGCTATTGCCGGTCTCAAAGCCCAATCTACTCAAACCTTCGAGTACTGTGCCCGCGAGGCAAGTCAGATCTTTGGTGGACTCAGTTACTCGCGTGGTGGCCAGGGTGGCAAGGTCGAGCGCCTCTACCGTGATGTCAGGGCCTACGCTATTCCTGGTGGCAGTGAGGAGATCATGCTTGATCTGAGCATGAGGCAGAGTTTGCGGGTACATCAAATGTTTGGCATGAAGTTATAATTATGATGGGGATCCCTCCAAATTTTCCTTTTCTCCTTTTGATTTCTTGGTTGGTTCAATCCTTCTAATAAACCTCTTCTTCTCTTGTTTATATTGATATATTGACGTGTTTGAACTGTCACACACTCTCTCTTTCTTTTCCATATGTATTTCATCAAGTACATTTAGACACAGAAATCCGCTATACGATTCAATATCTGTATTATTTGGGAAATGTTACATGTTTTTTTTTATTTTAGATTCCAAGGAGTTCATAAGGGTATATAAATGTAACAATTAAGTACAAAACAGAATAATAACGTCAAAGCCTTGAGATAATAAATTGGATCCTCCTTTCTCCCACCGCTAATTTTCCTGCTTTTCTGTTTTCTCAAGATTCCCCATCTCGAAACCAAGTAAAATGCCCTGACACCCCACGCGTACTCCGGCCAGATCGTTCAGGATAAACATTATAAGATTGTACATTCGCCTGGTACCCAGACGGGGATTGCTGCTGTTGCTGCTGATGTTGCTGCTGCCTTTCACCTCTCCTTTGAGCATCACCCTTTAAACCTACATGCGGATATCGATCCGTAGTTTGCAACTTCATCTGCGTCTCCACACGTATCACACGATCCTGACGATCTTGACGAGTCCAACAACTTGCCTTCGGGGGCGGTAAGGGGCCGGTGTCGTCGGTATCATCATACTTGTTAGGTACATCAGATCGTAGCAATTGTTGTTGCTGCTCCGGATCCATTTCCTGAAGTCGGATGAATTGACCTGGCTTTTGGCCTTCCTCTGATTTAGAGGGGTATCGATCGTGCGAGGCGCCGCCACTGGAACTTTGTTTCCCACGTGAGGAGGATCCATATTCGGAGCGTTTTGCAGAGGTTTTCTTCCAGATGAATTTTAGTAGGGCTCTAATTCCGGGCATACAGGTGCACATGATTCCGATGTCGACTTCGAGGAGGCTCCATACGCCAACGGGGACGAAATCCTCTTCAATTTTTTTTAAAGATTAATTATGGACTTAAAGGGTTGCTGGAGAGTAATGTAAAGGAATATGGGAAGGAAGAAACTAGCCAAAGAAGAAGAAGAAGAAGAAGAAGAAGAGAAAGTAGGGAGGGAAAACTTACTTGTGGGATTGGTTGTGCTGTTGAAACCTATAGCCTCCACTAAACGAAGGATACTGATTATTGTGACTCTGGAAAGTAATTTTTGAGTGAGAATAGAACTTTGCAGGAAGTAGGGAAGAGAACCATACATGATACCAACAGCGAACATCAGACACATCCCAAAGCGCTTTTCTCGGGAGAGGTTGAGCTTGATTAGGGTTGGCATTGGCAGACCAATGACGACAACGTCAAGCACAATGTTCATAATAGCATGTTCAAGGAGGAGAGCGTTATGACTAACGCACTTTCCTTCATGTTCACCATCCCAGCTCTTCCAGTAGTAACTAATTGGCGTACAGGAAAAGACCTGGGCAAATAGGCTAGCTACACCCCAGCAGGTGGTAAATGCTAGGGTGAGCAGGATGGCTCTCCGGAGAAGTGGAGTTGGGAAAAGCCGAAGGTAAAGTAGAAGTAGGGAGTCCTTGATAAGAACAATGCAAACTACGTATAATGTCTCCTCCACAAAAAATAACTATCACACATGAAGTTTAGTTAGAAGTTGAATCGGTCTCCTCAAGTAAGAAGGGGCTAGCCTTGTTTCTTTTCTTTTTTTGCTTTCTTGTTCTTTATAACTTACCTGTAGCATGGTATCAATTTGGTTAAACGGGACCATCCATATATCCTTCCCGAGGCCATTTGACCCAACTATGAGCGTCACACCCCAGTTAGCTAATAAGTAGTAGAGTTGATATGAGCAATTAAAGGAATGACATACGTGGAAACCCCACCCCTGCGATCGCAATGGCAGTAGCCTAGAGCCTTCTGTTAGTAATTGAACCTATAATGGGATTAGGTGGTGCCCACCAAGGCGAATATTATTGTATAATCATCAATACCTATTGTCGAGTTGAAATAACGGCCGAGAACTCGAAGGCAAACGGACACAATGGCGACCACGACGCCTACAATGTTCACGATAGGAAATGCATGGGTATCATTGGAAGTAGGGTATTGACATGTTGTATAAGAAAACTTCTGTGTGGCTGATTGTTCGGGCTGTTAGCGTTACTAGATTATCAAGGCCCCCACTATTCAGAGGACACTTACTTAGCGCCTCTTTAAGCGTGCAGCCTTGAAGGACACAGGGCTGTAGTTCTGCGTTGAGTTGCGCATCATTGCAGATGCAATCGAAGTCACTTATCGAACATGTGGAGGTTGCTAATGCTTGGGCTAAGCACGTCAGCTAATATTGAGCCATATTAGCACGTTCTATGGTTATTTTGGAGAGAAAAAGATTCAAGGGGACACCAGAGGTTGGTTATAAACTATATCATACCGCACAAGTTGGAAGGCTCTCCATTGAGATGAAGATATCTACATTTGGAAACTGACTGAGATAAGAGAGGAGAGGGTGGAGACAACCTCCTGGGGTATGAGCGGACGGGCGTGCCTCGTCTTATAGGGTGTTCATACCTATCTACCCACACCATGGGCAATTCTGGGGAAGGTGGAAAAGGTTGGACTTGTTTTTGGTTGGCTAGTAGACTGTCTTGAATGCCTTTATTAAACTTCCCTCGGAAACCGGTTAGACCCTCGATTGTCCTGTGCCTCGTGCTAGGATGTGCAGCCTTACAAGTGGTCCATAGACGAGACCTCGCTAATACGCGAACCACGAGTCATGGTGCTCAAACTCTGCTATCTCTGGGTCGGTTGTCTTTTCCCTTTTCCGCTTTCCCTTTTTTTATTTTGGTATTTTGTTTGGCGTGATTCGTTGGTAAACACCCCTGGGGTTCTCAGCGATATGTTAATTTGTGCGGAAGGAATTAGTTGCATATGCCTAGTCCTTCGACGTCAGAATTTCGGACTCAGAAAGCTTCCTCCATCCTCTCCCCGCGATTTCCTCGTCTTCAAGTTGATACCCCTACATTCATGCTAGACCTCACATAGACATGCATTGGTCGGAATCGCCGGAGTGTCGAATAGATGAAAAACGTGCAGTCGATGTTTTAAACTAACTAATTTAGGGGATTTAGAGATAAGTAGGTAGGTTTAATTTGTCCTTGAAATGCAACCTTCACGACAACTTATTCCATCATCTCATGAAAAACGTCAAGAGACATAATCCTTTAGAGGGACTGCGTAGTTACCCCACATATTCAGACACGGTTATGATTCCAGATGCGTCCCTAGGCTTGGTTCCCCCGAATCCTTTGTGGTTTCATCTATAGAGACTTATACCTTAGTTTCTTTTTTGCTATTAGATGATTAATGACTAGCGTTGAGACTACTGTGGAGGAGATTCTAGTTATCCGCTATTGAACTCCGATTAATGGAGAAAACGAAAGGCCGCTGTATAGGTGGATGAACCCAGCAAACCAACCATACAAGCCAAGAGGGGTGTGTCTCTTGGATAGAGAACCCCTTGGAGGCCCTTGATCATAATCGATGTCTCCCACGTGTTGAGAAGTCTAGTTATTGTTTCCCCTCTTTTGGGACCTACCTCTCTTTTTCCAGCGCCTTGAAAGGGCTATTTTCTGGTATATCCTTCTTCTCTTCATGGATGCCGCAATTCAGCGAGGACCTTGTCATGATGGAACCAAGGATCCCTTGTTAGACAGCTATTTTTATTCCATCGCCTTGCAATACCGCTTAGCATGGGGTATAAAGGTACAGGATGGCTCGGGGGCGTTGCACGATACAAGAAAGAGACCAGCCTTCAAGCCAACTGTTGGGTTTAGGCTGGGCTAGATGGACCAATATATTTGTTGCATAAATACATACTACAGCGTGTAGTAAGAGGCAAGAACTAAATCATCTCTAGTTCTGCGTTTCCGATGTCCTGGGGTTCAAATTTAAAAATTCACAAATGTTGGGGATGGAGATCGATGGGGAAAGTAGAGGGGAGGAAAGTTAATGAGAGCTAAGTACCTATGTAGGAGGTACCTTAATAATATCGTGGTTTTCCTTCCCAGCCAGAGAGCAACGAATGGCCTCCCGTGATCATGGACTTTCCCGAAAAGGATCCCATCTCTGTGGTCCAGCGACCCATTTGCACCACTTGCGCAACTGTCTTCAACTTTCCAGATGAACTTCGCCTTCGAAGTTGTCATCTCAACTCCCTCCTCCTGCCAGCCCTTTCGTTCGAAGGTCGTTATGTGCTAGCTACCTGGATCTGCTTCTGTGTGGGCTATTTTGTATTTGCCCCCCTATTTTGAGCTAGTTTTCCTTACCCTCTCAGGACACCAATAGCACAACCTCTTGCCATCGCGGACTTGGCGGACAACTGAATATCGCCCTCGACCCTCCACTCAGTTTTGAGGAATCCCTAGACAGCAACTCATTTATCACTCGTTCTTGCTCCTAGTTGCTCTAGTATCATTGCGATTAACTAATAAGCCGATCTTCCACCAAAACGCTTGGACTCAACCCTTCAGCCTGAATTCCCCTTCAACGCTTTCGGTAACGCGTTTTCCCAACCGACCTTCCGCTCTACGAATCCTTGCAAAGCTCCATCATGTCTCGAAACCTATTAGATCAGGACTTCGGGTCCGAAGAAGAAGACGACGACTTCAACCCTGCTCCCGCAATGGAGTCTGATAATGAGGATGGACGTCATAAGGTACGCGCCTTTGCGAAAAGCCGCATTCGTGGATATGCTGACAGCCGGGATACTAGCGTGCGCGCCATGGCCAAGATGATGATGACGATGAAGATGAAGACATTAGGCCAGGCGGTAGAGCACAACGTCGGGAATACAGCGATGACGAGGATGCACAGGGAACGCATGGTAGAGACGATGCGGAAAATGAGGATGACGCAGATGATGTAGGTGGGGATGAGGATGAGGGTGGTGAGGAAGAAGGAGAAGATGACGATGACGAAAATGAGGATGAGGATGATGAAGATGATGTTTCTGTGAGCTCCTCATATGAACTTGCGCCCCTTTGCTCTCAATTCAACCGCAGCGACTGACCGCAGTTGTTTTCACTATACAGAGACGTCCATGGAAGCGAATAAGGAAAGCCGGCGTGCTTAACTTCATTGAGGAAGAGGCTGGTGTGGATGAAGATGAAGATGAGGCAGAAGATGACGAGGATGAGCTGGCCGAATTTGGTGGCGAGATGCACCCAGACGATATGGATGTGCTCCCTGTTGGAGCCGAAACAGATGACCGCCAACATCGACAACTAGATCGCCAGCGTGAACTTGAGTCTAGCATGGATGCTGAAAAACAAGCCCAGATGCTCAAAGAGCGTTACGGTCGCAACCGTGCCGCTGCTGCCGACGCTGTCGTTGTCCCGAAGCGACTCCTCCTTCCTAGTGTTGATGACCCCAGTATCTGGGGTGTTCGCTGCAAGGCTGGAAAAGAACGTGAGGTGGTATTCGCTATCCAAAAACGTATTGAAGAGCGTCCTCCTGGCTCTCGAAATCCAATGAAAATCATATCTGCGTTTGAGCGTGGCGGGGCAATGAGTGGTTACATTTACGTCGAGGCTCGCCGGCAAGCTGATGTCATGGATGCTTTACAAGACATGTCAAACGTTTATCCTCGGACGAAGATGATCTTAGTACCTGTCAGAGAGATGCCAGATTTGCTCCGAGTCCAAAAATCCGAAGAGCTCAACCCCGGCGGCTGGGTTCGCATTAAGCGTGGCAAGTACCAAGGTGATTTGGCTCAGATCGAAGAAGTTGAGACAAACGGGTTAGCTGTGACTGTCCGATTAGTACCCCGGTTGGATTACGGCCTAAATGAAGATACTGGAGCTCCTATAAGCGATGCAAAGAGAAAACGTCCAGGTGCAAACGCTGCTATTGCCCGCCCCCCACAGCGCCTCTTTAGCGAGGCTGAAGCCAAAAAGAAACATGGAAAATACCTATCTGCTACGTCTGGCCTTGGTGGGAAGTCTTGGAGCTACCTAGGCGAAACTTACATCGAAGGATTCTTAATCAAGGATATGAAGGTGCAGCATCTTATCACAAAGAACGTGAACCCCCGGCTTGAGGAGGTTACCATGTTTGCTCGGGGCTCTGAAGACGGTACATCAAACCTTGATCTAGCTTCACTAGCGGAAACCCTCAAAAACTCCACAGCAGAGGAATCCTATCTTCCGGGAGACCCAGTTGAAGTGTTCAAGGGAGAACAACAAGGATTGACTGGTCGCACTACTTCTACTAGGGGAGATATTGTTACTCTCGTGGTCACAAAGGGTGAGCTCGCTGGCCAGATAATCGAGGCTCCCGTTAAGACTCTTCGTAAACGTTTCAGGGAGGGTGACCATGTTAAAGTCATTGGCGGGAGCAGGTATCAAGACGAGCTTGGTATGGTTGTACAAGTGAAAGATGACACGGTCACCCTTCTCAGTGATATGAGTATGCAAGAGATCACTGTCTTTAGCAAGGATCTTCGCTTGTCTGCTGAGACAGGAGTTGATGGAAAACTTGGGATGTTTGATGTTCACGATCTTGTACAGCTTGAGTAAGTTGACATTTTGCCTTTCCATACACCCGCTCATTTTATATTCTAACCCATTTGTCTCCTAGTGCTGCTACTGTTGCCTGCATTGTTAAAGTTGACCGCGAATCCCTGAGGGTTCTAGACCAAAATGGTTCTATTCGTACTATTCTTCCCACCCAAGTAACTAATAAAATCACGCCTCGTCGTGATGCAGTCGCGACCGACCGAAACGGTGCCGAAATTCGACATGGAGACACTGTCAGAGAAGTGTATGGAGAACAAAGGAACGGTGTGATTCTCCACATATACCGCTCGTTCTTGTTCCTGCACAACAAGGCTCAAGCTGAAAACTCTGGCATTACTGTGGTCCGGACCACGAATGTTGTAACCGTTTCTGCTAAAGGAGGCAGGTCATCAGGTCCCGATCTTTCAAAGATGAATCCTGCTTTGATGAGAAATGGCGCACCGGGCAGCATGATGGGACCACCACCCTCCAGGAGCTTCGGGCGGGACAGGCTGGTCGGGAAAACTGTTATGGTTCGAAAAGGCCCATTTAAGGGGCTTGTCGGTATTGTGAAGGACGCAACAGATGTGCAGGCACGCGTGGAACTCCATTCCAAAAACAAGTTGATAACGATACCCAAGGAGCTTCTTGTCGTCAAGGATCCAATCACTGGTCAAACTATAGATATGTCCCGTGGAGGCAAGGGTGGTCCACGCGTCCCACATGGTGCTTCAGCAGCTCCGCCGTCTGGATGGCAGGGTGGCCGCACCCCAGTCGCCGCTGCCGACTCCTCAAGAACCCCAGCTTGGGGCACGCAGTTTGCATCCAGGAGTAAGTTTTCTTGGTTTATATGTATTGTCTCCTTCTAACGATTTATTTAGCTCCTGCTTGGGGTGGTGCCGGTGGCTCTCGTACGCCAGCCTGGAAAGCAGACGGCTCTCGCACATCAAATCCTTACGATGGTAGTCGAACAGCATACGGCGGTGGTCATGGATCCCGCACACCTGCATGGAACACGGGCGCACGAACCCCGTACGGTGCTGGTTCTGGGTCAAGTGACTTTGATGCCTTTGCAGCTGGGTCCAGAACACCTGCCTGGGGGTCAGCTAATGCTGGTAGCCGTACTCCAGCTTGGTCTGCTAGCGCTTCAGCTAGCAATGGTAGCAAAGAATCCCGGGGCTACGATGCACCTACACCCGGCGGTGCCTACTCTGCACCTACTCCAGGAGCATATGGCAGTGCGCCGACTCCTGGTGTTTCTGCACCCACACCTGGCGCCTGGGCTGATAGCGCGCCCACTCCTGGGGCTTTTAATGCGCCAACCCCAGGTGGACCATCCAAGAGGCCTTATGATGCACCCACCCCCGCCGACTTCGACAGCCGTCCGTACGATGCCCCAACGCCAGCGATGGGTGGAGCGGCCGCTACACCAGCCGCAGGCTTATATGGTGGTGATGATGGGGGACCCCGATATGAAGAAGGAACACCCAGTCCGTGAAATTAGAAGCAGAGCCAAAAGAAGGTCCTGTAGTTTTTTTCTTCCTTTCCTTTCTTCTTTCTTTCAAGACCAAAAAATTCAAGGCGCCCTCCCCCCTTTCTTTCCTATACTATGTTATTTTTACCCACTGTTCTTGTTAAGCCTCATCAACAACATACTGGCATGGTCAAATAGGCTAAATTTTCCATTCATATTTGTATTATTTTACCTGTAAAACTAATAAATACAACGACAAGCGTTTTATAAGACATCAGGTTAGTATTTTGTACACTAGATCTTCTGATCAATATAGAGCCAAATGGACTTTTTGGACGTTTAAGACATAGATCTTACACCATCATTCCTTTTGTGGGAGACACTGAAAAACTACAGTGGAAAATAGAATGTTCATTACCAACATAGAGATAGCTTTCAGGCCAAGTGGAAAGCTACTCCGTATATCTATACCCAAGATTCAAGGGTCCAAGTAAAAAAAGATAAATATATATTACATAGTATTTTGAAGATTTTATTTTCTGTTTCCTTCCTTCCGCAAGGATTAAGTGAATAGAATAATAAAACATGGCTGAGAAAGGGGGGAAAAATGAAGTAGAAAAAAAAAAAAAAAGGTGGGGAGAATAAATATCTTCTTATCATAGCCCTTTTTATTGGACAAAACCTTGTTTTTTTGTTTTCCTATGTTGTTTCCTGTGACCAATAAATAAAAGTCTTGTCTATATCATAAGAAAAAAAAAAAAAAAAAAAGGAAACAGAGAGCTGGAAAGTAGTCAAAAAAAAAAAAGAAAAGATAAGAAGGGGGAAAAAAAAAAAAAGGGTGGGGAGGTAGGAGAAAGAGATGAAAGATGTGAGGGAGTAAAAAGGGGAGATTACATCCAGAGGTATGGCAAGGCAGAACAGCTAATCGAAGCAATTGAGTAAAGAGGAGGAGGGGAAATAATAAAATAGAATAAATGTAACTCATGATGAAGGTAGAAATAAAGGGGAGAAGTGAAAGATCAAATTAAACACATTATGGAGGGACTGCTCGCGCCAATACGCGAATATTATCAACAAGGCCTTTAACTAAATCTTCATATTGATTTTGGGGGTCGTTGGCGATAGCTAGGTGACCCTGACGGCGAATCTCGGCAGCAGATACCTCGACTTCTAACTCGTGTTCAAAATCACCTTTGTGTAATGGCTGCAAAGAGTTAGTATAATTAGAATATTGACAGACATTACAAGATCCGAGCGAGGTCAGTAAGGGGCTGCTTACATCAGACTTTGCGACTTGGGTCAGATCAACTTGATACGCAAGGTGTCGATAGCTCATGCGGTCTTTATTTCGATCACTGCTGCCACGGCCGGTATCTGCCAGTGGAAGGTGCTGGTAATCACCATCATAATTCATTTCCAGATTGACACTGATACGCCAGTCGACACAAGTTCGAGGACTGAAGACATCAAGGTCGGCCACTCGGCATTTTACAATCTTGGCAAGAACCTCCCCGGTTCGCTGGTCTACGGTCACCCGTACCTTGGGCTTGTGGCGAGGATTAAGATTTTGTCTAATCACAGGCGGTAGCTCGGAGGGAGAGACTTCATAGAATGTATCGCGCTCCTTTTTATGTGCATATGAAAGCGGAATGCGCCCTGGGTTTGCTTGCGGCATCGACCCTTTCACAGCGTCATTCAGGAAATTGTTCATAGCCCTATGTTGCGCCTACTCGGCAGTCAGTATCTATCTATCACAGCATATTTCTCTAGTCATTACAGGGGTGGGGGGCAAATAATTGGTATAGCGACTTACAACAGTCATTGTGCTCTCAAAGCTAGTCCGGAATCGAGGATTATCCCGGCTGATAACGCATTCAGTCAATATTGGCAGTTGAAGCCTTTCACCTCGGTCCATGTCGACCAATTGACCGAGCTTTGCTTCAACTTCAATAATAGCCCCCTGACCAGCAGCTGTCGCGCCAGCGGGGCCAGCCATCGCATCATTCCTAAGAACTACATGCTGAAATAAGAAATCGCAAACTAATTTTGTCACTTCCTCATGCGGTATATATCCAGTGATTGAGGGCTCCCAAGGGCCAAGACTCTTCATCGGGGTTGGTTCGGGCGGTGGCTGCGGCTGCGGCTGCGGCTGCGGTTGCTGCTGCTGCTGCTGCTGTTGTTGCGGCTGCTGTTGTATAGCGGGAGATGGTCCATTCAAAGACGGGCTTTCCTTCTTAGTCTTAGCAATAGGCCCGTGTGGTTGTGACTGCAAAGCGATTTGTTGACGTTGATGCCAAGGATCCTGAGGGGTATTTCGAACGTGCTTTGGAATAGGAGGGGTCCGGTTAGGGATCATAGGACATCTTCCTTTGGTTCGAACTGACCGTTGAGCGTAAATTGGCGGTTCGTCGTATCGCCTCCGCTTTCGTTTGGGGGGTTGTGGGCTGGAACTTGCAAGCTTCAAGTCTTGCGTAAAGTTTACTTTTGGTGGTAGTGAAGGGCCCTGCTTGCCGATGGGAGAGTCATTTACCACCAGTCCTTGTGTAGGCGATGAACTATTAATTTGCGATACTACCGCCGCTGGGGAGCCATGTAGATTTTGCGTAAATAGTCGAGCTCCCTTGACGGACGTCCCGTTTTCCATGTGATTGCGCGGGGATGGGGCAGCCTGATCGCTTCGTCCAGCCGCACTCTCGCGCCTGGACCCTGGGGCAAAGGCTGTTTTAGGGCTGACGCTTTCATCGGACTCCCTCCTTTCGCTCGTAATAGACTGTTGTCGCGGTGTCTGATCGCGAGGTCTCGAATCATGGCGTGTAGCACGAGGAACTGCCGTTGGCGACACATGCGTCTGCGCATCCTGTCCGACCCATGGGCTAGACGCGCGGCCCGACAGGGAATCGCGACCGGAGGACTGAGGACGAGCGGAGGATTGAGGTGACTGGTGGGAGAAAGGGGGAGGGACTGAGGCTCGAGGAGTGCTAGGAAGCGATGACTGACTCGGAGGAAAGTGTTGCGACGGGTATGATGACTGTGATGCCGCCGCAGGGGGGCTTTCTCTAGGATGGAATGAGTGGGTGGAGGAAGAAAAGGGGGTAAGGACAGACTGGAGAGATTGTGAACGCTGTTGAGTTAGCGGCGACTGCTGTCGCTGGAGATGATTGTAGGCTATAGGCGCAGCAAACGAGTCACGCGAAGTAGAAGCGGCATAGGAGGCAGGAGGAGGACTCGGGCCGCGTTGGGATTGTGCGCCTGCATTCAGGGACGATGTTGGATGATACTGATAGGGCGATTGGAGAGAACCATAGGAGGACGAACGGTTAGGAGATGTATGGGTCCGCTGGAGAGGGGGGGGTTGCTGCGGTGGCCCACTAGGATAGCCGGACGGGTAAGATGATGAGGCGGACGGTTGAAGCTGGTCGTGTGGAGGATAGATAGGATCGGATGCTTTACGAGAACCTTGCGACGGCGACCGATGGGAAGAAGGAGACTGAGGTTGGTTGGCAGCACCCGCGGCATCGCTATTCATAATCGTGCGCAAATCCATGATGACGGTTAATTTGAAATATGTCCTTTTGGGGAGAAAAGCGACTAATGTGTTTTGTTTTTTTTTTTTTTTTTTTCCCTTTTTCTCCGACCGATCGGGGATGGATGGGGATAATCAAATTAATTAGGTATTATTGACCACGAGACACAAGCGGACGCACCCCCTTCCACAACACCCCAATAATTGAGGGGGGGAAGTTGGTGCCTACAAAGGACAAGGATGGGGATGGGGAAAGGATA
The DNA here is from genome assembly GCA_027569235.1 of Aspergillus sparsus. Classification (NCBI taxonomy): domain Eukaryota; kingdom Fungi; phylum Ascomycota; class Eurotiomycetes; order Eurotiales; family Aspergillaceae; genus Aspergillus; species Aspergillus sparsus. The sequence continues at coordinate 88,458 of JAPDES010000019.1, forward strand.
ATAAAGACATTTAGGATTCGAATCGGGGAGGTTTGTTGCCTGACGAGGGGAAGCGGAGAGTGATGATGATAAGGTGAGAGAGGATGGAGGGAAAAAAAAAAAAAAAAGACGAAGTCGAAGTTGGCGGATACGGGAGCTGGTGATTGGCGGGAGAGAGCCAGATCCTCTAGAAGTATAAAGCCCTGGAAGTCGCAGGACAAAGAAAGAGCGGTATGGAATTGGAATTATAGCAGGCTATATTCTGTCAAGAGAGGAGAGAGCCTAACCTAAATGATTTCTTGTTTAGAGGTCTTCTATGTACAGTAGGTGGGTAGTTACAATGGATGATAGTAAGTATCCTACGATGCGACCTTGAGGCCAGCATTGACACGAGCTTCACCTTGGCCTCAGGCCTAGCTCAGTAGAGTGCTCTGTTTTCGTTTAGATAGACGAGATTTGACGGACTTTTTTGAGCTTCTAACGTTCTAGATTAAAGAGATAAGTCTGGTTGGTCTATCTAAACACCAAGCTCATGGATAGGGAAAGCTGGCTTCTCCAAGGTTCGGAGCTGTGAGCTTGAATGAGGCTGTATCGTAATTGAATTTCGCCCCATGCTGTTTTTCTGCCCGGGGCGGTCTACATCCTCGGCTATACCACCATAATACTAGGTAGTAGTAGTTCCTTAGGTCCATACACCAGCGAACACCTCCTTCACCTTTCAGAATTCCAGTTCTATCCAATAATAATGATTCATTCATTCATTCGTAAACTCATGCCGAACCGAACCGTACCGTACCATACTAATATACCCTGGTACCAACAACCCAAAGACGCTCTAAGTACATGCATGATTGGGCCACGTCGAGTAAAGTCCCACCATCAACTTCATAAGGAAAAAACCAAGACGCAAAAAAATGAACATAAACATAAGTATGCAAAAAGTGGGCAAGGTTCGGTCCACAAAAAGAGGAAAGGAGAGCCAACCAGAAATGACCAATGAGAAGTGAAAAAGGGGAGGGAATAGGTATGTAGTTAATACATAGGTAGGAATAAGTTCTCCCCATCCTAAACCTTATAGAGCTACTCCCCAAACACCCCGCCCTCCGCAGACCCCTAGCCAGTCGCGAGGTTGTCCAGAAGTTGTAGTTCCTCCTTGAGGTGACCAGCTTATGTTAGAGACCTCGTAATCACATTGCCAGGCCGCAGCAGGACCACGTTCGGATGTGGTGGCAGAAGGCCCAGTGGGGTTATGAACAACTTGCGGAACCGGTGCCGCATTGTGCTGGTTGATGAGATCCCATAGAAGCACAAGACTATCATCTGCACCAGATGCGAGAACACCACGCCGATTGGGTGACCATTCTACACAGTTTAGAGAAGCCGAGTGGCCTTTGAGTTCGAGAAGCGCCTGGCCAGGTTGGCGTACATCCAACACCCGAACAATATTGGAATCCTGTGAAAATGTTGCCAGAAGATGAGAATCGTGCGGTGAAGCTATGTTCATCAGTACTGCTTATTCTGGAACAGACCGAACAGTGGAAAGAAAAAAAAAAAAAAAATGGACATACCAGCGATACGCAATAGGGGCGGAGGCCATAAGTTTGCGGGCGTGGAAGGACTACCATTACCCGGACTCATCACTAAGATGAAGAAAAGAAGGGAAACACCCGCCAGTCAGTTTTTGTATGTTCAATCAGGGAATTAGAGAAGCATTACATTTTTCATTTTTCTCCATCGGCTCATAGATAATCGTGCTATGTTCTAAACTGCGAAGATCGAACATGCGCACGCTACCGTCCGCACCACAGCTGACAAATACGTCGACACTGTTAGCACAGAACCGAACATCGTAAACCTCCTTGTCGTGTGCAATCAATTGAGTCTTAGCCGTCAAAGTAGGGATATCCCAAATTGTGCATGTCGTATCGATGCTTGAAGTAATAATCAGACTCGGAGAAATAGTGTTCCAATCGAGGGAAGTAATAGGGGCGGTATGTTCGGGGGACTTTGAGTTGGAGAGTAAGGCTAATGGTGAGAGCTTCGCTGTTGGCACGTCCCGTTGCCCCGGTGGCCTTGTAATAGAGTTGGAACTTTGCAAAGGCTGAGAGTTCGGCAAGGACCATAATCGGAGATGATCGCCAGAGGTTGCTAGCAGATCAGTCGACTGTTTCTGGGATGACGGCGGTTCCCAGAGAATGCGTGTTACAGGATATGAATGAGTAGCCTCAGCGGTCTTCACATATTCAAGCTTGATTTCCCCAGCAGCTGCGTCAGGAGAATCAGGATTCGGTTGTGTCCAGTGTGTATCGATGATTTGTATCTAAGAAGAGTTAAAAAGACAAAAGACCAAAAAAAAAAAAAAAAATCTGTGCATCCATCGGGGAAAGCGAAACCTCATACATAATTATGGTTGTCTTCCAGGTAGCTTCCGAGAGCAATTTTCCCGCCGAAGGTGCCAGAACTTCCAGGAATCGGCCACTTGCACCAATCGACGGCATATATGGGCCAAGGTGTAAGGTAATTGCTATTGGTTGGTACTTGGCTTTCTCCTCCGTTGTAAGTGACTGATGTGCTGGTGATATGATCGCTCAAAAGGTCTCCAGACGGCCGAATATCCGCTAATCCTAAAGGCGAGTATTTGGTGCCCTGTGGAGTCGGCGGATACCCCGCGGCCGGAGACGATCCATGCGGTTTGTACTTCGGTTGTTCAAAGCCAGCCGGGCTAGATCTAGAATGTCCATGAGAATTGGCCATGTTGGTACGGGGGGCTGTCGACTGCGACTGCTGGGGTTGCGGCTGCTGTTGCAGCTGCGTGGAAAGCTGGGGAAGCGTGGGAAGAACGGACGGAGCTGTATTCACTGACACTGCCGGTGGGCGGTTGGCATTTCCTGGCTGAAGCGCTCCTGGGAGAGCTCCACCAACGCCACCATTCCCACCTCCATATTGATTCTGCTGAGCGCTCGAAGGATGGATATTGATAGACGGGACGTGGTTGTCAGGACTCGTGGCGAATTCATGAGAAGCTGGTTGCCGCGGCAAATTGGAAGTTGCTACTCCCCCAGTCGGAATATGAAGCTCCTCCGGTTGACGGCCATAGACAGTCGTTCGTCGAGAAGACTCGAAAGGTTGTGTAGGATTTGACATGACGACGTTGGTCGTGGGGTGTAGCTCGGCAAGATAGGGGTAGGAAGGGCCGTAGTACTGCGCAGTAGTATATCTCTCGAGTCGATTCCTCGTCCCAGTTGCTCCTCAATTGCAGAGGCCTGGACAAGGCAAGTCGGGAAGCCGGTTAATTCCTTTTTTGGGAGGGGTAGGCGGGTAGTAGGAGCTCCAGCTACACTGAGGGTGAGTGGGTCTGGGTCCTAGGATAAGGTTGAGGCGCAAAATGAAGTGTCTATTGAAGCATATTGAGGACTTTGAAAGAACAAAAAATGCAAAAAAGCAATGAATGGATTGGGGGTAAGATGAAGTGAGAAGTTAGAAGAACGTCGCAAGTCGTTCTAGGGAGAAACCCCCTCGTATAGCTAGATGGTGGTAACAAAATGCACGACACAGTCCCGTGCTGCTGACTCAGCTGGCTGCGGGGGAGACCATAATTACATTACAGAACATTATTTTTCTTACATACAGATCCATCGCACCACCATTTCCGGGCATCCTCGGCTGCTGCGGTGCTTCTTAGATCGTGTTTCCTGGTCGTCATCGGGGAAGTAGTTTCAGCATTCATACATATATCTTCTCCTCTCTGCTCCTCTCCTCTCCTCTCCTCGCATCTCTTCTTATTTTTTATCATCTCGTCTACTTAGCCTATAGTCTCTTGATCATTTTCTAGATTGTTGGACTCTATTTGATTTGTTTATAGTTCCGCGGTAACCTTGACGGTCTTTTTTTCCCCCGCCCCCCCCTCCGCGATGGCCTCAGATCGCAGCTCCCCGCCCTCTGCCCTACTTCTTCTACCCCCTCCGCCTTCCGACTCCTTTGACCAATTCAAAAAAGCATATGAACCGATTTTGTCCACGGTTTATCCAAAGCTCTTGCAAAGCGTCAATGGGACCAACCGCATTGCCTATTTAGACATCGCTCTCTCACTCCCAGGTCTTCAATCGCCGGCATGCCAACCCCCTACCAGAGTATTCTCAAGCCTCCAGCGGATTGTGGAACACATATATAGGCTTATTGGAATAGTATGTTCTGAAAGAAATATCGAGATGGAAGGTCCCGGCGGGATCGACTCGCGGGTGATTTTACTAGATTTCGATTCAGTCCGAACGAGATCTAAGGAATCCCGCCCCATCCTTCATAACGGTCCCATCATCGACTTGCAAACATTAGCCAGTTCAAGGCGCTTGTGGGACGCTATCTATTATCCAGATAGTTCCGTAGGTCACGACTTGGCCACAGCATTCAGTAGTATTTATACCATCAATAAAGATCCCAATGGCGGCCACCCGCAACCAATTCCTGGGCTTCCCAGCTGGACCTCTTTGGAGTCACAGCTGCTAATTCCTGACAACACGGCACAGTCGGTCTCACATGATTCGGTTATTGTAGGGGGCACCTTCGATCACTTTCATATTGGACACAAACTCTTACTCACCGCCGTTGCACTGGCCTTGCAGCCTGTGGAGACGGCACATGCCAGTTCGGCGCGATTCATCACGATTGGTGTGACAGGGGATGAAATGCTGAAGAATAAAAAGTATGCTCAATTCATGGAGAGCTGGGATGACCGATGCCGGAGTACAGGGGCCTTCCTGACCGCCATCATGGATTTTGCACCGCCTACAGCCAGTACACCGCGCATTGAGCGAATCTCTAAGCCCGGACCCAACGGAAAGGGGATTTTAATGAAGGTTCGGCCCGGGATCACCTTGAAATTCGTGCAGATATCGGACCCATTTGGGCCAACGATCACCGAGGAAAACCTTAGCGCTTTGATAGTTTCCAAGGAGACTCGGTCAGGAGGTGCTGCAGTCAACCAAGAACGTGAAAAAAGGGGGTGGAAACCTCTGAAGGTGTATGAAGTCGACGTACTGCAGACTGGGGACGTCCCTACCGGTGATAGTGATGATTTTGCGTCAAAGATTAGCAGCACTGATATCAGACGTCGTCGAATGGAGCTAGCAATGATATAATGACCAGTTAACTATCTAGGCAGAGTCAGTGTAGATAATTAATTTAATAAATAAATTGTACCTTATCCAGTGAATTTTTTTTTTTTTTCTTTTTTTCTTTTCTAAACCCACCCTCTTGGAATATAATTATTTTCTTTTCTTTTATTCATGAATCATTGTTATTTTTTCCTATCTCCCTTGATGACAGGGGATGTATATATCTCATGTTCTATTTAATTGTTTATTTCATTCTTATTTTTCTGTCATGTTCTGTATGTGTTCCGTTTGCTATTTGTTTTGGTTTGTTTTTCCTCTTCCTCAGTCATATCTTCTAGTCAAAAGGTACCAAAAACCAAGTTCTCTGAACCAGAGAATTAGTATTAAATACAACATGGGAGAATTTCTTCGTGTATTATTTCTTATTCTAGTGGCATACCAAGCAGTACGCGGGATTTGAAATCAAGTAAGTAAAAAATAAATAATTAATCAATCATGTTTCAGTTCACGACGAACGAGCTCATTTAATTGTGCAGCCGGAGACATCCCCTGCTGAAAGGGTTTTATCATCTTGTTTTTCTAATTTAAAATAATCATATCATAATAATAATAATAAGGCCATCTCATCCGTCATGCACTGGGAGAGAACTATTGGAAAATAGCCCTCCAACCATCTTATCTCTCCGGTGTTTGGGGATGCGCCTTTGGGGCTGGGGCCAGCTGGTGTTGCAATCCACCAGGAACCCAAGCTACCCAATCCATCCACCCATCGCGGATGTTGATCCTTTTCCTCAGACCCATCTTCCCACATGAGGCTTCCGAGTCGACGATGTAATGACATTGTCTAGAGGTTTCCAATCCAATGGTTCCTTAGCATGACAACGCCATCATCCATCAGCATCTTACTTTACTGATTAATTTCCATCCACCCCCCGGGTTTGTTCCACACCAACCATGCCCCTGTCTTTATACTCTTCAGGGGCCTACACCTGCAGTCTCGGTATTATTATGCGCATTTCCTGGATCTCATTAATATTGTCTAGAGCCAGTCACGGAACCAATCTAGGCCCTGAACTTATAGGGTGTCGTGATTCGTCTACCCCCTCCCCCAGCGGGGTTTCTTGCAGTGGGCGTCTGCACGTACAATATCTCGTCCTCTTGTCGCATCGTTCCCCCCCCCCAGTCCCCGCCCGCCTCATCCTCTTCGACTTGACCTTTCCCCCCCCCTTTCCCTTCCTAGTCCAGCCAGCTGTCCTCCTCTCTACCAATCCTTCTTCTTTCTTTCCCACTTCTCCTGCAGGTTCGCGCTGTGTCCGCATACTGTTTTGATCATGTGACTTGGTGTGGCAGCGTTCGTCCAATGTTCGTGCATCTGTTGGTCCAGAGTAAAAGCTCTTGGGTTAGATATTGGTGGTGATCCCCGTCAACCTAGTCGACGGAATTGACGATGTGGGACGCTCTAAATCTTGCCAGACATGTCGATTTGCTGCAAGCGCTGCTGTCTGTGGCCCGCCGTCTTCTCTCTGCAGTCGATAGAGAGACAGAGCCTGAGAGGGAAAAAAAAAAAAAATAATAAAAAATAAAAAAAAAGAAGTGAGTGAGAGAGAGACGATGAGAAATACTGCTCGAGTGTCCAAGGAGAAGAGAATGAGAGGCGGCAGGATGTATCACTTCATCTCTCTCTCTCTCTCTCTTTTATTTATTTATTTATTTATTTTCCCTTATATATTACAATTAATATCTTTCATGCATTTATTTTAGATTTTAGATTTCTCATTTGCCTCAACTATTATTTCTACTTTCTCTTTCCCTCTCTTTTCATCCCCGTTTTTTCTCTCCATTTTTTGGGTGATTTCCTTCGTTTTTTTTTTTTTCCCTTCTTTTAACAGCTCCTGTCCCCTCTCCAACTAATGCCATACGAACTTCTAGCACTTCTTTGCTTATTTTATTGTGGATTTCTTCTCCTCACCTACTAACCCAAACTAAACTGCCTGCTTATCTTCTCTTCTAAGCCTCTTGATCGGGTACACATTCTTTTCAATCCCCCCCTCCCTTCCCCCTCCCACAAACAACCCTCTCTTCCAGTTGTCTTGGATTCCATGTGGTTGAGAGTGTCCCAAGGAGCCGGAAACGCGGCTGCCACGCTGTGCGGAAACCATGACCGAACTACCACCACAGATCCAAGACTTGGCGGACGAACTAATTAGTGATATTCTGTCGTTTCTCCTGGGTGCAGAGTATCTCTCAAACACGCCCTCGCCTGTGAATCAACAGGATCTATCCCATGAGCTCGATGGGCGCCCAACGCATGTATATGGCGAAAAGACTGAATTGGATCGATTCAGACTGGTTTGCAAGAGGTTCCTACGAATTGGGACCCCGCGGAAATTTCCTCGCTTTGTTTTGCGTTTTTCGTCCAAGGGGTTCCAGAGGCTTAAAGACCTTTTGCGCATGCAGCTGGCCTGTCATGTCAGATATTTTACGTACATGGTGCGACCCTTCTACCAAGGAAGCGGTACCGTCTCTGAAAGTCCCGCCATTGTTGGGCCTGAAAAGTGATAAAGCTAATATCTGGTCTAGGATGGTCGCACGTCTTAAATGGTGTCGATTTGGACGACGTTCCGGCCTCTGAAATACATAAAGCGCGGTTTCAGGATCAGATGTATCTGATCGACGGCGATCATGATCTAGAGCTGCTGCGAAATGCAATGATAGCCTTTTCATCCCTTCAACAAGTCAAGCTTCTTCGGCTGCAAGACGAAGCAGACGAGCAATTGCTTGATTACATCCACGATCGCCCCTTTGGGGGGACACTCGGAATGGACTGGGAGCCTGCTTGTACGCGCGCAGTCACCAACCTTGGCGTCGCCCTACTCGCTTCAAATTGCACCTCCATGCGCTTCGTAGCCCCTCAGATCTGCCCAGAGGCGACAGTTCGATTGCTCCAAACTCCCTCTTCAACACTCTCCGCATTAGGTGCCCGGATGACCTGTCTAGATGTCACTTTCCATTCCAAGCTGGATTTAACAGAACACATGGAAACCATTTCCAGTGTCTTCCGTGATTTTTTCATGGCTGCTAAAAATCTAACCACCGTCCACCTAGGCTTTGCGACCAATGCGCCGCTTGACCTACCTTTAGAGAACATCTTCCATCATATTCACTGGAAGAGACTTCGCTCCTTTAGCATTCAAGGCTGGCGTCTAAGCTCGGAGGAGCTTATTGCCTTGATACGTCGTCACCGTCGTCAGCTCTGCGATATCCGACTTGTCAGTATTTACCTCCGGGAGGGCGGGCGGTGGCGCGATATTCTAGCTGTACTCCACGATGAATTAGACCAAATAGAACGCGTCGATTTACGCGAAATTAATTACGCCAGCTATGCCAAATCTGGGGCCAGCATCCCCATGGGTAATAGTACCGGCGCCGCAGGGAGCAGCTTCCACCACGCAATGCCGCTCTCCATCCTCGTCCATCCCTCTCCCGAGCTAACAGTTCTTCCTTCTTATCCTCCTCCCCATCACCACGCACTACTTAATGGTGATTACTTATCATTTATTCCGCGCGGAAGTACTCGTTATTCATTTCCCGAAGTTACTTTAGAAAGCCTCAGGGCACTTACGGTTGATGACCTCGGTGATGATGGAATGTATGTTAAACGGGAGCAAAGCCTACTTTGGGAGGCATGGATTTTGTCTAGTCCTCGCAAGATGACACACAGAAAGATTTGAATTACTACCATATGTTATACAAAATGGAAAACGCAAATGAATGAAAGCAGGAAAGAAAAGGTGATTGTCTTGTTTCCCTTTCCCTCTCCGCAACTTTTTTTCTTTTTGGGTGTGCTTTCCTTACTGGAAAAATACTAATAATGTGAAAAAGGCTTAGAAACAAACAAATAATTCATTGGCTTCACGAAACATTCAATTATAGTATTAGGATTATTTATTTAATGATGATGATGGTTTTATTACTCTTACTATTAATTACTACTACTACTACTACTACTACTACTACTACTGCTGCTGCTGCTGCTGCTGCTACTGGTCCAGATACAATAATATATCTCACTAACAAGTCAATAAATTAATTAATACCTGCGTACCTACCTTTTATCTATCTTTCTATCTAGGTACCTTATACTCTATAAATGAATAAGCAGGGATTGGGTCGGGTAAGATAGAGCTAGCAATATGTATATAATACGTAAACTATTCATAGGCACCTACGTACATATATGTACGTCAAATAGGTAGGGCATTCAAGTTCTTTTTACATAGATACTATAACTTGACAGGGCATAATCATTATTTTCTTCTAGTTCTAGATGTGCTATTGCATTATTATTATTTTTTTTTATTTTTCATTGGAGCATATTAAGAATTCGTTGGGACAGTGGTGGTGGAAAAGGAAGAAATTTTAAATTCAGCAAGGTTAATGCATATACCCATCTTATTCTCACGCCCCCTTTCCTGCGAACCCCCTAAATTTGATCATATAGTAGACAAGAACTGGGGATGAAGAATTAGGAGAAGAAAGAGAAGAAGAAGAAAAGAAATCATGTAGGAAGAATGTTACTTATAGTGTATGTTAAGTAGTTATGGAATAGGGTACGGAGGTTAAGGTTAGGTAGGTAGATATTTGACAAAAGTATGTGAATATATATGTGAATAGGAGAAAGGGGATAAAAAAAAAAAAGAACACGGAAAAGGAAAAGGTGGGCGAAAGGTTGTTTCAAGTCCAACCTATACTTGTCCACTTACAGCCGTCGGGACAACATTAGGTTCTTGCAGGGCAGGAGGAGCGGCAGACACAGCTGGTGTTCCACCACTGGGTGGCTTTGTGTTACGCTCTCTCAATCGGCGACCTTCCATGAGACCACGAAGACCACGCTTTTGTAAACCAATCACACTGCTAAGATCACCAGTCCAGATCTCGCGCTCCGTGCCGGTGCCCCGGCGGCGGCGGCGCGAGCTACTACCCTGATCTCCAGACATCACTTCCGAGTCAGAGTGTTCATAACTCGTGGCGGATAACGACGAGGTGCTCGCATTGCTAGTGGAGTCTTCTCGGTCGCGTTCCCCTGTGGCACTCCGCTGACGGCGATTGAGAAGATTGGTGTTGATACGTAAAGGAATGCCCCGAGAGCCCATAGCACCGCCTGTGCTGCTGGCTACAGACACGCCAGAAATGCCACCATGTTCGGTGTCAGATGAGTCAGAATTCAGACGACTATCATTTGAAGCATGGTTTCCCAGATTGGATTCAAATTCGCCAGAGGCATGGGCACCATTCAAAGCTTCTAATGTGCCACCTGGCCCACTGGTGAAACCAGTGCCTCGCCCACCACCAGCGGCCATAGCCGCAGCATTGAAGACAGCAGCGGCATTGCGTCCATCTAGAACTTGATGTAGTCTTTCTACTGTGGCTTCCAGAAGCCCGTCTACCTGGTATGGTCGCGCGAGTTGAAGTAAAGAACAGAGGATCTGAGGGGTGCAGAGGGTGGATCCGGCCGGCGGGAGAGAGGAATTATAGAAGTAGTAAACGAGAACCTGGAGGGTAAGGAAGGTATGGGGTAGGTAAAGAACTCGAGGTCGTGAAGAGGGTGCTAGGCTATGTGCAGAGGGAATCTCAAGGTTCACCATCAAAGACTTTTGTGGGTTAGTAGAGCTGTTACTGACAAGGGTAGTGGCGTTGGAGGAATTGCTGTTGTGACCAATTGAGGGGGTGATTGTGATGCTCGAGTTGCGGCTCGGATATGCCTGCACCGCGCCTCGCAAGGTCGCTGTCTCGGCGGTAGGGTTGTCAGAAGATTCTCGAAGAAGCTGGATAAAGTATGGACCCCATCTTCGGCTTAGGATCCGTGAGTTCACAGGGATTCGCTCACCGCCGACTGCTTGAAGCTCCATGTCGGCCATCTCAGGAAGAGACAGGGCAAATCGTCCTAGTTCATCGGATGCGGAGGAAAATGGTCTCCCTCCAGATGTCAGTTGAGTCAATTTTGGCTGAAGCGAGGCAGGGACTGAGGGCGCGCTGTGAGATATGTATCCCGAAGTTGGAGATGTCCGGCACGGGTTGTTATACAGCCCGAACGCCTCTAGCTCAACCATACATAAATGAGTAAAGTTAATGCGACGGTGATTATAGTCCTCGACGAGACTACGCTTGCGATGACCGAGGATGACAAATGTGTTCCTCCTTGACCACAAGACACCGCGATTCCAGCCCCCATGGCCAAACACCGAGCCACCCGCATCAATCCGGCCCCAGGTAAGACTCTTCAAATCTAGTGCCCAGAGCGCATATTCCTGCTTGGAGGAAGTAAGGTAGGTTCCACTCACGACAAAGTGGCCATTGATCACACCGCCATTCGGGAATCTCAGCCCAGGGGGTGAGGCCTGGCTGGGCATAGGCTTCTCGATCAGCCGGCCGTCCGGTAAGCGGATTTGAAGTTCGAGCTTGACATCGAGGAAATTGTAGTTAGAATATATTAACATCGGACATCCTTCGGTCTGGGAATCCTCCACGGGCTCATGCGCTTCCTTATCCGTGGACGTAGAGCCAATATCCGAAACACTCATGCCAACCAAGGGGGCAACCACGCTACGGTACGCGCCACAGCTTCGTCCCAACACACTTGTATTTGTCCATTTCAAACTCCGGAGGTTGAACACACTGATCTGCTCGATATAGTGATTGGTACTGTCCTGACCACCCACTACTACCATTTCCGCCCCGCCAAAGCCGTCAATGTCGACCCCGATCGAGCCTTGGTGTGGGTTAGCAGATGAGGGGTTATGATGAATCGCAGAGAGAGGCGCAGTGGCAGAGGTGAAGTAGGCGCTGGAAGGTAGGATAGTTGCGCAATGGGCATATCGGCCCTGAGGGGAGTCCACGGCAGGGACCCGAGTCCACGCTCGCGAAGGGACATCGAAAATGTGGATATCGGACATGACGACAACCTCTGGTTGGGATTCATGTCCGAGGGAGCTGCTGCTCGTTGATTCCTTGGGCGCATTGGGGATAGGAGACATGCCACCATAGCAAACCAATTTGTTATCCCCCAAGGCACACACACTATGGAAGTATCGCGGACGGGGAACATCGCCAGTAACGTCGAGTTTCGACCAGTGACGCCGTATCAAGTCCAGCTCGTATATATCCGACGTCAAGTGGGGGCGACTTTTTGATAGAATACGACCCCCGAAAACGTAGAGTCTGTCACCGAGAATAGTTGTGGTTGCCCCGACAAGCGGGGGTGGCTCTCGGCCGGTGGTACGGCGGACATTGCACACAAGACCTGATAAATTGATAGGACCGGACGCAGAGGAGGGTGCGGCGTTTCCGGGGGAGATTCCAGATACCGGTTCTTCCCTGGCCGAGTCTAGATGGCCAAGGCTGGATTGGCTTCTGGACATCATTTTCGCAAGGGGATTACTCCTTATCTCAATAACGACGCCAACCTGGCCTGGAGGAGGGAGGAGGGGGGAAGGGGCGTGTTCAGTCGAAAGCAATCGATCCCACGTCGCTCGTAGGAGACGGACACGTTCAACGTTCGTATGTGTGTAGATAAATCAGTCCTCAAGAGATGCTTCCCACTTGTTCTGGTTGTTTTTTGTTTTCCACCCCCAGCTCTCAGCGGCTTATCTCCGTGCACGGCGCTAGAAAAATCTCGAAACGACAGGGTAGCATTACACTTGTAGGCCACAAGCGAACTAGGCTCCAGCGCGAGCCGCAACGCGCACAAGAAGGGGAGTCGAAAGAGGAAAATCCCTGTCGGTCTTCTTGTTGACGGCCAGGTTGCAACAAGCAGAGGACGGCCAGATCAGGGGTGAACGGGAGAAGACGAAATCAGGAAGGGTACCTAGTTGGGTGGCTTTTTTCCCCGCTATCGAACCAGACACCCTCCGTTTCCCAAGGTTCAACAACGTTAGTTCGTTAGAGGGAACGAATAAAGTTCAAGCGATTTCTTCTCTTCTTCGATGCTTTCTCCTTTCTTTCTCTGCTTTTTGGTTTCTTCTTCTTCTTCTTCTTCTTCTTCTTTTTTTTTTCCCTCCTCTCGTCTGCTCACGGCAAGGGATAATTTAATGAACGAATACTATTCTGGACCAACCACCTCAACCTGAGGCCCCCAGAGTTCTCAGAAAGGGCCGCTTAGCACCGTCCAAGGCGGTCACAACGATGAGGCGCTGTCACTGGTCAGAATCAGTTGGGCGTGGGCGGTGGAGTCAAACTAACTAAGGGGGAATTCAATGATCGTTCGACGATGTTCTCGAAGAATGATTATTGAAGTCAATTTTCCGTGACAGGTGAGGCTCAACTAGTGAGGTTGGAGCTAATGGGATTATTAAAAAATTACCCAAGTGAGAAAGGAGAACAAAAGCAAAAAAAGAAAGAGAGGAACAAAACAGAAAAACAAACTACAATAAATAAAGGGAAAGGAAAGAGAGGGGCAAGAGACTTAGCATCCATCTTACATACACATAAATCCTCCTTTTCAACCCTCCTCCACATGGGACACCCACACAAAACACGATCAGCACGTCTTGTGTCAGGTCAAACTTGTGCAATTGATCCACTAGTAGAATATAGAACGCTTCTCTTCGAAAAAAAAAAAACCTCGTAGAAAAAGGTAAGATTCCTCGAGAACCCCAGAGTTGCATAGGGAGAGTGGGGGGGGAAAATAAATAAGATAAAAATACTTACACGTTCAAAACAACAGAGGTGGGGAATGAATATATATACAGATATACACATATATAACAAGGTTAAAAAAGGTGGGATGCAAGCAGGTACATACGTCAATTGCCGACACCCTGCAAGTATCGAATAGCCGGAAATACCATAAGAATACCACAAGCGAGGGAGATGAGATTTTGTTGGTTTAGAAGAAGAAAGAAAAAAAAAAAGAAAAAAAATTGAAAGAACAAGAGGGGGGATGAGAAAATACACTCTAGAGATACCTTAGACGCACCTACATCTATGGAACTGCAAGGAACCACACGATATCTGCAGTTTGGAGGGGAGAGAAAGAACAAAATAGGTATCCATCATCTACAGGCATATGAAAAAAAAAAAAAAAACACACACATAATAGTTAGTTACCCTAGGGTACTTATTAGTCAGGTGAACTACCTATGGAGGTCAGACCTTTATCCAACACACTCACTCGTCCCTCTCATTCGTCCTTCATCTTTTTTGTTTTAAACTCAACGTCGGTCTAATGCGCATGTCGTCGTCAGCCGAGGCCTTGCTTCTCCATCAATCAGAGCCTTCCTCCGAGTCAATTTTCCTGACATCCATGCGAACTTGCATCCTTCTCCAGGCCATTCCATGCAAGGTGGCCCTCCTTCCTTTCTCTGGTTGGCTGGGCTGAATGATAGTTCCATCCTTTCCTAAGAAACAAAGGGGACCGGAGCCATAATAGGTGCTTAGGTATCTTGTAGTATAGGACTTTACTGACTACTCTCTATCACCCGTAAGGATATATAATCGACACATCGTCGCACTAACCTCCAGACTCTAATATAGCGGGTAGTTTTCAAAAACCACCTCGCTCTTGAGAACCTTGCATTTCACTTAAATTTACCAGTGATGATCTACTTCCATTGTAGAAGGTGGCCCGTATTATGAACGCCATATACGATCGTTGAGAGGCGGAAAGAGGTGGGGAAAGGAAGGAATTTAAATTGTATGGTATCAAACTATTAGGAATATGTCATAACCTTCATTTCTTTTGTTTTATTTTTCATTTCTTTTTTTCTTTTAACTGATCCCTCGAAGATACAGCCCAATTCCATACCATGGTCACAATCCCATCAGATGCAAGTGGGTTGAAAAGAAAGGTCCAGCGCCAGCGCGTTATGATTTACTCCTTCTTAAGGGTGGTGAATCGGAGGTAACTATTGGATGAAAGAATTAGTCGCTATCCCTGATACGCGAATTAACCCATTTGGGTGGGGGGTAGCTGAGGGACAACTTACGGCTTAACCACACGAATCTCACCAAACTTCTTCTGCGCATCCTCAGTAGAGACGGGAGGGGGGATGACGACGTCATCGCCAGGGAGCCAGTTGATGGGGCAGGTAACACCGTGCTTATCGGTGGTCTGAAGAGCATCAACGACACGGAGGACCTCAGCAGTATTACGGCCAGTGGAGGCGGGGTAGGACATGATCAGGCGGATCTTCTTGCTGGGGTCGATGATGAAGACAGAGCGGATGGTAAGAGCCATGCCCTTGGAGTCGACATTGGTGGTATCCTGGTAGTCAACCATGTCGTACTGGAAGGCGATCTTGCGCTCGGGGTCGGAGATAATGGGGAAGGTGAGCCTAGAGTTGTTGACCTCATCAATATCCTTGATCCAGGCCTTGTGGGACTCGGTGCCGTTGGCGCTGAGACCGATCAGCTTGACGCCACGAGCGGCGAACTCGGGCTCGAGCTTGGCGAAAGCACCGAGCTCAGTGGTGCAGATGGGGGTGAAGTCATCGGGATGAGAGAAGAGAATGGCCCAGCTGTCGCCAATGTAGTCGTGGAAAGTGATGGGACCGTTGGAGGAATCGGCCTCGAAGTTGGGGGCAACGGAGCCGAGACGGATGCTATTGACAGAGGGGGGTAAGTTAGAGAGGGACAGAAAAAGGGGGGGCACAAAAAAAAAAAGGGAAGGAGAAGAAGAAAGGACAGAGAGATGGAGAGAGAGAAAGTACAAAAAAAGGGTAGAAGTAACTTACGGAGCAGCGCGTTCCTGAGCCATTGTGAGTATGGATAGAAGAGGAAGATTTATAAGGTGATGTGAATGGAAAAGTTGAAGGAAGATGAACAGAATAACAAGGAGGGAGAGCGAGGAGTAGGAAGCCCCCACAACTAAATACAGCCAACCCAATTCTCTATCCACCTTGAAACTTCATCTTTCTTCATTGTGAAGTTACCCCTCTAGTCCGCTAGTTTCGACCCCTCCAGCCCTCAATCACGCAATCACATCACCGCCTGAGGGCAGAAGAACAGTGGTTGGTTGATGGAGGCTCTCTTGGAGGGGATTCCCGCCCCACGGTCACGACATCATCATCTCAAATCATGTCTCCTCAGGGACTAAACTCCTGCATTCCTTGGGACGCTAAGTTGGTTCCATTAACTGCAACCTGCACAAAATGGGGGGAACCGTGCGCTGAAACAGAAACAAACCTGTCCGGAATAACTCCATTATTATTATTAGTTAGACCATGAAAACCGGGTTACATGGTCCATCCAAGCTCTACCTCGATATAAACAAAGAAGCAGCCCATCCCTCCACTCTCCATTTTCCCACCCGCATTCTTCTATTTCTTTTCTCTCTCTAATGTCTCTACTCATCGAAGCTGATCTCTCCCAGAGTCTATCGGCCGATTCCACTCAAAAGATGGCCTGGCTCGGCCGACAAGTTTGGCAGATTGCGGCCAATGGAGATGTCAACAGATGGCGCAATTTCTCACCAACTGACAAGATCTTGGACATCATCATTGTATCACTTTAACCCTTTATTTTTTTAGTAAAGACGAAGGGGGACCATTAATTAAGAAGAGCAAAGAAGAAACTAGAATACTAAAAACAAACCCCCCCACCAAACTTCCCAAATCCGGCTGACATAAGGCGGGGACGGACAGTAGTTACGGAGATGGAACATGGAACCTTCCAGCGAGCTTACTCCGTACAGGTAGGTGTACCTATGATTACCCATTTCATACTGACAACTCCGTCTCCAAAGATTGGGTAGTAGTAGTAGGAGTAGTAGTAGTAGTAGCAGTAGCAGTAGAAGGTAGATACCTAGGTTGCCCCCCAGCCAGTCCACCGTGAAACGCCTAGGGAATCGCAAAATTCCTCTTATTGTAACCGCACAATTAGTACACTCTGCCATGCAAGTGATCAAAAGTAATGAAACCAAGAACCCCTTTAAAAAAAAATCGAAAGAGTTTACTTTACCACGCATAAATAACTACGGCCAGTCACTCGAGAAGCTAGAAGCTAGAAGCTAGCTAGGTACCTACCCACTTACCCACCTACCTACCAAGGGATCCTCATTAACTAAGTATTGCCATACCGTCTTACACGGGAGCGATAAATATAGATACTGCACAGAGAGAGAGAGAGAGACAATCCAACGCCATCGCCTAAATAGAGATACAAGGACCACAGTTACCTCACCAGTACCTAGGTACGTACGTACTTACCCGGGCACCCACCTAGTAGGTACCTCCTTACATTTAACCTCAAATCTCCCCTATCGATAGCCTTTCCGCCTGTATACCCCGCATGGAATCTTATCGAGAGCCTAATTTCTAGACCTAGCTTGTTTTATATACCTACCTCGCACTAGGTAGTTAGGAACTATTGGTAGCAATCAACCTCTTAATTGGGGGAAGAAAAAAAAAACTAGCGGGGTCAATAGGGTCAACATAATTTGATTATACGCAACCTTTGACTCGCTTCTAGCACGTTACACATAGCATTTTAATTAGGATAATTCCGATAAACATATGTCAAGTATCAGACAATTGGAGGTGAGGTGAGTTTGTAAATGTAAATATAAAGTTTGTTCCTGAGGGGGGTGGTTTATATATCTTAAAACCTTCTATTCTTAAGAATCTAGCCTAACTTTACTAGTAAAGGTTAACTAAAAATAATAGTGTACGATCTTGGCCATATACAGGGGTATGGCCTTTAAGAAGACTAACCAACCAATGGCCCACAATATACGATATCCATATGTTACATTCGTGCCGTAGTTGGATATCTCAACATGTATACTTACATATCTCTTGTAATGTTCAGCGGCCCGTGATTGCTCAAATCCGTAGGGGTCATTGTAATGGTTATAGACTAATGCTGATGCATAATTTCCTAGGGAAAGGTCAGATGCGATTCTAAAAGGTGAGCAGGGGAGGCAGGGAAAAGGTATAGAAAATAATAATAAAGGAGCCATGTACACTTGCAAATTTGCTTCGCGCTCTAATTCGGGGGCCAAAAATAGCTAATACCCAAGGCACGATGGTCAACAACACTCCCTATCACAGTCGTTAGTTTGTGAGACAACTTAATAATAGTTTAGTTAAACCGTCTCTTTTGCTTACAATTCCACCTAAAAGACTAGAAGCACCGGGATATCCTAAATTTGTGAACATAGCATCCGTAACCAATGGGAAGACGCCACCGAGAATATTTCGGCCTGCAATACCTTCATTAGTGACATCTCTCCAAACACTACCTTGCCCAGGAACGAAGGCTCACAAAATGACTGCGCAGCAATTGCAGAACTAGCGTATCTGTGGTATGTATCTGCTAGATAGTTAAACGTAGCTAGATAGATCGACATAATGCCTATTGTTGAGCAGCCGATGGCGAGGGTTGGTACAATCCAGGGAACTGAGGAGAAGGAGGTCCACCCAAACCAAAACAAGCCAATGGGCATTAGTGTCGACTCGACGCAAGTAAACCAGAGTCTTCCTTCTGGAGTGCTTGACATTTTGCCAAACCGAGCAGCTACCTTCTCTTGATACACGCTTACTAGGGTACCTATTATAGAGGCAACCGAAACCGCTGTATATTTGTGTGAGTAGAAGCCCAAAAGTGGCGTCTCTTTGATTACGATGTTGGGGGGAAATACCCGAGAAAACTGCTCCATTCTGCTCAACGTTGAAACCGTGGTTTGTCGAGAAGACAAGAGGTACGGCGCTAAACTTGAGGTACAGAACGGCCCAACTAAAGGCAACCCAGAGGGAAAAGAAGAAGACAACTGGCTCTGTTAAGAGGAGATCTTCGGCTCAAATAATTAGTTATTTCCCTGACATTGCGCGAGAACAGTTGAACCTGACTTACGGAATGGTCGATAGCATGAAATAGAAATCATTTTAGTGATAGTTTCGCGCTCTTCGTCGCTCTTTACCTTCCACCGGATACGCTGGACCGGTTGCTTTTCTACCGAACAATCTTCACTAAACACCAAGCCAACATACCCGGCATCTTCGAGTGCCCCATAGTACTCATTGAGGGCCTTTGCTTTTCTACTGAGAAGCACACTCCCCCGCGTCTCCTTCAAGAAGAAAAAGAGAATAAGAAGAAATGCAGCCGCCGCTATAGCTTGGGAATAGTAAATCCACCGCCAGTTCGCTCGATGTTGGATGAACCCGGAGATCAAAGGGCCTAGGCCGGTCCCAAAGAGGACAGACCCCGAAAAATATGCCATCGGAGCATTCCGGTCTTCTGCGTGGTATATATCGCTGATGACACCTCCAACCATGGTAGAAAATGTCGCTGAGTGAAGCAAAGTCAAGGTCAGTAAGGGCAATAATGTGATCGACCACATTTGGTTCACGGTACATACATCCACCAATGCCCAGGAAAAACCGTGCGACAAGTAGACCAGCAAAGGAATCTGTTACACCGCAGCCAATCAAACACACTGGGAGATGTGAGCACTACTGTATACATAAAGTTTCCCCATGTACTGACCGGTGAAAACGAGACCGCTCAATACGAAGATCGGCCTTCTCCCATTGATCTCCGAAAAAGGAGCAAGTACCATGGGCGCTATACCGAAACCGAGGGTAAAGAGGGTGATGCCTAAATTGTATACAACCTTGCTTATGTTCCACATTTCTCTTAACTCAGTAGACGGAGGAGTATATTCTCCCGCTGCATAAGCTGACATAGCGGTCACACCGCACGAGATGGCGGTAATTACGGCCTTGCGGGGCTCGGACCAGAGAAAGGGAGAGGCATAGTTGGAAAGATCCGGACATGGTGGAGGAGCAGACTGCCCTGGTTGTGGGGAGGTGATGTCTACAGGGTGTGGTAGTTGAGTCTCGAAGGTTAGATACCGGTATTCGATGGGGGTTTGTGCGAGATAGGTCGATTGGCATGTTGTGTCCGCATCCCGTCGTGCTTTTTGGTTTCCTTTGCTGCTACTATCATTCGTGCAGCCTCTATTGCCCGTCATGTCGGGGTTTTCTCCGATGTTTGAGCCTGAATGCCGAGGGTCCGGTGCGGAATGCATACTGTCACAATTGCCTGCATGATTAGGAGGGACGAAGAGGCAGTAGGAGGGTTTTATGTCACAGAAATCGAGGCAAAGGAAGATTATTCATCCCTTAGCCTCCTAACTAATGTTTAATTCGGGGTGATAGACCAACTCCTCCCCGAAAAACCCCAGACCTTGTAAGTGGGCGGCGGGCGCACTATGCCATGTGGAGACGGAGAAGGGAGGGATCGGCCTATGTGATCAGTGGTGGTGGTGGAGCGAAGGCCAACCATCAGCATGAAATTCAATGCAATTCATTCTATCATCTAAGCAAAGGATGGAGGGAAAAAGAAAAATGAAAACGAGAGTAATTGAGGGAGATATTAATGATATAGAAGCTTGTGGCATCTCGATGATGCGTCCACAAATTAATGATTCAAGCTTGATCGGAGATATACTTTTGTGTCGCCCCGAGGCTGACGGAACCAGTGGATTTGGTGAGGGGGTTTGGTGTGTACCAATCACCGTCCTAGCTATTAGTTAGTAAACTGGAGGAATATAGGAAATTGCCGGCCAGGCAGTTAGTTATTTCCTAGGTAGGGAGCCATAAATGGACATTACCTACATACAAGAGTGAGAGGGACTATCACAGCTCTCCAGGCGCATTTCTTTATCCCCCCACCTCGTCCCAACAGGATGAGGAAACACCGATGCTCAGTAAAGGAGACTACAACAGTCAATAGTAGTGCTGCTTAGTTAATAGCAAACAGACAAAAGAAAACAGGAAGCCTGGAGATAGAGTCACGTGATGTGATCGCCTGGGGCCCACCGCGGCAGGCTCGCGTCCAGACGAGCTTGATCCTTTTCCCGACCACAAACAAAGCTTCACGTCTCCCGTTTGTGGCTAAGAGAGTGCGCGCGTTTACGTATCCGGCTACTAGTAAGTTCATCCATTGCGCCCATCCTTCTCCTGGGTCAGTCATCGCTTTCCTTATCTCTCCACGAGGCAAGACAGGTGCTATCCTCCCTTGTCCCGTCCCTTGCTCCTCGCGTTCGCTTTCGCAGTCCTCATTTCGCTTCCCGTCACGTACCTTTCATTCGGCCTTTTTTTTTTTTTTTTTTTTTTTTTTTTTTCTTACCCTTACTGCGAGAGATTATCTGGCTAACAACTTTCTTTTTGAATGTTGGTCTTAGCAGGCGCGTCTGTATCTCCACACATATCAAGTTCTTCACTCCTTATCAGTCTCTCGCCGTTGTTTGACTGATTCGCCTTGAGTCTTCATCGCTCCGTTCAACTCTTACCCGCCTTTGGCTTTGAGTCGGTTATAGTCACCCAATATCACTTTTAAAATATCAACCCCATTGTGCAAGTTCTGCACGTGAAAACCCAACGAGCTATGCCGCTTAACAAGAAGCGCAAGTCTGAGAGTGTGTCAGTCGCGGAAGAGACCGCTTCACCAGCAAAGAGGGTGTGTACATCTCTTTCAGTTTGATGCCCCCGAATACAAAATTTGTCCGGATTCGAAAATGAACAAGCGCATTTTGTCAAGCAACCCGCAGGTCTAATCCATGGCTTCCCATATCCACCAATTGATTTATTCCTATTGCTATTCGCTCATCCCAAGCCCCCTTCCAAACACGAACAGCAGTCAGCCTTGTTTTCGACCTCATCTATCCTTATTATTGTCATCGTCATCATCTTTAGGGCCTCTTCCAAACTAATACTCTATCACGTGCACAGGCCGCTCCCGATAATGCTGTTACCCCCGCCACACCTGGCACAACAGAGAAGAGAAAGAGAGGTCGCCCAAGAAAATACCCAGAAGGATCAGTCCCCAAACGTCCGGATGGACCCAAAAGAGGGCGAGGACGTCCTCGAAAGGACCCATCAGCCAAAGGTGCGCTATTCTACGTGTAATCGGAATGCACTCATTTGATAGTGGATCAAACAGCTCACACGGTGTAGAAACGCCCAAGTCAACTACCCCTAAGGAGGGCAAGCGCCCAGTTGGACGACCAAGGAAGTACGCAGCTCAGAACGGATCTAATGATTCTACGAAGTTGCTCTCACCAAACGCAAAAGAGGATGGGGAGGCTAAGACGGTGTCGTATTGGTTGATGAAAGCAGAACCCGAGTCGCGCCTCGAGAAAGGTGTTGACGTGAAGTTCTCCATTGATGACTTGCGCGTAGCCAAGGAGCCGGAGCCCTGGGATGGTAGGCTCTCATCTACTTCCGTATGATTAATCAATACTAACTTTGCTTAGGTGTCCGCAACCCTGTTGGTAAGAATTTCTAATAGATTTCCAATCAATACACCATTTCGAGATAGTATACTTACACGCAGCTAGCAAGCAATAATATCCGATCGATGAAGAAGGGAGACCTGGCCTTCTTCTATCACTCAAATTGCAAAGTTCCCGGAATCGCCGGGATTATGGAGATCGTTCAAGAGCACTCCACAGATGGTACGTCTCATCTTGTACTGGATCAGGTCACGTTGGTTTGTGGTTTTGTTAACAGGGCAATTTTCTTGCATGCAGAGTCCGCCTTCGACCCAGCCCACCCATACTACGATGAAAAATCTAGCCGGGAAAATCCCAAGTGGGTTGTGGTTCACGTAGAATTCCGAAGCAAGTTGAAGAGCTTAATCACCCTAACAGAGCTTAAGTCCCATGCCAGTCCTGGTGGGCCGCTTGAGAACCTCCAGATGTTGAAGCAGTCTCGGCTTAGTGTCTCCGCCGTAACCCCCGAGCAATGGGAATTTATTATGGGGTTAGCAAAGGAGAGTGAGGATGAAGACGACTCTTCCAAGGACGATGCCAGCGCAGAAGAGGACGAGTCTAGCGAGTGAGGGAGTATAAGAGGAAAATAATTTGTTATAGTCTTTCAGGGGTTCTGAGTTCGGTTGCTGGGAGAATTTGACCTGGGTATAGTGATTTTCCTTATGTACAATCAATGGAAGCCTTTTTTTTTTGTTCATTGTCGACCGGAACAATTTTCCGCCAGACTCAAAGCCACTGATGGTGGAGGGAGGAGGTTCAGGCTGATAGGGAGTTGGGACGGAGTAAATATAAGTTTGACTTGGTTAAGGGAATGCGCATAGAATCACTTTCTACATCTATCGATCTTTTCTAGTTCAATTGCTTATCACTAATGGAGCAGGACTAGTGTGGTGTAGATTGGGGGGAGTCCACGGCAGGTAAACTTTTCTAGCAGCTGAAGCTTTGGGGTGTTCTAGAAGCCCAACCACCAGGAAGCAAAGAATCTCCGGCCCAGACCAGTTCAGGTAGGACCTTTCGTTCCTGAACATCGAAACATTATTCATGTTGGTAGGTGCCTCGGAAGAGTAAGTGTATCCGAAAGAGGGGCTCGGCGGAGTGGAACATGGAAATCTCATTCGCTTGTGACTATCGGCAGCGGGGAATCAACCCCCCTCCAGGTTTCTGGTCCGATGAACGACTGACTTATCAGCTACAAAAAATTACTGTAAATTACCTCTATCAAAACTATGACTATAATCTTATGCTGCCAGTTATAATAGTGCTATTTACTTTATTTCATGTCAGGAATTAGGCCATATTTACCTAACCCTGAAAACTGTAGCTTATAGTATGAATGCTATCAAGACGGGGCAAATACAGAAACCGAGCGTTCAATCTATAAATTTCTAGATAGGGATGCTAAATTCTAAATTCCATAAACTCGAATATGGCAAAGAAGTAAGATATTTCGAAAAATAGAAGCCATAATTCACTGTAAAGAAAGTTAATAATTTGCACTCCGGGTAGCCCATTCATTCCTTTTCTTAATTCTGATTGAAACAGGCCTTCCAGTGATGGCTGGCCATACTTACGCTGTATTGTTGATACTAAACAGCTGAAAGCATTGCCTTAAATAAGATCATTGAGTCAGGGGAAACGAGGAGCTAGACGGCCCTAAAGCTTGATGGTTATATTGTATCTGATGATTCAATAGCTGCCTTAGTATACTTTGGTTTTCTACATGTGATCTGTCCGCCTACAAAAAGCCACACTATCTCACTCTTGTCCGTAACTATAAGCAATCATCTACATCACGTATCCCACATCTCCCAAGTTCCTTCCGTCAAATACTTTTTTTTTTTTCGCTCTACTATTTATTTATGAACGGTTGGTAGTGCATATTCTACAAATTCTAGAAGGTGAAGGAGGCAACTCCAAAACCCAAGTTGGTAGAAGTTGGGACGATAAAAAATGGCAATGAAGGATGATGCATTTTTGTGGGGGAGGAGTTGGTTGTTTTATATTAAATTAATCACTAACTACCACAAATAGCTAAAATTTCCAGAAGCCTAGTCATATTGTCTCCCGATGTATTGACCCCATGCGCAAGTCTAAGTACCTAGATAAGAATCGCATGTAATTAGATACGCTAAGGCTTATTAGCCGTTATCCGCTAGAGGAGGGCGATGAGGAGGGGGTTTTTATCATAACTGATAATGAGTCAGATATAAGCAATTGGTATATAGGGATTAGATCTTCTTAGTTCAGCCAAATCTAACCTTGCATTTGTAAATAGATACACGAGGTACCAGTTGTGGACTGGATATATGGCTTCAAGCAGTCTTGTGTTGTTATCTGGGCAATCTCACAAAGGTACTATCTTCATAGCATAACAGATTCGCATAGCTAGAGTGGTAAAAACAATACACATGATAATATCTTTTTGATAATTAAATACATTGTCTTATAAAGAGATTCAATGAATAAAAAGTGAATTATAACGTTGTAAAGCTATAAATAATTCACTTGATAATGATAAGCACTTGGACAGAATCAGCTCCACCGGTTGGGGTAAACTGGGGGGAAACAAAAAGAGTACATAGATGTAATTTGGCAGAGAATACATGGGCTAACTTGGATGGGGAAACAAGAGAGCGAAAGTGATGGTCGTAAATTAAGCGAGAGGATGTTGGAAGATAAATTGCATTGCATTGCAATTTATCTAAGATAAGATAGAGGACATACATACATAGTGAGGGGAAAAGGTCTTATATAGATAATAGTTGGAGGTTCAGGCAGACAATGATGACTGAGTATGGTGGCGTATCGGGAGGCTAACCCGGAAACGGCAAGTCTAACCACAAGGATGTCGCATCATAGCTCCAATTGTCTTGGGGACTGCGACTGACTTGCAGCTCGCTTTTTTTTTTCTCCCTCTCTTTATGCATCTCGCCCCTCCTCCCCCTCTTTTTATTTCTTTTCTCTTTCCCCTCCTGGGACTATTTAATCAGCGCCTCCCTTTATGCTCCTCTGCCCTTCCCGATCCTCCCTGCGAGCCCACCTTTGTAGCCTTCGCTCCTCTCGCATTCCGTCCACCTTCCGCCAGTTCCATCCATCTCCATTATTCGCAATGGCTAACGTGAACGTTGAGCTGACGGCTCCCAATGGGCGCAAGTATACCCAGCCCATTGGTCTTTTCATCAATAATGAGTTCATCGCGTCAAAATCAGGCGAGAAGTTTGCCACCATCAACCCTGCGTAAGTGATGATGATATATGTTGGAAGGCTATGATAACGGGGAGCTTGGAAATCTGATTGAACCCTCTAGTGACGAATCTGAAATCACTTCTGTCTATGCTGCTGGTCAGGAAGATGTAGAAATCGCCGTTAAGGCGGCTCGTAAGGCCCTCAAGGATCCCTCGTGGAAACTGCTTCCTGCCACAGATCGCGGCAATCTGATGATGAAGCTGGCCGATTTAATTGATCAGCACAAAGAGACTCTGGCCACCATCGAGACATGGGACAATGGTAAGAATTTATATGGGTGCCCCCCCCCCCCCCCGGCCTTCCCCCTGTTTTTGTCACTATTACCTTTTATTAATAGCATTGTCTAGGAAAGCCGTACTCGGTCTCTTTGAACGATGACCTTAGCGAAGTGACCAACTGCATTCGGTACTGCGCTGGCTGGGCTGATAAAATCCACGGCCAAACCATCAGCACCACCCCCGCCAAGTTCGCCTACACTCTGCGCCAGCCGATTGGAGTTGTTGGTCAAATCATCCCATGGAACTTCCCCCTCGCTATGGCTGCCTGGAAGCTAGGCCCCGCCCTGGCCTGTGGTAATACAGTTGTCTTGAAGCCTGCTGAGCAAACTCCTCTCAGCATTCTATATCTTGCCAACCTCATCAAGGAAGCTGGCTTCCCTCCTGGTGTTGTCAACATCCTTAATGGCTTCGGTCGTGTCGCTGGTACCGCTTTGGTAACCCACCCTGATGTGGATAAGATTGCCTTCACGGGTTCGACAATGACTGGTCGCGAAATCATGAAAATGGCCGCTGGTACCATGAAGAATGTCACCCTCGAAACTGGTGGCAAGTCACCTCTTGTAGTGTTTGAAGATGCGGATATTGAGCAGGCTGCCAAGTGGGCGCATATCGGAATCATGTATAACCAGGGACAGGTGTGCACAGCTACCTCGCGTATTTTGGTTCATGAATCCATCTACGATAAGTTCGTGACCCTTTTCAAGCAAGAGGTGGCCACTACTAGCAAGGTTGGTGATCCATTCTCCGACGATACTTTCCAGGGGCCTCAGGTCACCAAGGCGCAATATGAGCGTGTCTTGTCCTATATTGAGGCCGGTAAGAGTGAGGGTGCCACCTTGGCCGCCGGTGGTGAGCCCTACAAGAACGTAAAGGACGGAAAGGGCTTCTACATTTCCCCCACCGTCTTCACCAATGTCACGGACAATATGCGCATCTACCGCGAGGAGGTTTTCGGCCCCTTTGTTGTGATTGCCAGCTTCAAGACTGAGGAGGAAGCTGTAACCCGCGCCAACGACACCACCTATGGTCTAGGTGCTGCAGTTTTCACTAAGGACATCGAGCGTGCCCATCGCGTCGCCTCAGACATCGAAGCCGGAATGGTGTGGATCAATAGCAGCAACGATAGCGATTTCCGTGTTCCGTTTGGTGGCGTGAAGCAGAGTGGCATTGGACGTGAATTAGGTGAGGCGGGTCTCGAGGCATACTCCCAGGTCAAGGCTGTCCATGTCAACATGGGTACCAAGCTTTAGTGTCACGAATTTCTGTCGGTTTTCTCTTTTTTTTTTTTTTTCTTTTTCTTCTTTCCTCTAATTTCTTTCCTAACGATTACTTATTTTTTATTATTCCTGTATATGATGACTTGTTACATGCATTGAAATGAATGAAATCTTACACGTTGGGTGATTCTTTGCTTAATTTGAACATCATTGAGCAGCAATGACAACATACCAAAAATGGGACAAGGAAGGGGGACGACGACGTAGCCCATGTGTCTATACCGCATTGGCTCCAGGACAACCACATCGTGCTCAATGCCACAACTTGGGACGCAGTTTTATTTAGATACATGCTTTTTGCTTTTGGGCGGCCAATCACATAATTTTTAACTGGGCTTAATTTATTTACTTTCACCCCTCACTTGCAGAATGTACTCTGCGAGTCAAAGTTCTTACCGCATCAATACTTGTGCTTGGTGTGTTGTGCCCTACAGCTTGCACACTGATTTACCAACAAAACATATGCGCTACATAATCTACATTCTTCTACGCCTAAACACCTTTCTTTTCTCGTTCGTTCTCGGCAAAATACTCCTTTGATTCACTTGATTATTAACGTGGGGGGTGGGGAAAGACATAGTAGATAGGTACCTTATGTATTTGAGGCGACTTCACGTCATCAAATCAGCCTATAGGAAGTAGAAGCATTGGTACCCGAAACTGGGATTCTGGGCAAACACCTCGCTATACCTATGATTTTTTTTTTTTTTTTTTTATTTTTTGTATTATTCTCATCATCATTTCTTCTTTCCTCAGCGAGTATGTGTGCAGCAGATCTCTTGCTATCAATCTCAGAGTTGGCACAGTACATACCTAAGAGCGGCTGAAAAATATCTAACTAACCCTGCATATTATTATTGTTATTATTATTCAAGGTTAGTTGTGCAGAGTGACTAATAAAACACATCAGATAGCTGCCTGGTCACTTCCCTAGGCAGCTACAAGTGCCCAGGGCTTTGCTAGTTGTTCAGTTTGGTATGAAGTGGTTAGGTACCTACTACCACTCATCCACCAAGTCATCATGATAACTAAGGTGGTGCCGTGCATACATAGGTATAATTTAGGTACCTACCTGGTAGTTCGCCTCACTCATCTCGACAACCTATTCTTTTTTTTTTTTTTTTCGATTTCAACGTCATCTCGAGTCCTAGATAATGATCTCATACTCACACATACAATATTCTTACTAGATTTAGGAAGAAATCCTTTGTAGGTAGGTATGGAGGTGTGTACTGTACATACATAGAGATGATGCACTCTTGTCCATAAGTATCACCATAGGTACCTACCTAGGGACACGCACGGTAAAGCCATGTTGCTTTGTGTCTAGGTGGGTAGGTGGGTAGGTAGGTAGGTAGGTAGGTAGGTAAGTAGGTAGGTAGGTAAGGTAGGTTGTGTTTATAATCTACTTCTAAAATCAGCAGTAATGTATATCATGGCTAGATATACATATATGCAGATATGCATATATACCTACATATCTATATACATACATACCTACATATCTATTTACATACATACATACATACATACATGCACACACCACACACCACACACCACACACGCACACACATATAGGTATAGGTATATATATATATGTCTATAAATATATATAGATAAAATGTAGATAGATTGACTATACAGTACACGTACATCAATATACATCATCCATCATCCATACCTAGGTAGCTCTAAACTCATCTGCCCGTCCACCCTGTCTTACCCCCCCCCCCCCCC
Source organism: Aspergillus sparsus (assembly GCA_027569235.1). NCBI lineage: Eukaryota > Fungi > Ascomycota > Eurotiomycetes > Eurotiales > Aspergillaceae > Aspergillus > Aspergillus sparsus. Next base: position 117,358 of record JAPDES010000019.1, read on the forward strand.
CCCCACTCCCACCCCAACAGCTTGAGGTAGTATTTTCCGTAAACGAATTAGTGTCCTCCCACGGGGGCACTGGTTATACTTAGGTACCTAGGTAGTTGGCACTCCTGACTTTATCATCTCAGCTGATGATGGTGGGGGTTTTTGGGAGGTGGAGGGGGGGAGGGGAAGACGTAAGAGTTGACTTAGGTAGTAGGTATTGATGTGGTGTGGGGTTTATTTGTTATTTGTTATTTATTATTTAGTGGGAAGGTATATATATATATATATATTACAACACACCTAGGTACCTTAAATACTATATACATAGGTAGGTAGTTAGTTCAATTAATATCCTCTAACTGCTGACATGGACACATATGTAGAGGTACCTAGGTACAGTACAGGTAGATAGACAGAGAGTATCTATGTGTAGACATGTAGTATGCACCTAGTCAGTGCTAAAAACTGATGTGAATGCATGTATTGTAGGTAAGTAGATAGGTAGGTATGTATGTATGTATGTATGTATTTATATGCGTCTGTACTGTATGATTATTGATGTAAGTGTGAATAAATATCCATAGGTAGAGAGAGACCGGATTGAAAACCAAAAACATAAGCAAGGGCTGTTTATTTAGGCGCCTACGAATAGGTATAGGTATAGGTATAGGTAAAAAGAGCCTTTCTTCCTTACTTGTGTCCATTAGGATAATAGTTAAACAGGTAAGGTGCATGATATATATAATCAATCCATCAGGGTAGATCATACGTCCCTAAGGTACCTCTATATAGCAAAGCTGGCTGTCAACCGCTTCTAATTAGATACTAGGAAGTAGGTACCTCTACAAATTTGTGGAGCATATTGGTGTATACTTTGAAACCTTCTATGTTTTGTATGTACTCCACACACACCTGTTGTACCTAGAGCATCATGTTAGGCTATAGTTATAGAAGGGAAATGAAAATGCATGCAATTTCCCTTCATCAACCTTAATCGGAATTCGACCCTGTCTGTTGATGAGGAAATAGATTCCTTGTCTACCCTGTCCATGTTGGATTTTCGTGAAGGATGAAAAGGAATACCTAGGAGGAGGAGGAGGAGGAGGAAGGGGGAGCAGGGGGGGAAGGGAGAGGAGGAGGAGGAGAGGTGGTGGTGGGGCAAACTCACTGCATAAGAGGGGACCACCCATCAATATAGGTCCCTGGTTAGTGATACTGTGTCGTGGCAGGTTGGGATTGGAGTTGAGAGTAAAAAGGAAGATAGGTACCTACCTACTGTAGTACATTCTCATATTTCTTGTTGGTGTATGGTGGTGAGGTGTGGTAGGTTTGGCTTTGGCAGCATCTGCATCTATATCGAAACAATTGGAGATCAGGATCGTGGGGGAGGTGAGGGGGAAGGAGGGGGGAAGACCTGTTCTTGCTTTGGCTATGGATTTAATATTAATTGTTGTTTTATTTGGCTGTCAGATAACAACAATAACAATAACGATGATTTGATTGAAATGATTACAAATTGTGTCTTGTTGCCCGGGGGTGGTACCTAGGTACCTGGTAGTGATTGATGGTGGTGATACTTGAGATTGGGCAGAGATGAGGAGAAAGGAAGGTACCTGAAAGGGGAAAAACAAGACATGCAATTACCATACCAGGCAGGTAATAGTATTCCCTTGACCATACATACCTACTAGATACCACTATACTAGCGGTTACCAGAGACTGGATCCTGACTAGTGAGGGTGAAGGAACCAGTTTAGTGGCATTTGGACCAGCTTATCATGCATGTAAACCCATGTAAGTTATTTGTCTTGCATGAAGAATTGATCATGTGAGGTCCATCTGCCTATCCCTATTCTTATGCCTATCAGTTGCAACTTGTGAGGTGATGTTTGTGTCTGCTGCAGGAGAGGTCAGTTAATTATATTTATTTGGGGAGGAAAGAGGGGGAGGAGGGGAATTGTCTCTTCTACTGCATATGTATATGTATAAATATCCCAAGTCTCAAGCTAATATAAGCGTGTTTTTGTTTTTGTTTTGTTTTGTTTTTTTATTTTTATTTTTATTTTTCTTTTTCTTTTTTGCTCCTGCAATTTTATGGTTCTTTATTTTTATTTTTATTTCTCCCTCACTCAACGGTCGGGGAATTTTAATTTTCGGTTTCCCTTTTGTTTTTATCGATTAAGAAAATTGCTCTGGTTCTTTTCTTTTCTTTTCTTGCGTTTTCTTTTTTTTCTTTTTTTTTTTCTTTTTTTTTTCTTTTTTTTTTCTTTTTTTTTTCTTTTTTTTTTCTTCTTTTTCTATTTCTATTTATTTTATATTTTTTTTTTAATTTTTTTTTTCCAGCCCAACCAGAATCTGACTAGCATATTCCCAACAACTTACACCGCATTTTGTATGTATGCTGGATTCAGTAAGGACAGACCCGTTCATCACATCGGGTGGAACAACACAGTTGTGTGAGTATGTACAAAAATTAGGCTGTGTTGTTTGCCTTCTGCAGGTACTCCCCCTTAGGTCAATTGCCTGCCCAACTTGACGCAGATGATTATGCATCCATCGATGTTGAGTTGGCAGGCTCCTCCATAATCCATCACAGTGCTTGCTTCATCGCCCAATTGTTAAGGCGACTGTCTTTTCGACCCACCAGCTCTACCCACCATTTGCTGCTTTGGTGAAAGATTTGCACTATGAAGGCGATCACCCCAGATAAATAGAGATTGGGCTGATTTTATTTCTCTTTACATCCCCCCCCCCCTTTTCCAATTCCACCCTATTCTCTTTTCTATGGGTAGTAACTAGGAGTAGAATAAGAAAAAGAGGAAGCCGGAGAGGTTCATGAGAGCTGCAAGTGCTAGACCGCTTGGAAGAGATGGATTGGAGAAGCTAATCCGAAGATTAATACCTTAGTCGCCTCGAGGCTACTTAAGTTAGGTACCTTAGGTAGCAGTGGTAGTACTAGCCCCTCTTGAGTAAGCCGAATTGCGCCGGTCCAGCCAAAGAATCAGAGTGACCGACTTTAGTCTTTCTAAATCATGAGTGATTGATGGTGATCGTGTCTAGCGTATCTTGATTCGTAAAGGATCTAGAAACAAGCTGCTCTTCCTTCGTCTATTTCGCGGAATTTTGTTCATGATTGATTGAATTTCTCTCCCTTCACCTTGATAAACTGCCCCGATACTTTAAAACGCCAGACCATGGACACAGACCACAGGACGCGTTGAAAGAACCGGTGATCCATGCAGAGGATAATGCAGAATTGTCGTTGAAACGGCTGTATGTATGTCAGAAGGCTGAATTTTAACTGGTAGGGACGTGTGCAAATACAAAGTCCTGTTTGTTAGGGTGAGCCTGGGACGCTCCAGATGATGTGCCGTGTCATACTGAAGGGAACTCTTGGAGAGCTAGGGACCAACAATTGCCAAAAGACTTGTGTGCTGTCATGAAAGGCTATGTCTAGCCTCGTGTGGTTCGCCCATTATCATTATTATTATTGCAAATCATGATCCTGTTTTCGCGATAAAATGTCCATCGGATCAGATCCTATTTGTTCGTCATGCATTGCTCCACCTGCCTGAGCCCCTTGTCTGTCTGGACTCTGGACCAAGTGAGGCGTAACGCGGGAAGGTTCCTGTCATGTCACTCTTGCTCCACTCACCTTCAGCTAGCCAGACGACTCAAACAGAGTACATTATTACTATTATTATTATTGATTAATATAATAATAATGATCATGATATTAATCAATAATAATTAATACAGGGAAATGAAATTGAAGAAATTTAAATCTAACACGTTTACTCCCCGCGCGACTCGAACGGAATGACAGGTGTTAGCTCGGATTGCCACGATGACTTTAACTCTGGGCGGAAAATTTGTTGCATTAAAAGTTGTTTGAGTTTCTAAAGGGTAGCTACTGAGACTCTGCTTGGGAGCACAGGGCCTTCGAATGATTGAGGCAAAGGAAAGAATCGGCTAACGGTGGAGCGTTCTCGCGAATTTCGGCCGACCAGCTAGATACCTGGTAGATCACACTGCAGAACTCAGCTAGTCAATTAGTTGCTCTTGACCTGCCTATCATCAGACCGAGCGGGGAATAATGAAACTTAGCTACTATTGTATTACTGAGGGAGGTTATTAATAATGCGGTGAATTAAGAGTTAGTCGACCTATTAATTGATCCAGAACCATCACCTTGTTGATTAAGGGGGAAATGACGAAGGAGAAATCAAGGATAATGGATCTGGCGGCAGTGGTCATGGTTGTTCCTGCCTTGTTCATCGTGAGCACGGGGTCTGCTGCCCTTTGACCCTCAGCTTCCTCCCGACGGCATCAACCAAGGAAGGCAGTGATTCTCATCTCTCTTTCGACGTCAATAATAGGTGGTGTTGAGCTATGATCATGACTCGATCTATCTCATTTAATTAGTTTGGTGTTCCTGCTGATCCAAGCCTCCTTCCATCTTCAGACAATATTCTCCAATAATTCATGCCATGCAAATGTTTGAATCCCGAGCTAACGGCATGGAAGAACAAAAATAAACGAGATACCCCAAAAAACTCTATGACTATCCAATCACTTGTATTGATTTAGGGAGATTAAAAAAAAAAAAAAATCTCCTAAAGTGAACCGCAAATGGGAGCTCCATTCTCTAGGCATGGAAATCGGGCCGATCACGAGCTGTGAGCTCCTGGAGGCTGTTGTTGGTCGATCTTAAAGCTAGCTTTTTGCGGGATTGATAGCAATTCCTTTGTTCACAACCTTGTGTTACTACATCGGAGGGAGATCTCGCATGGGGAATGGGGATGAACTTTACACATCCGAAACAAGTCATGAAGGATGTCCAACCTTGACTATTGGAGAATGAATGAATGTATGAATATGGAGTATTTGGATGGATCCCATCCATCACTTTGACCCAAGCTGAATCCATGACTCCACTTACCGCCATTGTGATAAAGAAAAAGCAAAAATAAAAAGGGGGGTGGGTGGATAGGATAAGAAGCAGGAAGAAACAATGATGTAAAAATTATGCTTCGGCCGATGCAAAAACAAAGGGGAAGAAACTAAACATAGGTACTTTTAATCAGTTGTATACATTGATGTACCCAGATGTATCCAGTTGCAAAAGTACCTCTTCTCTGAAGTACGGAACCCGAGACTCACAATATTAAGATTCAGCACCTAAATTCATCATTAATGGATGGATGGATGGATGTGTGAGTCTAGATCTCTAATTAAAGCATATATTCTGTATGCAAGAAGGTACCTAGGTACATGAATGCATGCAAAGATATCACAAGTATTAATCACTTTTCTCCATCGAATGCAATGGAAATCCAAGCTACAGGAACCTTCTTACACTATCCTTGACCAGCAACGCCTTGTCCCTCTCTACCGATTCTTCTACTGACCTTTTTTCTTTTCTTTTTCCTTCCCTCCTCTACTTATATTATCCTTACAATGGCATTGTGAATATCATTCGTACTTCATCTGCCCCACTACTTTTGACTGAAGTCTTGATTTTTGCATTATTCCTGACTAGGTAGGGTCTTACGTACTTTTTAACATCAAATGCAATACTTCAACTCAGATAAAAGTCTAATTCAATCTCAATAAATGCAGATTTGCAGCCCAAGTGTGAAACTGCACTGCCCAATTTCTGCTGTCGGCTCGATTGTAAAGAAAAAAAAGGAAAAAAAGAAAAGAAAAACCTGTCTTGTTCTATCAATGGTTCCCAACCAGAGCTGCAGGCGCATGCAGGCTCGTGGATGTTCATGTTATTTCCCTCGTACTTTTATATTTTTGGTTATTATTTTATGTTGATTTGTTTTATCCTGCATTCTGCACTTCTCACTCAACGTACATACGCACCTACCTCTATGCAAAGGAGTACAGCGTGCTGACAAGAGACCTGATGGAGGGGCGCGGAGACGCTGTAAAATTCGCAGCTGACTGTGATAGGAAAGAGCGTGGGGGGAGGGAAGATGAAATCATCATGACGCGATGACATGATATGAGAATTGAGATCAATCAGTCTCACTCTCGCTTACCTCGGGAAGCGTTGATATATCGCTGAGATGAGGGACAAACACGACGTTACAGCAACAATAATAATACCGATAATACGAACTGATGAGCGGTTAGGGCGGCACTTGAGGTTGGGGGTCATAATAAAGAGTGAGGCAAAGAAAAAGAAACGAGGGGCTAAGCGAAAAGAAGAAAACGAAACAACATGAATTATCCATGTCTTCGAAGTTGGGACTCACGGTCGGTAAATGAAGTCCTATTTTCATTATTTGTTGTGGAGACACAGAAAAATAATGAAAGAAAGGATTAAGGAGAGAAAATCAGTTGATCACTCCCTAGGAAACTTGTCTCGATTAAGTTCCACATACTGTGGTTGTGGTGATAATTATTTTCCTTTCTGGACGCACTAAAAGCAAGTACCACTTACTAGTTCAGCATACAGGACCCATGAACCGCAATCCTGGGAAATAGTGTGTCCTTTCTAAGAAAGGCCCCAGGTTAAAAGAAGTACATAAGGGAAAAAAAAAGCATTAATCTATGCAACCTCTTTCACACTCAACTCAATTAAGACAGATCATCTCATCTCCAAAAAAACCCTCTATATCCAATCAGAAAAAAGCATAATTAGTCACTTCTTGCAACCCTGAAATGACTAAAATTCGACGCAGTTTCATTCTGAATGGAAAAGGATTCCGTGACGGAGCAAAATCAATAAAATCCAATCGAGGAATTCTGGATCTACTCCACTTTCTGCATCATTTGAGTGACGACTCCATAGAGTCGCTAGCTTCTAGTTACCTGGAAGAGAGCCGGGTTTTTTCGCCTTCAACTTCCTGGATACCGAGCCTCCTACTTGGGTAGCTTTCAACTAGTTAGTTAGAAGGTGGACTAGAACACACTCTCTCCTTCTAGTTCTAACCTTTTTGAGATAGTCTCGCTAGTATGGCATACTAAATTCCTTTGCTTGCTATTTGATTTTGCCTCTGTCCCCTCATTGCTTCATCTACTCGATGAGGTGAAATTGAGTGATAGTGTTACTAAAAGATAGTTATTATTCATAGGCATTCCTCATCCGCTGACATGACTAGCGCCGAATCAAGTTCTGGCTAGTTTAATCTTAAACCTAATTTGTCCTAATGGGCCCCGAGGGATACACAGTCTAAATAGTGTCATTATTAGTGATATTATTGATTCAGGAGAGACTTTCTTTGGAGCTAGCTTGTACTTCCCGCCCACCCCTTTTCCCCTTGATTATTATGAGCGAGGGTGATCAACTCATATGCTTTACTGTGTACGGGGTACTGCGAAGTGCCCAGCATTGGTTCAAACGTGAGACGATTATAATGATAATCCGCCTGCATGCAACAGGATAGGTATGAATATGATGCAGAATCTGTAAGTACCAAGTACCAAGCTAACAAATAGTTAACTAAATTAACTGAATAAGCGATATTGCCGGGGTTTAAGACACTCTAACTGAAATAAGCAAAAATCGAGAGTGGCTAATGGTTAGGTAAGTACGTCTTTATTTTACTTTGGTAATTAATATTATTTCTTTTCTTTTTGATTTCCCGCCTATGAGAAAAATGAGGGGAAAAGACAGAAAATGCAGAATTAGATTTGCTACTTCTGACCAATAATAATCTTTTTTTCCTCAATCATTATTATTAATTTGGTTAATTAGATCGCAGGTGAAATTCTCAGACTCACTGCAGGTGATATGCTCCTTTTCTGCAGTAGATGAAGCTCACTGATCCTTGAATCCCGACATATGCACTTGACACATCCGTTTGATGTGACTACATTCATTTTCTGCTTTGAGTTCCCAAAAGTACATAGTACCTTCTACTCTATGAAAAACTGTTTCTCAGCTAATGAACAGTCCTCTCATTCGCTTTTGTAAAACCCAAGAGAAAAATAAATCAAATCAAGGTACAAAGGTTGGATCCTGCGGATTCGTACTAGCATGAGTGACGTATTATTGTTCGCGAATCATGGATAGTGAAACGGGAATTTATCTTCGGTAACAATACGCCGTAATTTTTCGGGATTATTGATCCAGCAGTGGTTATCAGATTAGGCCAGTTGATGGAATGGATGTTTGCAAATTTCAAGGCCCCAGAAAAGTCAAACCAAACATCGAGAAATAGGGCCTCAGGACAAACCCTGCGACAAGGCAGCCACTGTGGAGGATTCTTATCTTGTCCCGATATGTTGGAACAGCAACTGTCTACAATAATGCCAGTCTAACATTTTTGATGCAGGGCGACTTGGATGGTAGGCATCGCCTGGCAAACTCTGTTACTTGCCTGCATGCTGATTGATGCCCAATGACGTAGCAGGAAAAAAAAAAATTAAGACAGACTTTGACTTTTGCCTAATCAACATGGACAACTAACCAGAGAAGGCATGAAAAAAAAAAAAAAAAAAAACGACGGCTCTTCGTGGACCACTTAAAAGTAGATGAGCCGTTAACAAATTGGTATAGGTAGTGACCTGTCCTACCAGGAAACTCCCATGCTACCCAAGACAGGGATTATCCAAGGCTTCTCCCCCATGGCTTGTCTTGAATCTCCGGGATTTGTTGAACAGGATGCAGGAGTATTGGCGCACCAATGGCATGGCTGTGGGACGGCTTAAGTAGGGACAAGGGGAGGGGAGGAGAAGAGGGGGGTGTTTATCGTCTGCATCCATCAATTACAGCTGTGTTCGCAGGAGATTCGACGCGGTGGAGACAAGAGCCAGACAAAACACGGTAACGGCGATCAGCAGATGACGAAGGACAATTAACCCAGAGAAGGCTGCGTTGGTGCAACTTGCACCTGCTCTGTCGCCCCTTTTAGGGTGGGAGGTAAACTATGCTGCCCACACTTTATGCAAGACATTAAGACTGTCCGAGTTAAACGGGACTCTTGAATGGAGGGAGTAAAAGTTTCCGCCCCGTTGCAGACTTGAGCTAGGCTGGGGCCGTGTTTTAGGCCCGTAGAAGGATCTGGTAGGGTGTTTCTGTTCTTTATGGGACCAGTCGGTAGGAGTAGGAGCTATCGAACTAGAGCCGATGGTTACAGAGAAGTTAGTGTCTTGCGCCTCCCTCTATTTTGACAGTGAGAAACTAGTGATCGTTTCTCAGCTTCAAGTGGACCGCCATCCACTCCTTGTCTGCGAACTCTAGTTATTACTTTCTCTCTTTCTTTTCTTTTTCCCTTCCCCCCTTGACACTCTTATTATTCTGGCTTCGTCCCCCCATGCTTTCCCCATAGTTTCTTCCATTGGAATTATTTTCGCCACCGCTGATAGCGAGAGGTAAATACTAGCAAGGTGGCATTCGAGTTAATGTCTGGAATCTGGAAGCAATCGAAGATAAGAGTCAAGCTCGAGATGACTTGTCTTTCGCTTCTTTTTGATTGGGTGGGGAAACTTATTGAGAGGCGAAAGGGTTATTTCCAAAACGAATGTAGGATGGAGACAATAATCGTCACCATGATTTCACAGCCAACTATTAGTTCATCTTTTAGCCTAGGATCAGCGGCGAAAGAAGTGGAATCCTTCCTTTGCTGAGGAGATAATTGCTGGTATAGCTTGGAGACTCTAGATGTGTGATTAGCATTTCGTACTTCTGAACACGGTATGATGGAGAGGCGGTAAGCAACCGGTAAGTTTAAACCGGACCTACTAGGGGTACCCAATAACGAAGGTAGGCACTAACAACTGCTGCTACCGCTACTAGGTAATTACTCACACTGCCCCTCCTCGGCACTCACCCACTTCCCAAGTTCTGCTGGTTAGTACTACTACTAGTAACCTCCTGACTTGCATGTCCATCCGTGCCTATAATGAGTATAGTGCTGAAATCCTAGGTGATTCTGTTCTCCACTGGCGTTGTCCATGACCATGGTGACGGCGCCTTTTAGGTGTCCCGGCTCACTCGCATTATTTTCCCCAGCCCCAATTCCGCTGCTAGTTGCCTCTTAGTGAATGTACTAGCTCGAAGTTAGTGTCATTGTCACCAACCTACTTTATCCAACAAATAAGACGGTTGTGACTGGGGGGACCTATTTGGCGCGCTCTAGCCTTCATCACGTCTTACAGTGAGAGACAGAGAGGGAGAGCAATAAATAAATAAACAATGTCGCTCGGATGATTCGATGGTTTGAAACTACAGCACCTACTCGAGAGCAAACAAATCTCAAGCTATGGCTAGGGTGATTTACCTCGAGAAGTTTTCAACCTTAGACATCTCCTGTAGGTACCAAGAAGCAAGCAAGCAAGAGCTCCACCAGGGCTACCGCGGCAGAAACTCGCACTTGCTTCAGTCTCTTCCAAACACTTTTTCTCTCAAGAACCGACAGAAATTATGATATTTTTATTTCTCCTTATTTCCTGCCCAAAACCCAAGACAGTGCGAGATTCCGACTTCCCCGGCCGGCCCCATTATAGCGTGCCCTCTCAAATATGGGGACTTGAATTTTTTACATTTAATATTTGCTTTTTTTTTTCTTTTTTTTTTTTTCATCATTATTTTGAAGATTTTTATCTTATTAATATTATTATTTTAATATTAATATTAATACTATTACTATTGCTATTATTACTTTGGTTGGGCAAGGAACTCATCAGGTCAAGACCATCTGCTACAAAGTACCTCCCACCTATCATGTATTATTCCAAGAACCTCTCTAGATTAATAGCATTGGCGCTGGTCTCCATCCATGTATGTACTACCTACCTACTCCGTACATACAGGCGTAATAAATGGTATGTATGTAAGCTCTATTTACGTATGTAGCAGGTAAGTAAGAAGTACTGGGTGGACATGAATATTTTCTTGATCAATCTTATTCCTATTCCTTTTTCTTTTTCTTTTTCTTTTTCTTTTTCTTTTCTTTTCCTTTTTTTTTAAAGAAAAAAAAAAAAAGAAAAGCTACCTGTTTAGGTTGGGCTTTTTTTCTCCCTTTTTTACTTTTCTTTTGATTTCCTTTTTTCTCTCCCATCCATTTGGTTAGGTCTCCACTTAACCCCCATCTACTATTTTTTTTCGTTTTTTCTATTTTTTATTTTTTATTTATCTATTCGTTTATTTTTTATTTATTTATTTTTTTTTTTTTTCACACCGCAATATGTGCCATTATTAACGGCTCAAGAGACCGTGTGCGATCGTCTCTACATACTTAGTAAAACCAACAGCCAAGTCTATCTCTTAGGAGCAAGCAATAATTCAAACATAGTCATAAAAGTCATCATTATCCTCCTCTTCAGTCTGATTGTTTTGGTTTTTTTTTTTTCTTCCCCTGATTTTCTTCTCTTTTGCCCTCTAACTTTATTTTCCATTTATTTCTATTTTATTTTTTAGGGATTTACTCTCATCCTGTTCCTAATTTATCTCTTCCGCTTACTTTTGAATCTACTTGCACCTCCTTTTAGGTTCACTGGGTCTGAGGCCTGTTCTTTCATATTGCTGGGGAAAAGGCCCTGTTGTTTTTTTACCCTGTGTTTCTCGTATCCTTCCTTCTTAATACCGTCAGCTTAAAACTACCTACCTACATTTCTGGTACTATAATTCCTCTTTGCTATTCTGTAATAACTCTCGTTTGCTACCCAACCACCCCCTCCCCTCCTTCCCCTCTCAAATTTTAAAACCACGAAAAAAGAAAGAAAGAGAGGATAGCAGAAAGCAAGAGAAAAAGAAAGAAGGGAAAAAAAAAAGGACAAAGGAGAGGAAAGGACAAGAGAACAAACGAAAAATCAGAGGAAAATAAAATAACTGACATCCAAGGATAAATACGGAGACGGGCCTTACTCCAAAAAAGCCTGTTTCATACTCTACATCAAGTTCATCTTTATTCTCTTCACTTCCGTCTTTTTCCTTCATCGTGGCTACTCTAGGGATCAGAGTGTTGACTAGTCCACCATACTCTACTTCGGTCCATTCTTCCCAACAATATCATTCGCTGTCGGACTACCATCTTGCTCAGCCGACCGGCCTCTCTCACGCTCCTATTCACGAGTCTCCGGCTCTTCTGGAGCGAGGGGGGCCCCCGCCATGCCCAAGGTCTTTGCGGCAGTCTATTGAAAGAGAGTCGGTGCATATGTCGCAGATCCCCCCGGTTTCAGGTCCGTCAGACGATGCACATCCACTAGACAGCCGCGGCTCGCTTGACAGGAAAAGACCTCATATAGATGAGGATTCGTCATCTGCGGATGGTCGTGAATCCGTGCGTTCTCGGCGTCCTTCCTGGCACCCATCTGCTCCTGTGGAACCACCGCTGAAGTCTCTGCAACATCGTTCTATTGGGGTTCATTCTATATTGAATCATCCAGCTAAGGCGGGAGCCGGAACCCAAGCTTCTGTAGATGCTGGTGGCCGCGAGGGATTGCGGGAACAATCTTTGAACTCGCCATCACATTCACGATTTTCTTCATCCTCTACCGTCCACTTACCCTCACCGTCTATGCATCCGGCAAAACGACCATCCTTGTCTCCTGGATCAAGAAATCACCAAAGTGTCACCCCTAGTTCACCCTCGGCGCGGTTTGTTGGCGCTGGAGGCTACTACCCTGTGAAACCTGGAGTTTCCCAGTCTCCCTTGTCCCATGACTCACTGCCAGGAGTTCAGACGGTGGCACCGAACTCACCTCTAACTGTGGATTCTGTCTCTGGACACCAACACCCAATTCCTGGACACCAGCCGCCGGTATCCGTTCACTCGACCTCAACGTTCCGAACGAGTACAAATCAAACCCCGAACCCAAGCTCAAAGGAAACGAGTCCTACAACGCCCATTTCCGCATACAGTCAATTGGGCCGTTCATCACCAGCAGTTGCGGCTGCCGCTGCACCGACCCCCTTGTACATGACTGCGTCCCCATATGGTGCTGTGGACCCCGTCACCCGGATACCGTCGGTCGTTGCTAGCCAGAGGAATACAGGAGACGAGACGATCGGCATGGGCGGGCCCCAGCCGGATAGCGGTCCTCTTCCGGGCATGATACCTTGCTTCTTGGACTTGAAGTCAGGATCCTCAAGCCAAGCAGAGAAGCGAAAGGCCAACAGTGACGCGTCTAGGAGGTTCCGCAATAGGAAACGAAACGAGATGCAAATGGAACAGAAGATCACCGCCCAGCAGGAGGAGATCCGGAAGCAGGCAGAAGCTATTCAGAGTTTAGTGAAACAACGCGATTTCTATCGTTCTGAGAGGGATTTTTTTCGTGACCATTTTGCTCGACTTGTTCCTTCTGGGCAGGTTCCCACGCGACCAACGTCTCCTCGATCCTTCCAGGCATCTTTTGAAACGACATCCCCTGACAGAGACCGTAAGACGAGCTGGCCTGGACCAGATGCGCGAGAACTGGAGACCACGACAGGATCGGCAGGACATCCACCCGTGCCTGGTTCTCTACCCACGGGCTCTAACCTGCCTACAACACGACCTCCTGGAACTTGGTCCGTTCCTCCCTCCCAATACCCCCCGCCTCAGCCCGATCGAGCTGGTCTACCGGATGAGCGACAGGCGAGACCCTTACCCCAGGCTTCGGGAACATGGCCTCGCTCATAAAACAAATACCTAAAGAAGGACCATGGTCGTGTTATTGACTTTGGGAAAAAGAAAATAATTGGGTATAATAAGTCATTTGCCAAACCTCGCCGGAATATTCCCAGAACCCATCTTCTTTTCTCCGGACGGAAGTGGATATTGTTCTTTCTTCCCCCGAAATTATTGGAAAAACATAAGAAGTTATAATCTCTACCAAGTGAGAAATTTGAACTGCATTGGAGGATTTTTCTGCAGCCTTTATTCTTGTCTTCTCTTTTCAATGATCAGCACCCAGATTTGTGTATTTGAACGGTGGTAAAATGTATATGGTGGCTTTCTTCCTTTCGTCATGTTCAATCATTGTTTTCATGCTGATCACTCTCCTAGGCTTTGGCCTTTTGCATAAATATATACATTTGTTGTGGTGATTTCCCTACAGTGCTGTCTCTTTTTGATCCTCTCCCTCCATCTCTCTATATATACGTCGTTTTTATTTATATATATAAATATGTGCTTTTTTGTTTTGTTGGATATGAAAGGGAAGGCAAATTGTGTCAACACGTTTGTTATGTTTTTTTATACTTGCCTTTATTCTAACTTTTTTCTATTTCCTATGTTCAGATTTTATAATTTACCTGGCCATTGCACTGTATCACGTTTGGTCTGGCTAGGTAAACGGTGTTTCCTGGGGGTTTGTTTTTGTATTGACAGGATTCTTCTTTGTGTGTGTGTGTGTGTTTCAAGATACCCTCCAGCATGGCCTTGATTTTGGAGGAGACCGAGCCCAAGAGCGACAGGTCCAATTTTCTGCGAGACGAACTGTCAAGCTCATTCCCGCAATTGTGGTATACTCGTATAGAATGTATAGTACAATTCATGAGATTGCTCTGCATTTAAGCTTTATATTCTTCACCCACGTATTAGAGAGTGCTGCAAATAGTTTCTTCAAACCTTATTATTGATGATTTTTTTTTTAAAAAAAAAAAAGAAAGGGGGGTGCTGGAGTATATAGATAATATTAATATAAGATGAATATAAGATCTAATCTATATGTTACGTTTATTTCGAGGTGTTGAAGCTCTTTGATGGTGTTATGAACCAGGCAAGGAGTTGTGTATTTTTGCCCAGAATTTGTTTTTCACCCCTACCTAGTGACCGTGACGTGCAGCAGTCCAGGCCGCGTTTTTCCTTAATTTAATAGTGCTCACGCGCAGGAATAATTGGCTAGCATAGATATAATTAATAATATAGGAACCAATTAAAGAAAAGAATCCACATGCACTTATTATACCAAGTAATATTATGATTCAGTGGAACCTAGCTGTTGAATGCATTTGAAAATACCTTGTCAACCTCAAGCTCCCCTCACTGGGTACCCATCCCGAGATATTTTTCCTTTGTACTGATGAACAACAGACTTAGGAAATATCCAATATTTCCACAGAAAATGACAAGAATAAGAATCACTCAAGGAACTAAGAGAAGCTTGAGGGTCGAATCCCTGGGGCAGCCAAAGCACCAACCATGGAAATGGCTGCACCCACGTGCTTCACAACCAGCCTATCAAATCTCCGCCCTGTGACTGCCCGCATTTCCGATTCATGTTGCCCAAGAATGCCTTGCTCACGTCCAGCTCATCATCGCGGAAACTGCGCCCGAGTAGGCATCGTCGAACTCGCTAGTTGTACCTGGAACCTAGTTAGGACGTAAAGCGAGGCCGTCGGTCCTGACCTGATCCACTTCGAGGAGGTCAGCTCAGTATGAAGCGCGCACAATGAAGGGCTTATTAGACCAGGACCGCCCGGTCCCAAGTTGGAGGAGAGGAGGAATTAGAAGAAGAACAAGTAGAAGTCGGTGTGTTGGACAGCGCAGAGTTGCTCAATTCCTCATCATCATTATCATCATGGCTTTCTTGACCGTTTTGTTATCGCTCTCTTATCTTCTATCGAGGTAAGTGCTCTAGGTATTCTTTAGGATCAGAACCTGTCCCTTCTTCTTGGTTTTGGTCAATTGCTCGATTAATTGACTGATTTTGACTAACTTCTTCTCTGCGGTATTATTGTCATCCCTAGTGTTTCGGCCAAGGCACCGGCTTCGTCGTTTAGACACAAGTCATGCAATACGGTCGATCAAGGGTACAATTGCTTTGACGAGGTGTCGCATCTCTGGGGGCAGTACTCGCCTTACTTCTCTCTTGCTCATGAATCAGCGGTGTCGGAGGATGTCCCCGAAAGCTGTCAGATCACATTTGTGCAACTGCTCTCTCGCCATGGAGCACGGTACCCAACTAGCTCAAAGAGCAAGCAATATTCTAAGCTCATCTCGACGATCCAGAGCAATGCCACTGCCCCATTCAAAGGCAAATATGCGTTTTTGGAGTCCTACAACTATACCATGGGCTCTGACGATCTGACCCCCTTTGGTGAGAACCAAATGGCCGACTCGGGCACCAAGTTCTACCACCGTTATAAGGCCCTTGCGAAGAAGATCGTGCCCTTTATTCGTTCATCTGGATCAGATCGCGTCGTAGCATCTGCCGAGAAATTCATCGAGGGCTTTCAAGATGCAAAGCTTGCGGACCATGGATCGAACCGCCACCAGATCGCGCCTGCGGTTAATGTTATTATCCCCGAAGGGGATGGATACAACAATACCTTGGATCACAGTATTTGCACTGCCTTTGAGGAGAGTGACTTGGCTGATGAGATTGAGTCTAATTTCACATCATTGGTCACTCCCCCCATTCGGGAAAGGTTGGAAAAGAACCTGCCCGGAATTACGCTCTCTAATGATGATGTGGTCAGTCTTATGGACATGTGCTCCTTTGATACTATTTTCATCACGGAGGATGGCAGCAAGCTGTCGCCGTTTTGTGCCCTCTTCAGCGAGGCAGAATGGGTGCAGTATGATTATATCCAGTCAGTCTCGAAATATTACGGCTATGGTGCCGGAAATCCCTTGGGACCCGCGCAGGGAATTGGTTTCACAAATGAGTTGATTGCCCGCCTGACCCACACCCCTGTGAAGGACCACACCTGCACGAATTCTACCTTGGACTCAAACCCGGCTACCTTTCCACTTGATGCCACTCTTTATGCAGACTTCTCCCATGATAATTCATTGACATCTGTTTTCTTCGCGCTGGGTCTATACAACGATACCCAGCCGCTGTCCCAGACATCCGTCGAGTCTATCGAAGAGACGAACGGTTATTCGGCTGCCTGGACAGTTCCATTCGCAGCTCGAGCATATTTCGAGATGATGCAGTGTCATGGGGAGAAGGAACCTCTTGTGCGAATCTTGGTCAACGATCGAGTGATTCCTCTTCATGGCTGCTCGGTTGATCGGTTAGGCCGTTGCAAGCGTGATGATTTTATTCAGGGGTTGAGTTTTGCAAGGTCTGGTGGAAACTGGGCTGAGTGCTTTGCATAGCTTAAACATGTTAATTGGGGTAATAAAGTAGAATAGAGGGAATTTGTGTTTGTTTTTTTATTTTATTTTTACTTGTTCTACTTTTCTTTTTATTTCTCTTTCTCTCTTTTATAAATCATGCCTTTTTCTCTATCTAATAATTCACGCTTGTCTACTAAATTTATCCTATCGCTGTAGGTGAAGGCCCAAGCACGTGTTTCTATGTGAAATTCACTCAATGTACGCGTGAATCAACATAAGGAAACATTCAATTGAGACCATTTTAGTACTCTCTGTCCTTCCCCCCTCTCTTTTTCCTTCTCTTCTTCTCTCATTCTCTTATACTCTCTACCCTCAAACCTTACCTCTTAACATTCTTTCTCCTATATCACAACGTATCCTTTCAACACATTTCTAACCTTGAATAGAAGCCAAAAAAAAAAAGAAAATCAAGAGCAACGGAAAAAATAAGAGAGCAAGAAAGAACAAAAGAAGAAGAAGGAGATGGATATATCAGACAACGGGTCCGAAACCTCAGAGCATCGCAGACGCCGACTCCGAGACGAATTCAAGTCTATCGTCGTGCTCGTTTGTCCAAATGGGATATCCTTCTGGCGCCGCTACTGCGACATCCTAAGAAAGATGTACCGAGACGCACGACTCATACCCGCCTGCAGCCTCAGAGATCTCGAATGGGTCATTGACAAATTCGGCGACGACATTGCAGGATTCGTGGTGACGGACATAAGCGTGGCAGATCCCGAGAATGCGCCCCTCTCCCGACGACTGGCGGAACTGGTCAAAATCCCCGAGAACGAATGGTCGGTGGTATTTGCACTTGATTTCCCGCGGCAAGCGGTCCGTGAGCCGCTGCTGTTCAACCACTACATGAAGGAGTTCTTTGGTCTGGATTGGCGGATCTGTGGGAAGACGAAGGATCGGGTGAAGTTGAAGTTGCGGAAGAAGGCGTTGCGGAAGGTCGGGGAGCGGATTTATCGGTCTCATTATGAGTTTCGGTGTATCTTTTTGCGGGGGGTGAAGCAGTCGGATAAGTTTCTGGTTACTACGGGGGAGTTTGGACCCGGTGGTCAACCAGATCCGCCGGATGATTTGATTACTTGGTTGATTCGGCCGGAGGTGGAGACGGAAAGTACTGATCAAGGTGCGGATCCTGAACCTGTTAGTGATCATGGTGGTGAGAATGATGGGGACGATGAAGATGGAGGAGGAGGAGGAGGTGAGGGGGAGGAAGAGGGGGAAGGGGAGGAAGAAAATGGAAGTGAAGAAGAGGAGAGTGAAGAAGGTGAAAGTGGAGAAGAGGGTGAGCAGGAAGAAGGTGAAGAAGGGGTGGAAGAGGAGGAGGAAGAGGAAGAGGAAGAAGAAAACAATGCGCATGCACCACATGGACAGGGACATGGACAGGTAAATCCCTATATCAACTACCGCAACCTCAATGCCCGAGAAGAAGAGCTCTACCAAGCTGAGTACGGCTGGGCCGATGACGAATTCGACTCTGAAGACACCAATGCCGCATACTTGGAGGACAATTATAGCGAGAACAGTAGCAACAGTGACAGCGATAGCGACTCCGACAAGCCTCCTCCTACTGGTCCGAACGCTCCAGGCTTCGTTCGAGTTCCCCACCTTGAATCTCAATCTCGCCAGGTAATCCGTAACCTACCTCCTCCGGAAGAACGCAAGGACACCAGCTCCGACTGGGTCCCATCTGACGCTGAGGGCACCAAATCCCAGCAGTTTATCGGGGATTGCCCTGTCGCTATCCACGAGGTAAAGACTTGGGTTGATTATGGTCCTAATCAACAGCTTATGGTCCGTGGATATGTTGGGTTTGTAGGCCATTATGAGGATAACCATTCTGTAAGTTCTCTGATTTTGGGACTATGTTCGGCGGGACCCTGTCCTGAAATCCCGGAGCATCTATTGGGTTGATTGGAGCGATCAGAAGATCATAGTGATATTATTGTTCAACCTTTTTTTTTTTTTTTCTTTTCTTCCTTCTTTTCGTTCCCCTCTCTCCTTGTTTACAATATTGTGACCAGGCGACGGTTTGAAGGTCAGATACTTTGGATCAAGGGTGTACATCACCACGTTACACATCATACAGGTTGAACAATGAAAATAAGATGCAACAATGTCATTCAGTATCTGTTACAGGGTAAAAAAAAAAAAAAGTAAAGAACCCAAATTATGCTATGCACACACAATCAACCAGATACTACTATACAAATACATAAATAAGAATCCTAGAGATATAATGAAACAATTCAACCACCGGTTAGTTATTGCATTATTTCACTTCTCGCTCTCATCCCCAGAAGAAGATGACTCCAAATTCCCCCCTAACCTCTTCTGCTGCTGATTTCCATATGCTAGATTGGTCACGAAGAAATTAGCCCATTATCCATGACTACACCACGGGATAGATAGGTAATTAAAGAAGGCAAAACAGAAAGCACCACTTACTCCGCTCATAAAGAATATACGATGTATACATCAGAATCGGTAATGCGACAATCGTTGAGACCCATCTATCATACACCGCTGCTTGTTAAAACACTAAAACACTAAACAAAGGGATAGAAAAAAAAAGAAAGAAAGAAGGGAGGAAGTAAGTAGAGAGATTCTCACCTCCGTGCAGCAACTTTATACTCCTTCGTTTGTCGAATATCCTTCACGGCTTGTTGCGACATATGTGGTGGTGGTCGTCGTCCCTGTTGTTGTTGTTGTTGTTGTTGCCGAAGTGGATCGATGACGACTCGGGGCTTGCGGTCTGACATTTTGCACCCAGGTTCTCCTTCTATTGTCTTCTTTCGCCTTTTCTTTTTTTTTAGGAGGCAAGGTTGTCTTTCTCTAGATATTGCTATTGATATTGTATTAAATTAGGGCGAGATGTAATTATATTATTGGTCAAGTTGATGTTGAAAGAATAAATTGACGACAGGTTTTTTTTTGGTAGAGTAACTTGTGAATTCCCTATTGTGGTTAGTTTTGCCGCTTTCGGCATAGCCGCCCGATATGCTCTATCGTACCTACCTTACATCGTTATTGTCGTCACTGCTGTGTCAATCATGGGTTATATATAACCCAACACAACTTCGTTTGGTCTCGCATCCGATGGGATCTAGACGACCAACCAACAATTGGGCATCATGTCCTACAGTCAAGGGCCAATCTTTACGGGCAAGCCGTGGGAGGACGTGGAGTTATTCATAAATCAGTGCAAGTTCCAGTGGATAGCAACGACTTTGAGCCAGGATGATCTTAATGAGGCGATTTGTACATCAATCCGGTCGGGTCTCCGAGATTCGGCTGCCCGTTACGTCCAAAGACTCCCTGCGGAAGACAAGAAGGATTGGAAGGTCTTGAGAGATCGACTTGTTTCGAAGTTTGAATTGAAGGAAGATGAAGATTGGGAAATTACGATGTTGCAACGGATCTCGGATTTACGTCAAGGAACACGAACACTAAAGGCCTATTCCCAAGTGGCAAGAGACCTAGAGTATCAGCTACCTACGGCCCGGGGGGCTGCATGGCTTCCTTTGTTGTTACGGCGTGTTGTTAATGGTCTTAACAATGACGTAAATCGAAAGGTCCTCCTATCCTATCTTATGTTAAGGAAAGACTCTGGGGAGGAGACGTCCCTGGAGGGCTTACTGCAATTAGCGAGCGAATTGGAGAATGAGGATACAAAAGGTTCGGACACAGCCGTGAGCGGAACGAAGTCAGCTTAGGAGATTTCGGAAATGTAGTCAGCCAGTCCATGGTGGAAGAGGATAATCCCCCTCTGGAGCTTGCTATTTAAGCCCTCCTATTTTGGTCAGTATTTTTTTTTCTAATCTTATGGGTTGTGTTATGGAATAAAGTTCTTGTTAAATGACTCTGACTGATGCTTTCATGTGTTGTTTTGTTTCCACCTACTTCAACAAGCTATAATAGGGGCTCAACCGTATGCTTTTCAATCAAGTTCGATCTTAATTGTGACTTACTTTACTAGCACACATATTGATACTTTTGAAGTACTATGATATGGAATTTCATATTTACGGTCCTGCTTTAGGGTGAGCTCTAAACCGCCTATCGCGCCTCTAAGGGGTTAAAGTTTCTATCGGGCATTAGGGCTACCCCATGGAGCTTTTTGTTATCATTATACTAGGAAATTATTTTTTTTAAGGCTGCGCTTTTTGGTTCAGCTTTTACATGTTCGCGTCAAGACCTATGATCTAGTACAACATGGCATAGTAAAGTGGGGTTGAGAGGTAACTAAAAGAAAGAGCATTGGGGGGGCGCGTTTATGAAGATATTGCTAGCGACACGCTTAACGTACTGTATGCACTAATGAAATGAATCGAGATTTATTTTTTATTAACTTGTAACTATTTTAAAAGTTAAACTAAATATCTTTTACCTTCTATCTAGCTTATAAGTACTACCTACCTACCTAGGTACCACTGGAGCTGCTCACCCTGATCGCGCGCGACTGGGTGATTGAACGGAGAAACCCTCGATGTTATTGAATAGCCCTCTCTAGCAACCTAAAGAGTCCCTAATCCCTAACCACCCTAACCTAATTACATCTAATCGCACCTAACCCAACCGCAACCACTTGGTGGTGGTATTGGTATTACCAGAGCTCATTGTTGCTTGAAGAGTGGGTCCCGACTCTCAATCTTCGAGCAGCGACATTATGACGACGAGAGATTTGATTCCTATCAGCCAATAACACAACTATCTACTAAGGTACCTAGGTACCTAAGCGAGGCCGCGTTCTCGTATCGCAGAAATTCCCAATTTGCAGCCAATATAACCTGAGTAGAATTACTAGCGCCTCAATCCAAGGGTGCTTAGCTCATCTGACTCAAATGCTTTTCTGTTTGCCATCAACTCCGTCACATCCCAATGACTTGCCAAGAACTTTCCCTTTAAGAAAGTTGCCTCCTGGCCAGCCAACCAAACAATAAACTGGCCTGGAAGGTCTTCCTCGTCCCAATTGAACATGTCCTTACTCAAACCAGCATCTACAGCTGCCTGTGTCCAGATGGCGCCAGGATGCAAAGAGTACACTCGCAGCTTCGGATGTTCATATTGCACATGACGCAACAGGAATGAGAATGCACCTTTGCTAGCGCCATAGGAGCCCATTTGTGGTAAGGCCATATAAGACGCATAGCTTGTAATGTCGACGATGACCTTGCCTTCCTCTGTCGGGGTATCAAGGAACGCATTGACGACATTCAAGTTGCCGAACACGTTTGTTTCGAATGCCGCTTTCACTTCAGAGAGTGGGGTGGTAGATAGAGGTTTGTCGGCCTTTGCGAAGACTGCACTCGTGACGAGGACATCGATATCTTTGTTCCTCGCTGTCTGTCGGACAGAAGAGAAAACTTTCTGGATTTCAACTTCATCCGTGATGCTGACTGGGTATGTGAGCAACTGGACGTCCGGAAATGTAGCCGAGAGTTCTGAGGATGCTTTTTGGAGAGTCTCCTCTCGACGTGCAATGAGCACAATAGTTGATGCTCCAGCAATCGCGAAATTCCGGGCCGTGACAAATCCGATACCTGTTGCGCCGCCGGTAATCAAAATCGTTTTCCCTGCAGCCGAGCTAGCTGGTTTCAGAGGGTCAATCGCAGGATACGGCGCTCGATGCAAAGTCGAGATACAGGACAGCTTATCAATAACGCTCATGGTGGTAACGTATTGGTTGTGGTTTCAAAAACGCTAGCTATTAATAGTGATTGATTGATTGTAGATCGATGCTCTTGTAGCTGGTTCCATCCTCTCTTATATACCAACATCCATGCCATAGTCTGCGTATGATATTCATGGCCTCAGAGATTAGGTACCAATGTAACAAACATATATAACGATTTTCCTTGTTGTGTTTAGTAGTTAATTATTTTGCTGACACAAGTTTACTAACCAGCTTACAAATATTTACTCATCCACTAAAGACATTACTAATAATGTTAATTCATCACTGAGCAGCACACTCATATAAAATGGCACTTTCTGTTCGTTGAATAACCCAGCAATACAAGTATATAGCTCATATATTATAATATATAAAGTATAGTTAGCTTTATAAGTATATATTTAGATATAAAGTTTTATTTACCGTGCTAATATTTAAGGAAAAGATAAATTACTTAAAAAATAGGTATAATATATATTACCTGGGGAGCTACACCATACTAGATTACCAAAATAATTCCTATAGCAGACCTGGAGTATATTAGTACCTATATATATTAAATTTCAGGCCCCCTATCGGCGCGGCTGTTGAGTTATTGGGAGAATAAAAAGTGCTATTTTATATGGGAAATAGGAGTGTGCGCTTGGTGGTGTGCGCCGCTCGGTACGTTATCATGGAACAACCCTCACCTTGTATAACGATATTCTCAGTCTCCTCCTCTTATAACGATATACAGATTATCTGTCATGGTTCACCGACATTTGCTCATTGATTTTATTTGAGCTCATCAGTGATGACTCGTCAATCGATTACTGCTTCACAGAAAGCCTCCCTCCGAGCCCATTATAGATCAAACCCTTCCCTAGACCACAAAACACTACGCCAATGGTTCCACCAAACATACCACCGAAGTATTTCCCAGTCAAGTGTCTCGGAAATACTTTCTACAAGATATCAGTACCTGGATCACCTGGCACAAGAGAAGCATCTCCAAAACGCAAAAAGACGCCGTTCAGAACGCTGGCCTCTACTTGAAGCTGCCCTCAAGCAATGGCTTATAGAAAGAAGCGATCGGAAGCTAATAACAACAGATCTGCTACGAGACAAAGCGCGGTACCTCTTTCAGAGAATTGCAGAATATCGAGGGATGAGTGTACCGAAATTCAGCAACAGTTGGATCGAGGGCTTCAGAGCTCGGCATCAAACTGCGCTATCTCGTGGCTCGGAAGAAAACGACCAAATTGTTTATGACACTGATGCTAATCTAAATATGCATCAACTAAGAGAGGTGCTGTCTGCTTATCAGCTACAGGACTAGTACTTTTGCGCTGAGGCGAGTCTTTATTGGAAGATGCTTCCTGAATCTGCTCTGACAAGAGCACCTCTCTATAAACTGGAAGAGAGAAGAACACGGCTTTCTGCATGGCTATGTACTAACCTGGATGGGTCCTATCGGCTGCCAGCTTGGTATATTGTCAGAAACCCTAATCCACGTGCTTTTCATTCAGGTGGAGTCGACATAAAAGATTTTGGTGTAATCTGGAAACACAATCGCGCAGCGGAGATGACAACATCACTTTTCAGCGAGTTCCTGTACTGGTTCGACTCTCACTTGGCGGGTAAGAAAGCTATCCTTTGTCCTCGGCCAGCTTCGTGCTTGCAAAGACCCACTTACTACGATGAATGTCAAGAAGGCTGTGAGCTGGGCGAGCCGTGCTTGGCATGTTGATGTAGGCCCGCAGAACATCCCAAATTGCTTCGATGGATCTTCATGGCTTGACGTCCCCCGAGAGGATTTATTCCACGAAGACGCGCGTCTAAGGGAGGCAAAGCAACAGTTACAGAGCGCCGTTAAGACACTTGAGCAGTCGTCATTTATTCACGAGGCTATGGAGATAAATACCTTCATAAATCCTCCCTTTGAGTCTCCCGAGAACGCATGGGCTGAGGAGGAGGAGGAGCAGATTGCTTCAGAAGGTGGCTTTATCGAGATTCCCGAGGGAGATTCAGACGAGGAATTGGAGTAAAGCCTGCGAGTGCCTTAGATTAAGCAATAGATGTCATATTATAAGATAAGTGGAGGTGGAGGAGAGTACTGCCGAAAAATCGGCTGTAGTTACTTAGCTTAATGACTTTATTCGTCCTGTTTTTTCATATTTGGATGATTCTTTGTGCTATCATGATTTGTGAAAACCGACCACCTAACAAGAGTAAACATGTATTGTATTAGTAGCAAATTACGCCTCAATAGTGTGGTATAACCCTCTGAAAGGCAAGACCTATCTGTGGAACCTAGACTCTATTTAACAGACTGTCCTAATTCCGATCCTCTTAGCCTTCCGGACGATCGCGACGACGAAGCAGAATTGCATTGCACACGCTGCCTGTCTACCTACCTTTGGCTCAAGCAGCGAGCGCAAACAGTCATTGCCCGCCCTAGCACACTCCCGAGAAGCCATTCTCTCTAGGGCGTCCTCACCCAAGCACACTCATAAAGCTTCCATGTGAGGATTAATCACTGCTTTTCTCTAGCAGAGATGTTGAAATTATGGAGATTGTAGTGCATAAAGGACCTGTAATCTTTCTGATCATGTTAGTGTTCCCATTACTAGGTTAGCATCCTGATATCCTGGGGAGCTTTCTTTTCTTTTCAGCCCTCTTTACATATTGGGTTAGATCAAGTGTAGTATGAGCTCTTTCCAAGTTCATTAAGCTCATTTTTAGATTTTGTAACGAGACCTTCATCCCTGTACACGTACTTCTGCATGGTGACATTGGGCGCATTATGTTGACGCAAATCACCTTTTATCAATTTTTTGCCATGTCCGACTCGTTGGAGAAGGGATTATTTATACTTCTTTATAAACAACCAACACGAGCAATAGGGTAGAATGATTGGTGGGTAACTTAGGTTGATTCTATTTGTTGCCCAAAGAGTCCACCAGCGAGGCATCCTTGTTGAGAGCCTTGTTGGGCCGCTGTGGCAGTATGAGGCTGTGTTAATCTTGTTGAGCCCACACAATGTCCCTCTTTCAACTCTCTCACGAGAGCCGAATTTGGGTCTTAGTGTGTTTACCGATTCAAATATACCTAGACTGATTATCTCCATCCATCTCGACTTGTCCTGACTGGAACCCGAAATAGTTAAGGTGAAAGAAGAACCTATTCAAAAGACGGACTGGTGGAAGGAACACCTCGATCTTCACCATGAGTGACCCATTCTCGATCGCCAGCGCTATCATGGGTATATCCGGCGTGGCGCTCCAAATATTACAGCTGGTCGCCTCTTACGGACTCGACTGGAAAGATGCACCCAAAGACATCAAAGTCTACCAGACCGAGCTGGAAAATTTGAAGGCCCTTTCGGAATCTATTTCTACGGAATTTATGTGTAACCCGGACTTTGCAAAATCGATTGAGTCTGGAGATTCAGATGCAGTCACTACTAAAACCCTTGTGGATAGCTGTCGGGTAGAACTCGATGGTTTACTTAAAGAGTTTATAAAATGCTCGGGAAGAAGCCGTGTTGGATGGCACCGGCTTAAGCACGCATTTCTGGCTAAAAAAACTCGCGATGCGGTAGAGAATCTTCATAGGCGATACGACCTGCTGGCTAATAGAGCCAAATTTCAGTCCGCAATTCAACAGGGTGAGATATATAAAAACATAAAAGAAATGAGAGAGGAGCAGCTTAATACAGAGATTCTGGACTGGCTTTCCACGACCAATTTTGCAGCTCAGGTAGGCGACTTGCTGGAAAGAAGAGTTGCAAAAACAGGGGAGTGGCTTTTGAAAACCCCTGCCTTTCTTGAATGGGAGCAAGGGAATGATGCCCGGATATTGCTCTGTCAGGGCATTCCAGGAGCTGGGAAAACCATGATGGTTTCAATTGTTGGCAAACATCTTGAGACAAAGTATGGCAGTGACTACAACGTGGGATACGCATGCTTCTTTTGCAACTTCAGACGCCAGAGCGAACAAACTATGCCAATGATTGTTCTCAGCATCCTCCGTCAGCTTGCCCAGCAACAAGGGTTTCTACCGGAGGAAATAAGGAAATGGTACGCAAATTCAAAAAGGAGGCAGAGCCGGCCGCATTTTACAGAAATATCGGGAGCCCTATATTCTATCATCAAAGAATATAGTCGTGTTTACATCTGCATTGATGCTCTGGATGAGTGGCGCGGTGACGACGAAGCAACTGATGAGATACTATTTAAGGAGCTTCGCAAGCTTCAAACAGAAACAGGGGCTAGGGTCTTTATTACATCACGCTTTATTCCTACTATCAGGAGTATATTTCAGGATTCTCTTTATCTAGAAATCCGCGCGAATGATGAGGATATTTTGCAATACGTTGAAGATCGTCTGCAAAACTCACGTTTGGTGAGATTCCGGCCCCTTCACTTCAAAATCAAGACTGAGGTAGTCAAGGCGGCAGGAGGCATGTGAGTTGATATCATTTTAGGATGTAGGAGGGGGTAAAATGCTGATAAACTTTAGGTTCCTTCTCGCAGAACTTCACATGCGGAACCTTAACGGCAAGTTCACCAAAGGAGATATCGAAGATGCCCTGAATAATCTACCACGGGGCCAAGCCGGCTTGGATGCAACATACACTCAAGCCTTGGAACGAGTCGCGAATAGAAGAGACACCGAGGAGATTGTTAAAAAAGCTCTATCGTGGATCGTGTATGCCAGACGGCCCTTGTCATCCAAGGAATTCCTCCATGCGATCAGTATAAAGCATGGAGCGTCCAAGTTGGAAGAAGACTATGTGCCTTGCCTTGAAGAGATGATTTCGTTTTGTGCTGGTTTGATCACTGTTGATGTTGGAAATGATGTTGTTCGACTAATCCACTACACGACCCAGGAGTATTTTGAGCGAACTGCTGCATATTGGTTTCCTGATGCGCAGATAAATATTGCCCAGTCTTGCATTACTTATTTATTATTCGACACTTTCGGGACAGGCGCTTGCCCTAATGATCGCGAATATGAAGCCCGACTAGCAGATCACCCATTATACAGCTATTGCACACGGAATTGGGGATATCATGTGTCTCCGGTTTTGTCTGAAGTCAGTGAGTGCCTGTTAGCATTTTTGGCAGATAAAAACCGAGTATGTGCAGCGGGCCAGGCGTCAATGGGCAGTTGGAGCCTTTCCAGATTACAGCCAAAGCATTCCAATTGAGGTAGACGGGTTACACCTCGCCAGTTTCTTTGGAATCCCTGAATTGACCTCGAGTTTACTAGGGCGTGGACATGCTCTTTCAGTGAAAGACTCCTCCGGTCGAACTCCATTCATGTGGGCTGCAAAACATGGGCACAAAATACTTGTGTCCTTTTTCATTGGGATGAAAGTCAACATTAATGAGATTGATAAAGAAGGTCAAACTGCACTGCACCTGGCTATTTGGAACTCTCGCATTGAAGTCGTCAGTCTGCTTTTGAAAATGGGTGCCGATGCGAACATTAAAGATCATCGTGGAATCAGTGCCCTCGGAGCCACGATAGATATTGAAAACCGAGATATCTTTCAATTACTTCTACAGTCCGCAAAAATTGTGACACCCGGAAATGAGGGTAATAAAAGTTCTGGGGCGGATATACATGACTTAGAGCGGCTTTGGACTGGACTTACAACACGCGGTCTAGCTAGAACTCTGGTCAATGCGATCAGAGACGGGCAAGTGGCCGAGATTAAAGCCCTTATCGAAATAGACTCCAGGCTTATTCACTGTTTCTACATTGGCCGGTCAATTATTTATTGGGCGGCCGTGAACAGAAATGGTACCATATTGAAGGTTCTATTAGACGCGGGAGCTGATGCTAATGCTGTGGAAAAAGATAGAACCCCGGCTCTTCATGGAACGGTTTCGAATTGGGAAACTTCGCAAAGGTTGGAAGGGTATCGGGAAGCGCTTCCGGGTGTGATAGCATTGTTTTGCCAACACGGTGCTGATCTCAAATCCATGGACAAAAATGGACGATCGATTATTCATGCAGCTGCGTTATCAGGGGATCTTCATGGCCTTCAATTTATTATAAAATTGGAGGCACTTTACATCGATGAGCCTGATGTCCAGGGACAAACCCCGCTCATGCTAGCTGCAATAGAAGAGCATGCAGCTGTGGTTCGGTTTCTTATTCAGTCTCATAGGGTTGATCCCGAACGAAGGGACAAAAGGGGCAGGACAGCATTAATGTGTGCTATTGATGGGTGGTTATATGATCTTGGGGGGGGTACCCACTCTGGCAAGAATGAAAAAGATCTAGATACTGCTATCTATGTTACATTGATTGAGGATTTCAATGTCAACGTGAATACTCAAGATTGTGCTGGATCAACACCTCTTATCGAAGCAGTCCAAAGAAGTGGTCGGCAGCAGCCTGGGCGAACAATGCACAGTTTGCACTATAGGCAGATCATCGGCATGTTATTGAAGGCAGGTGCTAACATTGACCATGTGGACAAAAATGGGCGATCTGCCCTCTCATACGCGGCTATGAATGGCTGTGAAGACACAGTCAAGTTGTTACTGGAACACGGGGACTGTAGAGCTCGTGAAGATGCAATCGAGCAGGCAATTAGGAAGGGTCATCTGACAATAGTGAAATATTTGCGACAGGGCGTGGAAGAAGATGGCCTAATTTCAGAGGAATGCCTCAAAATTGCAGAGTTTCACGACGCCATCTCCAAGGGTGATTCTATTGTGATTGCTTCTTTAATTCAGAAGGGTGTGAATATTATAAGCATTTGGGACCCAGAGGTCCTCCTATCCCGTGTCATAGAAAGTGGCCATGTGGATGTGTTCCGTCTTCTTCTTGAAGATGGGATCCTCGCTACTCCGATTACCAACATCGTCAATCACTTCAAATTCACTTCCATCTACTGTTTAGCTGGGAAAACAAGATACAAAGATGATTTCTTACGGCTGTTACTCCAATTCGATGTTGAAAATGCCGATCGGTGTTCGTGTGTGATTTCGAACTATGATTCTGTGGAGAGGGTCGAATGGCTTCTTGATGCTGGGCTCGACGTGGATGGTGTTTGTGGAAAATCAACTCTCTGCGAAGCTGTTAGGAGGGATAGGCTTGATATAGTGACACTTCTGCTCGATCGAGGGGCTAATCCTAATTATCGAGAGACGTTTGGACAAACTGCCCTTGGAATTTGCAAAGATTTAAGGCTTACCCGCCTTTTGGTCCAAAGAGGAGCGGATATTGAAGCAAAGGGTTCAAATGGAAGAACGCCCTTGGCAAAATCAATCGAAACCGGACGGCCCGAGCAAACTAAATTGCTACTTGAACTAGGTGCAGACCCGCATAATGTGAGGGTAGAGCGACTATCTTGTTGGGACGAATTTTATCTTTCTAAATTTTTCGAGGCGAAGCGGCTCGTAAGGTCCGCCCGCCAACGGGCCTACATTGAATTATGATATTCCTGCGAGTGGCTATGGTCTATGAGACTCTCATATCCAAGAATGAATCACTGCGCATGCAACGTGAATAGTGCCTGACGAAGGGAGAATGACTGACATTTTGTACGGCCCCTGGCAGGCAGGTCAAAGTTGGATAGGAGCCTAGATTTAGCTGCTGCTGAAGAGGTTACTTTCAGCATCATTTTGATTATTAGTTGAATGGAGTGAAAATTTCCTAGTGTTAGCCGAAACAACATCTTAATTTGTTTATTATAATATTAATAATGGAAAGTTTCTTTTATAGTTAGTTGGTCTGGCTATTTATGGGCTAATTAATGCCTCTCTCTCTCTCTCTCTCTCTCTCTCTCTCTACTCTAATAGTAGCATCTACAATACACACTTCACTATTCTCCTTTCCAGTCATTTAAACTGAATTCTTTCCTTCTCCCCATATTCTGTACTCACTAGTCGCTATCTAAGTATTGGAAAGACCAGGTAGTTGTGGGTTCAATGGTACTGCATACCTAGCTAGCACCTTAGGTACTAGATAGGTACCTAACTTACAAACCCTTCAGGTTATATGACTTGAAAAAGGAGGAAGAAGGGCTTTAGAAATTTTCCTCAGGCTAATGACCAGCAAAATATGTTTACTCTAGCAATAAAAGAAGAAGAAGAAAAGTCCCTATTAAAGTACATACAAATAGCTGTCTGTTTCAAGTAAAAAAAAAAGAAACGATTTTTTCCCATATGAATTTTGACCCCGCCATAGCTTTTTGTTATTTCTGTGATGTCTCCCTGATGCACTGGTGAAAATAAGATTAAGACGAAGAGGGAGAAAAAAAAAAAAAGGCCACCAGACCACCATGATAAAGAACAGGATGAGAGAAAGGAAGAAAGAGAGGGAAAAGAAGAAAAGAAAATTATTACAATTCTAGCAGTCCCATAAGACATGCCCATACCCGACAACTGGGAAAATCTGTACCTTGAAACTCAAGGGCTTGTCGAGCACGAAGAAGAATAAAATAGAAAAGGAAGAGAAATGGTCGCCCATAAGATAGGATGGGTGCGTTTGAGAGAGCATGGGTTCAGCGGCCGGTCATCAGCATATAAAGTAGGGGGTGAAGAGAGAGATGAAAATACATGAATCAAATGGACGTTCAGGCTTAAAGAGGACAAGATAAGAGTTCGGTAAGCAGATTTTGGGGCGGCGAAGGGAAGAAAGAAGCTTGTGGGCAAGAGACGCTGGTTTTTCCTCTTTCCTGTCTATTTAGTTTCGTTGCCTGGTTAAGAAGAATAAGGAAAATGGAAAACAAACTCCAAACCCGGCTTAAAGTGAAGTAAGGCGTTTGCCCAAAGAGAAAAGAAAAAAAAAATGTTGTGGTGTTTAACACAAATGATTCGCTATGCTTGGAAAACCCGAACGATTCTTCCTGAACTCCGAGGGTACATTGGAAAAATTTGCATCCGACTCTGATACGGATGAGAGATACGAGAAACAGCAAGGGAGAAACGATAAACGGTGCCTTTTTTTTAAAAAAAAAAAAAAAGTTTTGTGATTGGGAAATAACTGAGGAAACGGTCTTAGGGTTTCGGATCAAAATTTCACGTTATGCGAATTTGCCAATTAACCCGGGGTGTTGGGCATCGACTTGGATGGAGAACCAGCAGGCTTGCTATCTCCAGAGGTGGCCGTCTTCTTACGTGAATTGGCCCTACGAGCCCGTTCATCTGCATTTTGCTGGAATCCAGCCATCAAGGCAGCAGCCGCACGACGACGGGGGCGGTTAGGAGTTGTGGTGGAAGCCTCAGGAGCTGGGTCAGGATCTTCGGTAGTTGGAGGATTTGAGGCTTCGTTCGAGATTTCCTCCGGAGCTTCCTCTTTGGACTTCGGAGTGGCAGTAGGTTTAGATCTAGCCTTCGCTTTATTCCTCGATTTAGAGGGGGTAGTAACAGCCTTGAGAGCTGCGGGAGAAGGACCAGCAGATGTGGCCCTTTTCTGTGCTTTGGTTGGTCTAGAGCCTTTGTCGTTGGAAGCTTCGAGCACGGTCTCCTCAATTTCAGAGTGTGCTCGCTTCTTTGATCTATCATTTTTGGGTCTTTCAGTCTTTGCAGCTTTGCCAGTCGCGTTTGGGATTGTGGGAGCGGAAGCTGCTGCTGCTGCTGCCGCCGCCGCCGCCTCCTCCTCTGCTTTCGCAGCCTCCGCAGCCTTTGAGAAAGTAAGTCTAAGCTTAATAGTTTTGCTCTTCTGTGGAGCCGGGCTTTCTGCTTTGCTTGGTGCTGTGCTTGGTGTTGTGGTATCAGAAACAGGCCCTACCGTTCCCCGGCGACGCCTCTTCGGCTTCTGCACTTCTTCTACAGGCTGGGGTGTTTTGCTCACTGTGGCGGTACGGCGACGCTTGCGCGATGGGCGTTCCTTTGAAGCTGCGGTTGACGTTGCCTCCTTTGGAGCTGTAGTAGACGGCAAAACCTCCTGACTGCCATGTTGGCTGATAAGGGCCTGGATTTCCGCCACTGACATGAATCGGTTCACTGTGATTCCCCTAGCGAGAGCCTCTTCACGAGCTTTAATCCTGGCCTTTTCTTCGTGGATGTTTTCATACAGGAAAGGAAGATTTGTCTCCCGAGGGATATTCCGCTCTCCAATCCGCGGGGGGAACCCAAACATGCGATCTTTCTCTGCCTGGTCCTCCGATCGAAGACGCAGGGGAGGCTGTGGGAGTTCGTTGTCACCATAGGTGTTGTTGGGCCTATACCACTGATACCCATAGGGCACGTAAACATATTCTTCTCCGTGCTTGTTGTTCTGACCTGTATACACCCATCCATCCGCGTCAGTCCAACGATTTGAATTTTTAATGCTTTCCAAAAAGGAAAGCTGTCTTGAGGTAGGCATACCCTCTCCTCCCGGACGACCCGCATCATTACCCCCAGCTGGCTTCCAGGGTTTGAATTTTTTGTTAGGAAATTTTTCCTTAAACTCGCCCTGTAATTCCTGCATCCAGTTGCCAATCTCGCGGTCAGGGACAAATTTGTCTGACACGGCATCGACAGCCAGCTGGTACAGTCGCGTGCCAAGAGCCACTGGTCCCACACCCTGGATAGTGGCACGTTGGGATTCCTTCCTCTGACGCGCGCGTGTTCTGGCTGCGCGAGGTTTACGTTTGGGAGCGGTGCGCTTGGGGGATGCACGTTTGGGGCCAGTGCTTTGGGGGGCTGCACTCTGGGAATGCTCATCTTGAGGGGCTTCGTTTTCTGAGACTTCATTTTCTGAGACTTCATTTTCTGGGGCCTGGTATTGTGGGGCTTCAGGTTCGGGAGGTCCGGTTTGGGTAAGGGTTTCGTCCTTAGGGGATGCCTTTCCTTTGATGGGTTTCTCGGGTTTCTCGGGTTTTACAGATGTCGTTCTTTTGCGTCGAAATCTCTGTTCAGACTCCTGGGACTCAATAGCCTTCAGGGTTGGCTTTCTGGGTCGGGTGGTGCTGCGTGAACCCGTGTTTGGGGTGTCAGCATGGCCATCAATGCCACCAAGAGGGCAGTCATTATTGTACACATCCGAATCATAATCGGAATGCATGTTGTCATCGTAGACACGGACAGGGGTAGCAGCAGTGTGCCTCGGGATCTCGTTGTTGTCGGGGGGTCTTGGGAGAACAGATTCTAGTGACTTTCGGCTCAAGGTGAGAGTCACGGTGTTACGCTTCCGAAGCTTGGCGGATTGTGGGGTTCTACCATCCTGGCCATCGGACTCAGTGAGAGGGTAATGGTTTTTAATCCTAGAAGTAGTTTGATCGTGTTCTTCACGTTCTGTCACAGGAGTAGCCACTGTGGACCTAAGATCCTGAAGGCGGGTTGTGACATTTGCATTGGTGGGGGTGGGGGGGATGGAT
Source organism: Aspergillus sparsus (assembly GCA_027569235.1). Taxonomy (NCBI): domain Eukaryota; kingdom Fungi; phylum Ascomycota; class Eurotiomycetes; order Eurotiales; family Aspergillaceae; genus Aspergillus; species Aspergillus sparsus. Next base: position 151,331 of record JAPDES010000019.1, read on the forward strand.
TCATTGGACGGAGTGTTGGAGGCGATGGCTCGAGTGGCCTGAGATCCTGCAATTTTAGACACTGCAACACCAACGGGGGTGGAAGTGGTCTTGCCGCGTGCAGAGGAGCGGGAGACCTTAGCACTTGCAGCGCTTTTCGCTTTACGATCTCTAAGACGAGATGGTTTCGGGGTGGAATAAGGGGAGGTAGGTGTTGAGGATTGGGTGATGGCAGGATCCTCGGTGTCATAAACGCCCGGATTTGCTGGCATCGACTGGCGCGTCTGACGCTGATGTGACAAGCCAGATCCCATCGTGTCAGATGTAGCAGAATCTATCGATTCGGCCTTTTCAGAAAGAGTCTTACGGCGCAACTGCGGCCTTTTCAAAAGAAACGCATGTAAGGTAGTTTGAGACTGGTCAACGCTAGTTGCGGATTTAGGTTTGGTAGTTGACGGTGTCTCAGCTGGATCTTGATTGTTCTTTGTGGTCACGACAGCCTCGTTGTCAGGCTGGATGGAGGATCGACTCCGCGTAACTTTAGATGAAATACCGTTTGGAGGTTGAGACGATTCAGATACTATCGATCTTTGATCGCTGATATCTGCAAGCTCTTTTGAGGGAAGAACGTGGTCGCCTGGGTTGACGTTACGTTGCGTCGTCCTGCGACGCTTTGTAGAAGGCAGAGAGTCTTCAAACGTAGCGGTAAGAGGGGTTGGAGGAAGAGAATAAGACGATTGAGATAAATTTGATGGGTGAAGTTCTGGCTCTCTTGTGGTTCTTCGTGAAGCTCGAGAGGAACTTCGTCGAGAGGCGTGCTTCGAAGAGTGTTAGCAAGTGGAGTAGAGAGATGAGAGCGGAAGGAATGAAAATACACACTGAAGTGGAATCGAAGAGGGGGGTTGCTGGAGAGCCCAGTTCCCGAGTAACAGAAGTTCTAGTCACCACTACAGCAAAGTGTTAGTATTCAATAAGGTATTGATGAATCGAGCGCCAGTGAATGGGATTGAGGGGAAATTGTAGCACAGGATCAGGTATGCTGTGGCGGGGCCCGTTCACCGTCCCCAAAAACAGCGCATCCACACCAGACATGAGGGGATTTTTGCAAGAGAGGGATTTTTCCCCTCTTAGAAGGTTCTTTTTCGTTTCTGTTTTGCTTTCTTACTTTTTGGTTGTATTTTCCGGTTGAGTCCCCGGGACTTTTCAATATATTGGACTCTAATTGAATAATTTCCACCCCCGCCGAGTTCTCCTACCCAACGACCATTTGATCTTTCGAAGCCAGATACCAGCGACAGACGAGGACTCGTTCTCTTCCTCAGGATTCAGAAATGTAAGAATCAATCACCAATATGGGCTGTTTCTCGTGTTGGATAGCCACCCAGGTAGTGAATGAATGGGAGCCGAATTGAACTGTAACGGACGGGCTGCTTCGGACTCCGGGGACTATCGGTTTCTCCTGGGGAGCCTAAATTGCGCACTTGACACTCCACGAATGCGGCAAAAAAGAAAACTATCCCGTGTATTTATATATCCTACGGCTGACAGAGCTTATATCGGCCTGCGATCAAGGCAGAAGAAGACCGAGGGGAAGGTGGGGAATAAAACTCGTAGATGGTTCGTCACGGGTGAGGCGAGGGCAAGGGAGCTCGCAGAGGTGAGAGTCTCAATTTTGCCGGTGCAAAGGGTCCCCCGGAATTAGAGGAAATCGGAGACAAGCATGGTGGAAGGGCAATGGGACGACTACCGGGTCATTCGAGAATGGTGAGACGAAAGACAGACGCAGAAAGAGACGACAAGCTGGTCGAGGAACGAGGAAAGAATTATTTGGCAGCCCGACGACCGACGACTGTCAGAAGCAGGAAATTAGGGCTTGCGAAGGCGGGCTGAAGGTCACTGGACCGTCAAACCCCAAAAAAACTGCCGCCGCTCGGGCGCTTATCTCATTACAGCGTCTGTATTTAGTTACGTCCTCCATACATACATCACTCATAGTTTATTGACTTACGTTGACACAACAAACTTCATCTCGATTCCCCCCCCCCCCCAAATTCCCCCCTTCACCCTCAATTCTCATACCCACGGTCGCTTCATCATCCGCGATGCAGTGGTGGCAATCCCTTCTCCAGCTCTCCCTGCTGGTATCAACTGCGCTTCCCTCGGTCGCTGCAGCTACCTGGGGCTTTACTGATGCCACCGTGTCAGTTCACACCAAGGGCTCTGGTGTTGGGTCGGGTTTAAAGCACGAGTATGTCTTTTCTTCTTTCCTAACATATATCTTTCTTTACCTTTTAGATTCATTATGATTGGAGATCAATTTAAAAGTTTTGGGGTTTTCTAACGAGAAAATTCGCAATTGATAGAATCAAGAACAACAAAGCCCTCTCCGATCCCGTTCCCCTCGGCGCCGCTGATACCCTCAAAATCATCCTCACTGCCCAGGAGGGCAACACCCCAAAACGCGCACACCAGGTGTTTCTCCTGCTCCAGGATCCAGAGTCTGGCCTGGATATTTCCTACCCGTTCGCCGTAAAAGAAAATGGCAAATCGCGAGTCGAGCTGGTAATCCACCCACAATTACCTCTATCCAAAACATGAAAGAGAATCTCTAGGCAGAACTAACAATACCCACCTACTTCAGACCACGAAAGACCTTCCCATTCAATTCCTTTCTACCCCTAAGCCCCTCGATGCCAGGTTTTTGATCGGTTCCTTTGGCAGTTCCGAGGCCTACAACAGCGCCGCATTCAAGCTATCCCTCACCCGCGGCGCTGATGAGCCCGTGCCGAAGCATGAAGTTTCTAGATACGGAAAACTCCCCGAAATTCACCATATCTTTAAGAGCGATGCCCAGAGCCCATCCATTGTAATTACTCTGGCTTTCGTTGCGATAGTCCTAGCCACTCTCCCGGTCCTGGGAGGTCTAGTAAGTTCCTTCGGCTTCCCCGACTCACGCATACGAATCTAACCTCAGTGTCTTCTGTTCTTAGTGGCTTCTCCTTGGAGCCAATATCCGTCACCTTCCCACTGCCTTGAAATCGGCTCCTATCCCACACATCGTATTCCTTGGTTCCCTTGTGTCGATCGAGGGAATCTTCTTTCTGTACTATACCTCGTGGACTCTATTCCAGGTTCTTCCAGCGGTCGCAGCCGTCGGAACCGTGACATTCATCAGCGGTAGTCGCGCATTGGGAGAGGTTCAGGGCCGGCGTCTTGCTGGCCTTCGATAAGTCAGCCAGTCCTGGATTGACAGGCTGTAAGATACAACTATATTTTTTTTTTCCATCCCTTCCAACGTGTTGTCCACCCACTCCCACTCACAGACACACTGCAGAACACACCGCCACGATGTAGTAGTAAAATGAAACAGAAGCACAAATTAAGAATTGAAGTTGACTTACATACTTGTTGTATATGCCTTTTTGTATAGTAGAGCTGATTCATGTGTGAAAGATTTCGTAAGAAATCTGGTAAGAAATGGAAATCTGACGTCACCTGCAGCTATCCCATTCGGGGCTAGTTTCAGGAAAAAACAACATACTTTTTCTGGGCATTAACCTACCCTACCTACCCTACGTAGTAGAATCGAAACCTCGGTCTCCCGTATCGCATCCCCTCCACCATCGCCAATATCTCCTAATCCGCATCGCACATTAGTTTAATACATCTCCAATGGGCGCATCTGCTTCCAAACCCGCGCGGTCAGCGGGCCAAGCTGCCTCCCGCCGTCAATACCCAAAACAACCAACCGTCACCCCTTCACCTCCACCAGCAGCACGATCACGACCTTCTCCCCCCAAATCACCATCACCATCACCATCACCATCCCAATCACAATCCCAATCGCCACCCACACAACGCCCCGAATCAAGACTCGCTCCCGGTCCAAAATACCACTCCAAAGAACAAGCCTCTACAGTCAAATCCACCGGTAAGATAAGCTATCCCCCTCCCTTCTCCACACTGCCCAAGAACCATTCATTCATTCTCCACCCAAAAAAATCAAAAGCAATCGATCTCGACGGACGTGACCCCGATTTCGCCGCCTCCCTCCGCTCAATCGGCCCCGTAACACCCTTCCCAACCCTCTCCCACTCTAGCACCGTCAATCAACGAGCACCAGCACCCTCATCACCATATCACCCTCACCAATCATCATCTCCCATCGCGGGCTCCTCGACACCGGGGACCATCTTCCCCCCAGCTGCGAACCCGGCCATGTTAGTGATAACGGCGCGCCAAAGGATCGCCAAGGAAGCGGAGCAGGAGGCGGAACAGGTCGGTCAGAGCAGTTTTGCTGGGCGGGAGTTCCTGGATGCCCTCACTATCAGACAGGTTTTGGCTATGAGGGATAGACAGGGGCTGGGTGCTAGGGAGATTGAGAGGGTATTGAGGTTGAAGGAGGGGGTGGTAGGGAGGTTGGGTGTCCAAGGGATAGTGAGTGAAGCGGTTTAAGTGATTGTTGCCAGTGGAGTGTAGGTTTAGTTATGTATGTCTGTATGTATGTATTATAAGGTATGTTATAAAAAGAGGAAATAGAAAGGGTGTTCTGGTTTTGATTGTTATAATTAAAATGTATATACCTACATTTATACTTAGGTTGTATATGGCTCTCACCTCATACTACCTACCTAGGTACCTTCCTTAGGTTTGGTAGATTATGAATGATAAGTACCTATTGAAATTAAGGAGTGAACTCTATTGATGAAATTATATATGTGTATGTAAATAGTGAAATAGAACTACTTCTAGTGCATTCTCCAAATAGATAACTAACTCCTTTGCAGGTGAAACCTCAAAAGATCCAGGCCAACACTAATTGTGCAGAGCTTTTTGTCACTCTTTGCTCTTATTCAGGAAGCTAGGCTCTCATAGGGCCTATCACGAGTAATAATAGCTTCTTTGAGAAGACTAGCAGTTGCAGAAATTTTTGTAAGATCCCCAAAGGAGGGGCGGACCCCTGGAAAACGGAAGGTTTCGGAGAGATCTGAAGAATTCAATGAGACTCTTGGGCCTTGTTGATAAGGAGATACGCTTGCTTTGTTATCTTACACCGAAGCGGGAGTTCCCCCTGACTCGGACAATATGAAAGTATCGCAGTCGATCAATGAGCTCCTTAAACTATTCTAAACAAATTGAATATGGATATCTGTGGAGGTTTCGATAGGCCGCCGGTGCTATTTTTATGCTGGTATGGCTCCCTTTATCCAACTTAGCAGGAGTTAAGGCAAGATAGGTACAGCTAGTCAAGTTCAACCCTCGTAAGGCAGCAATGTGCGGCGTGGAAAGGGCACGGTTTTAAAATCAAAGCCCACGCACGACCATGCCATCACCCACAGTTCGGAGTAGTTACTGTCACATTCATTCAGAGCAATAGGTGGTCGAATTCATTAAAAGAAAGACCATGGAAAACAAAAAAAAAAAATAGAAAAGAGAACAATTCGTTATTCAACTGGTTTTTGTTAAGAATTGTCATTAGTCCACTTGTCAAGTTCGTCAATCCAATAAATATAAATAGCAAAACAATCACTATTGCCAAAAAATGAATATATTTACAGAAACATCGAGGGTGCCAAGCCCCTCTACACAATTGTGAAGATAGCAACGCTAGCTGCGACAACGGTGGACAGAACAGTTGGGAAAACACTAGTGCCACTCGAGTCGATACTAAAATTAACGGGTGGCGCATATGTGGCGGGCTCAGTGCTATTAGTCGTACCATTCCAGCAGTACCTATCGAAGCAGGTAGTACAGATATCGGGGACCTGGGTATTGGTGCGCTCGAAGGAACGACTGAGGATGGCGCACCCGACGCACGCTGACCAGTCGGCGTCCCGCGTGCTATTGGCCATGGTGGCAACATTGTAGCCGTTAAGGATGGTTTCGTCTCTGGTTGATTCCTCATAGCTGGGATCAAAGGTGGACATGTTGGAGAACGCGGTGTATGGATAATTGGGAATGTACACAACTAGGGGTGCGGAGGTGTTGGAGGTGTCGCATCCAAAAAAGGTGGGCCGAGAGTTTAACCCGAGGTTGACGAATGTGTTTTGATCCGGGACCGCGGGGAATTCGGTCCCGTTGGCAATTCCCGTGGTGTTGAGGCTGCGCTCGTAGGTAGCAACAAGGGCAGTGCCGTTGGGCCAGCTGTAGGTAGTATCGGCGGAGGAGTCGATGGCAAAGATGACATCGACGTGGCGCTCGGGCTGGATCAGGGGGTGGAGGGGAATGTTTTGGAGGTCTTCGCCACCGTCGACGAGGTCAAGATCCCGCTGGTTAGCAGACGGAGAGGTCTCTGGAGACCATTGGTAGAATGGATTGGGCGAGTACACCGCAATATCATTATTATCTTCTCCAATGCTTTCCAGAATGTTGGTAAAGGCATTTCGCAAGAAGCTGGGCAGGTTGGTGTTGTTGATCTGAAGGAAAAACTGATTGAACAGACTAGACGAGGTACCCATGACGAAGCCGGCATTGTCAAAGCCACGCACACAGCTCTCGTTGTTTGGAATCGACCCTTCCACAAACCGGGAACCTACGTACTCCAAAGGCACAAATCCGTAGATAGTTGGGTCAAACGTCCCGAATTCCCAGGGATTGAATTCGTAAACAGTCGCATTGCTACTGACCAGGAGTTCGTTTGGATACCGACCATCCGCGACCAAGAAGGGCATTGGCATGTTGCCTTGCTGGAAGTCTTCTGACAATGCAATGGATGACCAAGTATAACTTGATCCGCCACTTGTGGCATTGATTAGCTGATATGAAAGCGCGCGTCCCCTAGAAAAAAAAAAAAAATCGTCAGATATCTATCGATAAATCGTCTATCAGAAAAGATTGAGGGGTCTCTTTGTAGACCTACCAGTAGTCAGTGATGGACGTGGGATATCCAGCGTCCTCTTTGCCTTGCACTGCATCATAGATGTCCCTATAGTAGCCTACCGAATCCAAGAGCTGGATGCTGTCTCCGTCAGGGCCTTCGAAGATGGAATTCTGAAACTGCCACACTTCTCCATCTTCGGTGGTCTGTAGGGAAGAGATGGTTGTGAAATTGTTAATATAAATTGACCCGACAAGCCAACCGCCGCCGCTCAGACCCGCCAAATACGTCGCAGATTGTAATAATCCACCAAGCTGGCCGCTGGTAGTTGAGTTCTCTGTACGACTATCGAAGGCCTTGATTGCGCCCGCACCGTTCATCAATGCGCGATATCCACCACCCGATACGGCTATACCAATGTTAGGCAGGTTGCTTGTGTTGCTCGCAGTCTGATCAAGATAGCTGACTGCGTCAAAGTTGTTGATGGTAACATGGCCAAAAAAATCCCTCAGCGCCGACTGGGTTTTCTCTCGTCGGGTCTCCAGCCAGGAAGTCTCGTTTGGCGACAGAGAAGATGCGACGCGCACTGTCGGGCGACTAGCCGGACAGTCGACAGAGGACGGCGTATAGCCATCAGGCGCATTGGGCAGAGCCCGTTCTACAGCCGATACTTTTATACTCCCATCGTAAGGAACTGCTCTAGCGCCTATGGAAAAATCATAGTATTATGTGAGTACAACCCGAGATGGAAATGGGACAATGAGGGTCCACAGGAATGCAGGATCATACCTGATAGCGCGCCCACCAAAGTAAGGATCGATGTTGCGATCTTCATCTTGAGCGAAGCTCACTTCCTGTGCAGTCGCTATCATGCAACAGACAGAGAAGAAAACTGAGAAGAGCGTGCGGAGACAAGAAAAAAGTCCCTGTGAAGCTCTCAGACTCAATGATGGATTGAGCTGGAAATGCCAAACCACAAAGGAGCCCCCACCAGGATTCAAAGAAAAGGGAAGAGATAGATTAAAATTAAAATTAAAATTAAAAGGCAGAAAACACGACCAGTTCCCCAATTTTAAACCAGGGGTTTCACTGGCCCCAATGCCTAGGCACCTAGCCCTCGGAATTTAAGCTAAGGACGCCGAATTCTTTGGAGATCTCTGCTAGTGGCTATGCTCAAAGAACTACGGGTCCTGATTGGGGATGCCATTGCTGATGAAGCTAGTGGTGCTGGGTCCATGATGTCAAAGGTCAGCCTAGCATCCGGGATTTCCGCAGCTGAACCAGGGATAGTGTGTGGTTAGTGCAACAGGATGATAACCATCAGCCTAGGCAGGCCAATTCACCGTTACCTTGCTTGATTCCTTCGTCCGAGATCCCCATGATCTCTCAGGGCGATAATTGATGGCTGGTTAGTTGGGTTTCCTTTGTTGCATTGGGGGGTAAACTTGGCTCCATTCAAGAGGGGTTTCTTTTCTTTTTTGGTCTTTTTATCCTCAATATTACCGAGTTACACCGTGCCTCGAATCAATAACAATTACCACCACATATTCTCGGCGGGGGTAATCAATCCCGACAACCTCCTAGTCAGACCCTCCTCGGCAATCATAATAATAATTAAAACTTCGCGACTTCACCGCAACATTATCATTATCATCTTATTCACCTGAATCTGGAGGGTTTATGGAAGAGCTTGACTAAGTCCAATTTTCATGTGCTTATAATTGTGCACAGATATATACCTCCTGAAAGAGTAGGAAAATGATGATTATTGTGTAAGATGGATGTAATAAGAATTATGATCGGCACTGTGGCAACCAGCAAAACCCCTCCACAATAACAAATTCTCCTTCCTCCAGTTACCGCTTCCCTGCCTGATTCCTGTTTATCAAGACAGTCAGATAACCTGGCATAAACTGACTTCAAATCAATTCACTGCTATTCTTCGTATTTGAAAGAAAAAAATGAACAACCTTTCTTGACTCAATTGAGGTCATTATTTCTAATATCCTCACCAATAGATACCAAAACATAGGGGATACGCTGATGGCAGGGCAAAACAAGACAATCTTATCCCTAGCGGCGCAGTTTAGCCAGAAAAGCAAAAACAAAAGAAAAAGAAAAAGAACGTCCGGACAAAATAAACTCCATAAACTGAGTTGTAAAGTCCTGGGACAGAAATCATTTAGGATATGAGAATACTGCAAGGGAAAAAGCTTATAACTTCACCCCTAGGGATTTTTAGAGCGTCGGAAAGCAGAACGGTACGTGGGTACATACATACCTAGGTAGGCTTGCTATAAAGAATCTATATTGTTTGATGATTCAAATAGATAGGAAAGCTATCCTAGACAACAAGATTAGTCACTTACCATCAATTCAACCAATAACCTAGGATTCCAGTCACGCAGCTAAGGTAGTTCATAACAAAGTGTCGTGAGGAGGTATTTGAAATATCACTCAAATCTTAGGTGATATTCTTTAGCAAGCTCACCACTCTGTGACCCATCATCAGGTTTTTCCCTTTATAGACCAAGAGACCATCTAATTTCTATTCAGCTGAGAGAAATAAAGGCATTTGGTTGGGCTTCATAAAATGGTCATTCTCATATATTCCAAGTGATGCTGTACACCTCATGGTCTAAGCCGCTACTCTTAAATAACAACTCATGCTAATTGCTTTGAGTCCGTGTAATAGTGACGCTTATCTTGCCAGTACCTCATCTTAATCGCTCGTTTCGTCCCTTCCTTTTATGCCAATCCGCTGTGGTTGGGATTCAAACTTGGGGAAACGCAGGTTCCGAAGGGTCAGAGGAAGCTAGAGGTTCTTCCTCATAACTGTGAGCTGATAAAAATAGCCCGGCTTTTCTCATTCAGCCGAAATAAACATCAGGGACATTTACTTTCTTCTAATTTTTTTTTTTTTTTGGCTGACATCATATTCTCAAGATATCCCATCGGGCGAGGTGCAGTTTTGGTCTTCTACCAGTCTGCGTAAATCCACTTGTCAGCAGATGGGTAGGAATAGCGGACTAAACCTAGCTTTCATTGTGATTAATAAGGTATTTCTTAGAATAATTTATCTCTTACATACTCAGACTTGAATCTGCTTAGCATATGTTTGTATGTACATAGGTATGTGTGTTAAGGCGTCCTATATCAGGCCCTGGTTCGGCGATCACGGGTCGTGCAGATTGATCTGATTAGGTGCTTCTGTTAATAATATCAAAAATTATTTAATCAGGCGAGACACGTAGTAATCTAAGATGAGGTGATCAGCGAGGGACTCAGCCACTAGCAGGAGCCTGACCTGGAGGTGAAGTGTGGTGCCAGTGGAAGTCGAAAGTTTTATGACAAGAATAAGCTAAGATGATTCCTAACTACTAGATCGGTTCATTAATTGTGTAGTCATTACCAAACTAGTTAGTAGTTTACATTCAAGTAGTCAATTTTCTTCTTCCTCTTCCTCTTCCTTTTCTTCTGCCACAAGACGTAGTAAGACTTGTGTTGGTAGCAATTTCAATCTGGACAGAAATCTCAATCATTTATCGACACCAAAATATCACATCCATCAGCGAATGGTTATAAAGGTACCTACCAATGCTGAGCCACTTTTCCAGCTCATTATAGATTCCTCATGTAAGCATCAATAGGTAAGGTAGCGAATATACCTACTCCAATTGCCTAACTTGAGCCAATAAAACCTACAATCCAATTTTTTGCTTTTTTTTCTCTCTCTCATGGACTAATTAGTTAGCTATTCAGCTCCCACCTCTTCGTACATAACATCAGTCCGCAGTGTATATTTAGTCCCCCGAAACACTGCATCCCCACTATGAAGCAAACCATACTGCTGGAAAACAAGCACAGAGCCCGTCTTAGGGAAAACACGAACATTCTTATCCTTCTCTTCATAACGAGGCAAAAACGACGTCGCTCCACCTAAAAGCCTCCCCTCCAGATCCAGATTTGCCTCCCCACCCTTTCCCCCCGGCCCCCTCTTCTCCGCCATCATCATCTCACGCTTCAGCTCTCGGCGATCCTGCTCCCCTTCCCCATTCAGATACAAATGCACAGTGATGTACGAGCACTCCCGCTTATCCGGCGTCGTATACTTCCCATCCCAGTGGGGACGGAAATATTCCCCGCCCACATACTTCAGAAACCGCAATCGCTCATTCAAGCGCGTCATTTGGTAAGTCTTTCCCCGTCCCCCTAGCCCCGTCATGGCCGGCTGGTTCTCGATCCGGTCGACCCCTAGTTCCTGGAGAAAGGGCAACAGTCTGGCAAGCAGTTTTTCCGCAAGTGTGGGCATGTCGGCGATGATCCGCCCGCAGTTTCGATCATGCGTGGAAAGCGCTTGCTTGCCGTTTCCGACGTTGATTAGAGCACGCTCCCAGGTGGGTGTTGTTGCTGCTACGTTGGGGTGTTTGTGGGCATCGTAAGTGGTTGACTCGGCGAGGCGGAGAAGCTCCTTACATTCGGCTTCGGTGAGGATGTCGTCAATTACGGCTGCGAGGTAGTTTTTGTATGCGGGGATTGGGGGGTCGGTGGATGTGAAGTCGATACGATGACAGCGTGCTTTGGTGGGGGCTTGTGCGGGGAGAAAATCGGGGTTTATTTTTGGCTCCATGGCTGTTTGATTGTTGGGTCTGATAGATAGGTAGGTAGGTAGGTATACAGACGAGTTGCAAGTATTCCAAGTTATGTACCTAACCAGTCAAGAGAGTTGTTTAATCAATGAGAGATTATATGAAATGTTCTCCACGAGATAACCTAGTTTAGGCTGCAATTCTCACCCTGCGGCTGAGCTGTCTAAAAAAAAAAATTGGGCCAAAGCTATTTTCAGCCCCCCGATTCTTTTCTTCGTCACTTTTACCAAGGAGAAGAGTCATCCAGCGGCAAAACAATGTTGATTGAGTCGGTGGCTTTTCTATATTTTTCTTTTTAAATTAAAAAAATAAAATAAAATAGAAAATAATAACATAAGTTTCACGTGCGATAGCGGCATTCTTATTTAGCTTTAAGAGAAGCGAGTCATAGTGAAGATATATATACATCCAGACCCGTAGACAGATTCCCAACAACTTTGGCTGGGTAATGTCCATGGGTTTTATTTCACGGTCCACCCACCCATGTAACCTATTATCTGGATGGATATATAATCCTTGGAATAATCTGAAAGTCATGTCGTTGCATTCTTACTACAATAAGTCTTGACTCTGCCATACTTAATCCTGATACTGGGTACCTAGGTAGGTGGGTATTCTAACTGTTTGGCGTTGAAATGGTAGGCAGAGATAGAGAGACATGCCAAAAGTGAGACTCTTGAGGGAGCCGCATGGGGGTGATTGAGCTCTCGGAATGATGGATATATAAGTTTACCTGGGACCTTCGATTTATTTGCTTTCTTCTACACCTGCCGGGAAACGAGTACTTAGCCATACAGGAGCCACTTGAAGAACATTTCTCCTTAGGGCTTAGAAAATGTAATCCTAGAAAATATACGTAGCCTGTGGGAAAGCAGAAAAAGAAAAGAGGGAAAATAAATAAATAAATAATAGAGAACTGGTGGTTTGGATATATAGGTAGGTGGTCAATACTATACCTACATTCCCTACTGTCTCATACGACAAACTATTTAATGCATGCAGAAGATTCATTAGAAACATGTCACAGAGTCGCTAAAAGGGCCAGTCATAACGTGAAATGGTCACATGCACAGAGCTCGAGTTGAGACACCCCCACCGAGTCCTCCTCCCCTTACCAGGCTACTTGGTGTACCTTACCCTAGCGGGTAATTCGGAATATTCTTAGCAAGACAAAGTCAAAGCATTGACTACTAGGTACTATACCTTCCTAGGTTAACTACCAAGTCCTCCAGACTCTGAGAGCTAAGAGGTTGGTTAAGCCTTGAACGTGGCTGGACAGCGCACAGGCCAAGAAAACCGGCAATTAAGGACCCTAGATACTCTTTTTTTTTTGGCTTTAAAGTTTTCTGGAAAGCCTGCCACATCTTATCGATGGTTTCCGTCTAGTCGGAAGGCTTATGAGTAACGATTCTGCCTTTTCCTCTTCGCTAGAGACCTTAACCTGCTGAGAAAACAGGGGAAATAAATGTGGGATGGTTACATGTGTAATAGGTAAATATTAAGTGTGTGAGACAGGCGTTATTGAAATGGGACTCGATAGGGGATGAATTGGGTGGGTGATGTGGCATCTAAATAATTCAAGAAGAAGAAGGGAGGGAGGGGGAGGAGAAGGAGGAGGAGGAGGAGGAGGAGGAGGAGGGGGGGTTTGATGCGAGATAGTCTGGAACAAGATTTCGTGATCAACAGGGGAATGACATTTTAACTCTAGCATGGTTGAAGTTTAGCTTCCGCGGCAATGACTGGGAATTCTTAAACGGGAAGTACCTAGCTCATGAAAAAATGGATTGAGGAAGAAGAATGACACCTTGTTGTTGGCGACTATTAGTAACTTAAAAGCGAGGGTCGACCCCATCTTCTCCCCGAAACGGATATCCTTGGAGATGGGAAGGAAAAATTCGTAGGTCACACGGATCTCCCACGGATCCATCATTAATGGTCGATCAGATAAAGCTACCCCTAGATTTACTTACAGTAATGCAGGCTGGGAATTATTCTTAGAAATAAGAAAAAAAAAATGATAAGAAAGCCTGAAAACCCGTATTGTTTTTTTTTTTTGGGGGTGGGTCCATTAGCCTACCTTAATATTTGCCAGGGAAACAAGTTTTTGCTGGCTTTGCTATTTATGACAGCCTGTCAACCGTGCACCTGGAAACCTACATTATTGACTTGTTCGATAATATTAATGCATCTAAATCGTAGGGGATGGAATCCTTCGTCAGTGAAACTTTGTAGTTAATGCCGAATTGGCTTCCACCATAGGCCGACTCGATCGATCAATCAAAGACATTCCCGAAGAGGTAGTATGTTGGGGTGCTGGTAGTTCTCAGACTTTTTTTTACCAGAAAGAAAAAAAGAAAAAGAAAAATAAAGAAAAGAAGCAACGGAAGGAAAATGCAATAATTTACAAGTAGGAATTGGCCAATGACAAAGGAACACTCATGATAAGCTTGTCGGGTGACCTCCATGGCTGGGGTCGGCCGGCCTGGGCACGGACTGCCGAAATGGGAGCAGTTTGAATGCGACTTAACTCTGGAAACCCCGGAGCTTCTCCGGACAATCTCCAACTCAAGCAAACAAGTGACTTGGTGGTTGTTATGTCGGTATACATGTATAATTTCCTTGAGATTCATGAAAAATTGTTAAGGGTAATGACAACTTTGGCAACTATTTTGTAGTGAGTAGTATGTACTATTCAGTTTGGTCATACCCACCTGTGTGTAAGAGCGGAAAAGAGGACCCCAATAATAATAGAAATTTAGCAAGGGACCGGGTCGATCTCCGAACGACCCATGACCTTCTAAGAGACCCGCTGCTTACAACCATTGTGTGGGATCGAATGTTCGAAAGGACTATGAACGGCTTCCAGAATTGTCCAGGCTGGCCCCGTGACCGATTGTGAGTCTGCAACAGCTTTCCTTTCCCCCAATGTTCTCGACCAGCGCCCCTCTACAATCCCGCTCTTAGCCTCCTTCCGCCCAGCCCAGATTTGCCTCCATCCCGGATTTCCTAAATAAGAAATCCGAGTCCATCTCCTAAATTTTTTTTTCTTCTCTTTTTCGTTAACTTGACTAAAGCTGAATTCGTAAACAGGTTACAGTCACAATACAGGCCCGTAATTTTGCCTCATGAGGCCTGCACTATCAGTGTAGTTGATCATGGGGGCTTTGAGATGAGTTCATTATGATTTAAGGACATGCCGGAGGCGAACTTCTTCTCTGGGACATCTATGGCTAGGTACACATTATTGCTTTGATAATTTGCAGGGGATGACTTAGTGGATGTGAAATACCTCGCGACTAAAGAAGTATAGAGTTGATGCGTCCATATATCTACGTAGACGGTTTCTGGTTCGATTAGTAGAAACTCGTGGGATGGAAAGAAAGCGAGTTATTGATAATAGCTGTAGTGGAGCCAATTGTATGATACATACATGTAGAGTTCTAAGGCCAAATGACCACTGGTGGAACCTGACTTACCTACCCAAACCCGCCCACTCATTCCCCGGGTCTGGACCGAACCCACCTCCCTCGCAGCTCTTCTTTGACGCTTATCCAAGTTTCTTTCTGCTCACATGAGCTCTCATAGCGTTTCTAATTCAGTACCACTCTTCGCTTGAGGGGGCCATCGTGAACTATAAAGACCCTTTGTCAGTTCCTCCAAATTTTCCCTTACAGCATCGATAACCAATTCATTAATCTTCTCTTGACTTCACTTACTGTCCATTCTACTCTCCTCACTTGATCCCATTAATACTACTTTTAATATCGATCTGATATAAATTCTCCTCTTCACACACACCCCATAGTATCAGCATCCATCTTCTTTGTTCCCTCTTCCAGATTCAAACCTTAGCCAGGAGATCTTATCCCCAAGCAACAATATGTCTGTCTCCATCGAAAGCAACGACGTTCCTGCCGCTCCCATTGCCAAGCAGGAAGGCCCATGTGTTGGTACCAAGTCCAGACTCTCCGAATTTAGCTTGGCTGGAAAGGTAGTCTGTGTTTCTGGCGCCGCGCGTGGACTTGGTCTTACTCAGGCAGAGGCTCTCCTTGAGGCTGGTGCTCGTGTCTATGCGTTGGATCGTCTTGAAGAACCTGTAAGTTGCTCCCCAGATGGCAACTCTTCCCCAATCTGATCTTTGACAAACGGTCCTAATTTTAATATCACATCCATAGTCGCCAGAATTCTACATCATCCAAAAGCGTGCTCAGGAGGAACTGGGCACTGAGTTCCAATATCGCCGCATTGATGTTCGCGATACTGAGCTGTTGAATAGCACTATTGAAGCAATTGCAGATGCTGAAGGTCGCATGGATGGTCTCGTCGCAGCAGCAGGCATTCAGCAGGAAACTCCCGCTTTGGAATACACTGCAAAGGATGCCAACACCATGTTCGAAGTGAATGTTACTGGTGTTTTCATGACTTCCCAGGCAGTTGCCAAGCAGATGATCCGTTTTGGTAATGGTGGAAGCATTGCACTAATTGCGAGCATGAGTGGGACTATTGCCAATCGGGTATGTTTACATCTTATCTTCGTTCCCCTCTCTGCGCGGTCAACTTCTTCCCCCCACTTCTTTATAGGTTTAAACCAGCCGTCTCTTGACCTGTTTGTGATACCAGAAATGCTAACCAATTCCTTTTCCTATAGGGCCTCATCTGCCCGGCTTACAACGCTAGCAAGGCTGCTGTTATCCAGCTCGCCCGCAACCTTGCTTCCGAGTGGGGCCAGTACAACATTCGTGTGAACACCATTTCCCCCGGCTATATTGTCACAGCCATGGTGGAACAGTTGTTCGTGAAATTCCCTGAGCGCCGCGAGGAATGGCCTAAGCACAACATGCTTGGACGTTTGTCGGCCCCTCATGAGTACCGTGGTGCTGCAGTGTTTCTTCTCAGCGACGCTAGCAGCTTCATGACTGGAAGCGACCTGCGCATGGATGGTGGCCACGCTGCATGGTAGTTTCCTCATAGTATTTTTTTTTCTTTGTTCTCTTTTTTTTTTTTTTTTTTTTTTTTACCTATTACATTTCCCCTTTTACCCAACCCTTTTTCTCACCCTCGACGTTTTCTTCTTTTTTCCCTTTTTCTTTTTAGTACGGGGTTTGGCGTTTCCTAGGAAAGCAAGCGTGGTCACAATTTTCAAGATTCTACAAATCAAGTCATGAGATCTTGTTATCTTCATCCCCAATTCGTGGGGCAAACTGCCTTCGGTTATGTTTTTTTAGCGTCACTTGTTTCGGCACAGGGTTGTGATTCGACTTATTAGACCATTACCTCATCTCGAGTCATGTATCTAAATGATGATTTTTCCTTTTCTTGTTTTCTTTTTTAACCGACGCATAATAATACCGTGTTTCTACCTTTTTTAATTCTCTATTTGCCCGATTTTCCCTCTAAAAGAGATGGCAATTTGCAGCACCTCGACCCAAGTTGCGAGAGAAGTGTGCTGCACCATCCCACTTAGTGTAAGATCTGACAGTACGTACCCCATAATCCCACATGACCCACCAAGCCTATTAACCCATGTCCAAGGAGCTAAAACGTCGTTTCCGGGGGGGCAAACCATAGCGTATGCACGACTCGATTAAGCCATCACTCTTGTCTGGAGGATTCTCCACCTCCACGGGGACTGAAGACGCACCTTCTCCCCCTTCTGGGTTGGGCGGAAAATGTTGACCAAAGTCCAAGCCCAGACACTAGACGGAACATAATACCCGACAGCCACGCTAAGTTGCTCATTTACCCCGTGGAGAAGAGCTTGGAATCTACTAACTAGTATGAAATATGGAGTAAGAGCCCGGGGTTTATCGCCCTTCCAAGCGACATTTTAGTGGTTTGAGAGCCTTGGAGACCTTTGTTGTTTTGCCTCTTATTTCATTTTACCCCCTTTGAATGATGGGTTGGTCGATAGGTATATTATATGACATCAGAATTGAATAGGAGGAGCCAGCTTCAACGCAATAGATACTACCTTACCTAGGTCATGCGAGCGATATCTCCTTCTTCCCTACTTGATAGCTTATTGACCTTTTTTTTTCTCTTCTGATTGTCCTACCTGGAGATCCAGTAAAACGTTCACATTGGATGATAGTGATATGATTGGATATGGACTTGACCAATTACATACCTAGGTACTTCTTTGTACTTGCAATTCTTTCGCCCTCTTCAGCACATACATACCTGCATGTCCACGGTGCAAGGGTACACTTACACGTCCCTGCTGCTATTATTAACCGGGACTCTAATCGAGAGGTGGGATAGCACTAGGTGACTACTCTATTCCGTGTTATCCGACAAGGAACACACTTACCCACGCACCATGTACCTAGTGATCACTACACAGTATACCCATTAATCAATATGATTTAATTAATTGAATAACTAGACAGTTCCTAGTTAATTAACCATTTCATAAACCGATTTCCCCATCCTGTTGAGCCGTCCACACGCGGGAACCCCAATTTTTAATGGTCACGGGAATGGAAACCCCGCGCACACGCGTATACTCGCTACTATGTAAGTATTCCCTAATCTTGGGACAGTTTTAGACTTCCGGGAAAATAGAATAGTCCCTCGTAACTAGTCCGTGCCAGGGAGCGCCACCCCGGAAGGGGCGTTTTTTTTTTTCCCTTTTCTTCCTTCTTTCCTTTCATTTACTTTTTTTCTTATTTTTCTTTTCTTTTCTTTTTTTTTTTTTTTTTTTTTCTTTTTTTAAACTTAACCTCCAACTTCCATACCTTGTCAGCTGGCCCTTCTTGCCTGTCCGGCTGTTGTGCTTATTGGGTATTATAGTTATACAGAGTAACTGCATCCCGGAGGAAATTATCGGATCAAGATGGGTGGTGGATGATAACTCCACCTGGGTAGATATATAGAAGGCTAGGTGGTAGTTGGTTTGGGATAAATGTATGGATATGACTTTACTTTCAATAAGTCAATCCTAGAGGTAGGATTGTTGGTACGTTAAGTAACTAGCTGTAATATAGATACATGGAGGTGCCTAGGTAGGTACGTAGGTACAGTGTAGGCGTGGCGACCTAAGTTGATCTTACTCGAAACACTGTCTTGCTCGTAATTCTCCTTCCCTCCTCCCCCTCCTCACCTCACGTGGGCGATCGTGCGTGGTCTGTCGATCAGACAATACTAGGTAGGTAGGTAGGTACCTTAGTATATTCCTCAATACTAAGGATTAGTAGTTCGTAGGTATGTTTAATGTATGTTCATGTACCTAGTTAACTTCCTGGGTACTTAGCTTATAACTTGGATATGTATGAACAATCTAAATTGGATAATAATTTGTCTTAGGATGCCACTAAATTATGTATGTATGTGGGTAGGTACCCAGGTAGGTACATACATCGACTTATATTAATAAGCTGTCCATTCCCCCCTCGTTTTTCTCCTACTTTGCTGTTTCTTTCCCCTTATTAGCTACCCTTTGAAGTGATGATGATCATTGTGTCATAGGTACCCTTTTACTGCTCCATATGAGCTCGGTTGCCGTCGGCGCCGGGAGTTTGTGGGTGTACCTAGGTAGGTAGGTACTTATGCTAATATACGGCATTTAGCTCCTATTCGAGTTGTGTGACTAGTTGTATTTTTTTTTTTCGGACAGGATCGAAATGGCCAAGGTCAAGTTCAAGCAAGCAATATAGACAGACATCCTTTAAGCTAGGATACAATAATGATAGTTGCGTGGAATGGGGTTTTGTGACCCCAGTAAATGCCCAGTGTTGAATGTAGGTAGGGGAGAAAGAGATCATGTTCCATCTTTATCACTGAAGGTATTTGTCAAATAAAAACTACAATTTCCGTCACTTCCTTCCTTCCTTCTCCACCTGCAGTTTAAGCGCTTACCTTTACCATGTCTGTCCACGCGAGCTCCTGCAGTGCCTGCTATCACCCCCGTGCCTACTCCCATGGCAGCCATTAAGCCTCCCGCGATAACTGCTCCCCCAATGTCGCCGTTTGCAATGGGTTTAGCATCAGCAATATCCTAGTTGCCCCAGCCCTTAGGGGGCCGCTCAACTTAGGACCTCGCCCGTATACGAGCGGGATCTACTTGAAGCACCAACGGTCGAGCCGACTCTGAAGGAGATAACCTTGACTTCAATATTATTAATATGGACTTTCATCACCAATAACTTTTAAAGCTTTGAGAGCTTTGAAACCCCAAACCTATGGCTGCAAGAGAAAGGTTCTGTCGCGAGTATGGTCTAGCATTAGAACATTCTCCATTATTTTATCTTGCACCAGCACTTAATCTGACTACCTTTATTCCTTCAGACCCATGTCACTTGGAATATGCTGGAATTTCAGAATATCAAATCCATTACTTTTGGATAATATACTCATCTGGTGTGCAAGAAGCCCCCTCTATTTTACAGTGTTTTCCTCTGGCACCTGGGTAGAGTCGGCTTCAGCATCCTGTCACACATCTCGATAGGTTCAACCTACGGGAACACGCTCCGGCCTCAGTTATTATCCCTTCGATTCTACGATATTATTCACAGCTACAAGACCGCCGATATTTGAGAACAGGCAAAATATTTGCTCGTGAGGGTGACTATGAGACAGATTATCTTTTGTATGATGATACTCTCGAGGGTGGAAAGGATGATAAGGATTTTATCTCCCTTTATGATCCGCCTTTCTAGCGCTTTTAGGTTATACTATAAGATGACCCAATCTACTATATTCTACTTATGCATGCTCATTTACCTAACGTTTTCTTCCAGATATTTATTGCATCCGACACAGAATGATAATTTAATACAGATGCTCACAGCACACAAAAAGCTAGAATGTGAAAAATAATATTAAAAATAGGACTTAGCATCGCACTACTTCCTGTATCTATAAGTATAGTCAATTCAGATATAATGACCTTGACTAGATCCCATCACGATCTATCAGATGTTTTCAGCCGTGTCAGCTAGCACATGTGCTACGTTCGCTGACAGGTAATTCTGGACCACTAGAGGATCGATACCAGAAGGAGTTCTATCGCTGCCAGTTTCCTTGACTGGATGGGCATGTTGTCATGTCTCATGAATTCGTAGTTCGGACGGATACTAAAGGTGGAACAATTGACTTCCTTCTTACCTCGAAGAAGTGGGGAGTGGAACTTCTTAGAGATTGTGACTGGCTTTCAGGAACAGATGAAAAGGTGAACTAAATGGACAATACTTCACCTATAAACTATCACAAAAATCCCATTTAGGTGATTCTACTGTCACCTACTTATGACTTAAGTAAACTGATACCTTCCCTAGAGTTCAAGGACTGTCTGTACCACATTGTGTTTTCTGGAAAATATCGGAAGGTTGCAGTGATTGGTGCGTCGAATCTCCGCGAGGTCAACCCCTTTGTCTTGAGGGAGAATACAAATTAGACGTAATGACTAGTAGTTTGATGTCTTGATAATCATTAATGTTTTAGCAAGTCATGGCTTCTACAACCCACAATGTTCGCTGTGCTCAACTTTTCCCCCTTAGGTTGCTATCTAATGTAGCCGAACAAGTGCAGCTGCTGTGTCCATATCTTGCATACTCACTCTATAGAATAAAATTAGCAGGGATACTATAGGTTGAGTAAGATGTCTTATCTGACTCTTTGTCGGAACTCTCAACAATCTACAAAAGATTTAGGGAGCTCAAGATGGAGATTCCGGAATATTGAACTCTCTTATATCATTGCTAATTATACCTCCTTTTCAGCTTGGAACAGCTTCATAGACCACGTACCGCAATGTCAAGCCGCATTAACGCGCTTTCCCTAAATAGGAACGATTTACCTTATCTGGTAATTCACCGTTAATGCGGAATACAAACACCCAGAATTCACGTGATCTGGCCTTGTTGCTATGAGCAACAGGGCACGTGATTTACCAAAGAGGGAATCATATCCACAAACAAGAATTGGCTCAACCAACGGTCTAAGGGTCCTTGAATCCTCCAGCTGCATGTTGACGACGATTGACGACAAGCTTATCGACATAATATCACGACCCTTGCAACCGCCTGCACTGCTTTTTAATGCACAGAATTTGAGTGTCTGGCTCAACTTGTACCTATTTAATTGCCGCGGTCGGATGCGCACGATGACCGGTGTAGCCCCTCCACATCACTAACACCTCTTGGATTTTTGACCTGCGAAAACGAACGAAAAAGTGGAAAAGAGCAAACACGACAAATAGAAAGAGGCAACATAGCAGCATATAAATTTGTCTTGATACCACATTTTTAAATTAGCCATAATGGCTCGAGCAGCAATCATCCCTCAGTCTCCACCTAAGCGCGCTACGCGTGGTAGAGTCAAAGGGCCTACAACAACCAAGGCCGTGAGCAAACCGGCACCGAAGACGACTAAGAGCAAGACCGCCACTTCCACAACAGAGACAAAGTCGAGGAATATTAGGGCCGTCTCTAGGTCTACCAGCGCGCCCCTCGAATCCGAGACGGACGAGGAGACCGAGGATGAAATCGGTGTGATCGAAAGTAAAACAAAGGGGAAACCGGCAAACTCAAAAGCGAAATCGCCGACTGGCTCTGCATCTGCTACACTAGGGCGTGGTAGGAAGGCGCCAGTTGCGGATAAGGAAAGTGATAGCGAGAGCGATGATGATGAGCTTGCAAGATCGGGTGCCCCAAAGAAACGGGCAGGAAGGCCACGAACAAAGACCCAAGCA
This sequence comes from Aspergillus sparsus, assembly GCA_027569235.1. Lineage (NCBI taxonomy): Eukaryota > Fungi > Ascomycota > Eurotiomycetes > Eurotiales > Aspergillaceae > Aspergillus > Aspergillus sparsus. The sequence continues at coordinate 173,466 of JAPDES010000019.1, forward strand.
ATGGACGAGGAAAGTGCAAAGTCTGGACCTGCACCCAAATCAAGAGGCCGACCGAAGGGAACCACAAAGTCAACCAATCCAGCCAACATTCTAAGAGAAAATACGCGGAAGAATACTTGCCTCGACGACAGTGAGGAGTTTTCTTCGTCATATCAAGGCCCTAGAGAAGTCCATATTACGACGAACGCAACGGCTGCGAGGTCAAATATGCTGCGCGGGCCGGCCAAGAAGAAGAAGGTTACCTTCCAGGACCTCTCGGAGTCTGAAGATGAAGAGGATTTGATGAGTGAACCTGTTCCTACTGCTGGAAGAAGGAAAAAAAGTACTATCTCAAAGGATCAAGCGGGGCTGGCCGCTAAACCCGTTCGTAAGCCTGCCACACCTTCAACGAGGGGTCGTAAAGCTGCAACAAGCAAGACCGATGGGACAAAGCCTTTATCCCCCAAGAAAGCTACACAGGTTGCCAAGGCGATCTCTTCATACGCGAGCTCGGATGGTGAAGATGACGAGCTGAGTGGCGCCAAAGACAATATTAAACTTGTCGTCCATTCGCCCCAGAAACGAGCATTAGAAGCCACCGGACTCAGCTCTCCAGTGAGAAGGATTAATTTTACTCCCGGCAAGCCTTCCAGATCACTCGATGAGAATGGTGAGCCAAACATCCAACCTCCAAAGGCCTTTGATTTTAGCGAGTCTCTCTTCATGTCCAGCCCTGCCCGCAGACCTCCACCTTCACCATTCCACTTTACGCTGAGAGAGACTCCAAAGCGTGGGAGGCTATCATTTCACGACGAAACGAAGCCACTTTCCCAGCCCAACTTCACCCCAGCTCAAAATTCTCCGTTGAAAGCATCACCTAAGAAGGCACACTTGGAGACACCAAGACGAGGAAACCTGTTCTTGCCCGAAGGCACCGGGGCGCCCTCCCAGCAAAATTTCAGTCTCTCCCAAGATTCCCCACTCAAGTCTTCGGCTAGGAGAGGTATTTTTGGCACTTCAATTTCCTCCCAGCCTTGTGGACCTCAGTCATCAACACCCTTTAAGTCAAGTCTACTTCAAAGTCCTGCGAAGAAGGTTGCTTCTCCTTTCAAAAGCTCCATCTTAGGGAGAAGGCCTTCCATCATCGAACAGCCCAAGTTGGAAGAGGAAGATGTGGATGATGCTAGTGCAGCTGAGAATATTGAGCAACCCCCACTTACACTTGAAGACTTGGACGAAGAAATGGAAGTTGACTCTACGGAAGAAGACCATGTTAGACAATCACAGAGCGAAGAAGATGATGAAGAGGCATTCCAGCACGATATGTTCACTAGAGAGGAGGAAGATTACCTGAAAGATAATATGGCTCGCAGTGATACTTTCCAGGAGCCAACTTCTCGACCTATGGAATATGACGAACAAGGCAGCATCGCTGATTCCGAAGATAATCCGGAGGAGGTACCTGATGCGGACGAAGTCACAATGGCAGATTTCCAGGATCTCGCTCACAATGAAGCACAATTTGAGCAACACCTTGAAGCTAATTTGAAGCGAATTGAGGGAGATCGGGATGAGCAGTCTATCAATGGATCCCTGGACGGGTTTGAAAGCGAAGCTGGGGATGACCAGGAACACGAACGCTATGAGAACTTGGTCTCAGACACTCCTCACTCAATTACTCCTGAGGACCCTGAAACCTTTGAAGAACATGACTCGCTCTGCGACCGAGAACAAGAAAATGAAATGAAGCCAAAATTTCTAGAAGATCCGTACCTCGAAGACGAGTACGAGCAGACAGATGTGGTACTGCGCAATTGTCTATTCGATGGAATTGAAGGACTTGAAGATGTCTTCATAGATAGCCCACCGGAGACGGCCATGATAGACCTTGAAAGTGTGACTGAAACCACTAAACAGGTCGATGGTAAGGATTGTATCAACTCTCCCATGGGCTCTGTTCATTACCAAAACCAGCCAGACCAATACTCTGATTTTGATAACCACACTGTACAAAATACCGAAATAACCCAAAGGTGCTCTCTAAGCTTTGAGCCAATCCAACCGTACGAAGTTGAAGAACCAGAGAGCATTGCCTGTGAATATTATTTCCTGCGCAATGTTTCTGCAATTTCCCCAGCACGTGTCATTGGGCCAGAGTTCGACATGGAAAATGACCTAGAAAATGGCAAGGATCCTATTTCCTACTCTAATGTACTGGTGGAGGCACACAATCAAGAGCCTGAGACCCCTAGCAGCCCCCTGTCATCACCAGCCCGCGATACTCCCAGCCCCCCAAGGGATAAAGCCCCCCAGCCCCAGTCAACCATCGTTAAGGGTCCACGCTTTACGCTACTCGCAGAACAACTAAGCCAGTGGAAAGCTAGTACCCCGGAAAAATCTCAGCCCAGGCGTTCCCAGCGACGGGGTGTTTTCTCCCTTGCGGGACGGCCAAGCCTTCCTTGTCATCATGATTCTGAAGCCTCAACAACTCCTGTAGCACTTCCCACCCACAGGTCGCTTGAGTGTGCCGAAGAAAACCTTGATACAAATAACGTGGATATTTACGAAGATCAAGACCAAGACCCCGTTGCTGAAGAGAATATTGAGAAAGCCCTACAGTCTCCTAGACTGCCGATGTCTGAGATATTTAGTGACCCACATTCCACAGTGCCTGAGGCGGTGGTAGTCGACGACAAAACTATGCAAACGTTTGCAAGTGTTGATCACTCTGCTCGTAAATTGTCGGAAGAAGGAAAGGAAAATAATGCTTTCCTGAAATTCGTGCCTATGACTCCTATGAAAGCCCAAAGAAATCCACCACCACAGGCGGTACATACTGTTTCTAAGGTGCCCTTGAAACCTGAAGGTCAATTATCTCCCTTGAAATCTCGCAAAAGAGGCCGATCACTCTCAATGACGTCTCCAGTTCGCTCCTCACCTAGACTCCACAAACGTGTGGCTTCTTCCAAAGTCGGTGAAGTGACGAACATTTCTCCACGAAAATCACCCAGGGCTCCGCGTCCTTCGATCCAGCCTACTCCAGAGAAACATTCGGAAAGCAAATCAGTTGAGAGGCTGCAGGTTCAGCGCTCCAGAACCCCTTCCCGCTCTTCAAGCCCTTCGAAGACACGTCGCAAAAGCCCCGCCGCTCCTCCACCATGCTTGCGAGGTGCCGTGGTTTACGTTGATGTTCATACTACAGAGGGAGAGGATGCTAGCGGCATATTTATTGAGCTTTTGCATCAGATGGGGGCTAAATGTATCAAGAACTGGTCGTGGAACCCGAGATCAAGCTTATCTCCAGTAGAAGGAGCGGATCCAAAGGAGGGGAAGGTGGGAATCACACATGTCGTGTATAAGGATGGCGGCGTTCGAACATTGGAAAAGGTCCGACACGCGGCAGGACTAGTTAAATGTGTCGGAGTGGGCTGGGTTCTTGAGTATGCACCAATACCTCCGTCTTCGAATCACTATTCTGAAGCTAACCCGATTCTAGCTGTGAACGAGAAAATAAATGGCTCGATGAGTCACAATATGCCGTCGATAGCTCTATTATTCCCCGTGGTGGCGCCAAACGCCGCAAGAGCATGGAGCCCCGAGCCTTGAGCAATATCAATGGTACTCTTGTTAAAACCGGTCTTGGAGCACCGCTCAGTAGAAGACGGTCTGGCGCAGTTGAGGCTATCAGGCGAAACACCCCCCCCATCCCCCGCGACACTTCTTCCTCCGCAACACCCGAGAGCACAAGTACGCCCAGGAAATATCAGTCCGGTCATACCGAAGGGGACCAGAAATTTTGGCAGACACCGAAAACTCCTGGCTCCACCGTCTATAATTTCAACCTGGACAGTATTGGTATGTCACCGGCAACTCCATTTTATTTGTCGCAGCGCTCGAAACTAGTCCAGCAAACTTGCCCACCGAAGCAAACACTCCAGGGTCTCTTTTCTTCGAAAGTGGGCTCACCTGGTGATCCTTCTCACAAACTAAAAGCCAAGCTGGAGGCTGCTAGACGTAAGAGTTTAGCCTTTAAACCAGCCATTGGGAGCCCGCTTGTAGAATAGTTTTGTCTCCTGTATTGGGATGTATTTTCTTTCTTGTATGTTTGGGAATGGATTTGGTCGGAATGGTTTTGATATTTGGGTTTGGTGCTTTATTATTATTGCTTGGTCGATAGCTTCATACCCCTTTTGCAGTGGTTCATGGATTTCATCAATAATATTTTCATTATTATATTCATCTATCCAATTTTTATGTAGCAGTAAATCAGTGCAGCTATAATTTATATCATGAACCATAGGAGAAAACGACTCGAAATGACGGCCATTGTGATCTGTCAGACATTGACGTACCAGTATTTGCTTTTGCCTAGGAGTCCATGTGGGAAGAAACTAATGGTGCTGATTAACATTATGCACCATGTTATGTCCTATAAATTTAGGTAATAATTCAAAAGGATGATATATGCATAAATATGCAAGTATGTACATATCTATCGTGATTTCTTTTTTTTTTTTTTGCGTTTGCTCATCGGCCCTCCTGGGGCGTTTGCGCGGCCTGCTCTGGCTGGCTTAAACTCGAGTCCTTTTTCCTCTCAATACCCCGGCCCTCGTAGATGGCCCCGAGGAGGAACCAGCCGAGTAATGCTTCTATAGCCAAGGCCCACCAAATACCACCAACAAAGTTGTATTTCAGACCCAGGCCGAGGCCCCAGCCTCCAATGAAAGGCCCGAGAGTGCGGGCGCCACTTGAGATGCTCTGCGCTACGCCGTGAATAGTTCCTAGAATAGATGGGTCTGTGACACAATTGTTCACTAGAATTATGGCAGCGGGTAAGGAAAATGTGCGAGATATTACCTGGAGTCCGACGACGAGGGTGAATGCGGGCCAGACCATCCAGGGAACATTAGGGATCAAGACGAGGAATGGCATGAGAGCGTATGCGATAGGTGAGAAAGGGAGGAAGGTGCGGAAGGAGGTTAGAGTTCCGAGACGGCCTTGGACGCGTGGGTATATAAAGATTTGGAGTGGTAGCCCGATGACGCCAATAATGGCGGTAGCCATTCCCACCCGAGAAGAGGGTAGACCAAGGCCACCACCAAAACGGAAGAAGCCCTGATGATCCTCAGCTTGTCTAGGGCTGGGGAGGAATATAAACGTCATGGAGTTGAATGCGCTTGTATGAAACGCAAGAAGGAACTGGATAAGGAGGGTCAGAAGCATATTGGGTGTCCAGATCTGTTTGAAGCTCGGGCGTTTCTGATGGGCGTTGGCTCGAACTCGAGCCCGAATTGGACTAGAAGGGGCTGAATGACTGGCTATGCTTTCATCGATGTACAGGGATTCATCATCCGGGTGATTAACTAAAGGCTGGTAGTATCGTCTACGGTGGCGCGAGATGGTGTTGACAAGGCGCTTTCCTAACTTGCGACCCCAGTCACTCCGGTACCTTGCAATTTCGTGAGTCTGCAGTTTAGTTTAGTATGAGTATTACTGGGGCTGAATATTTGATGAGCGGAGAGAAGATAAGAAGCCATACCTCGTCGAGTCCAATGAAGACAGCTAGCCATGATATGAAGATAAAAATGGCACTGACAAGATTAGGGAGAACGAATGGCCAGCGCTCCATCCACCATATACCATCTTTCCCGCCAAATACTGATCCTGGGCCAAATAAGTGCGGATAACTCTTGATCGGATCTGCTAGCATTCCGCCGAGAATAGGCCCAAGGATCACTCCGATATTGAAGCACATTGGCAAAACAAGGAATGCTCGAGATTGGTATCTGTATCTTGTTAGCATTTCTTTTTTATTTGAATGATTTTTGGACTAAGGAATAATTGGGAGAAAAATTTAGAGACCGGGGCATAAACAAGATAAAGACCTGAGAAAGACCTTGGCTATCCCATGTCGACTCAGGGGGGAAAAAAAAGAAAGAAAGAAAGCAAATACTCACTTCTTTTCCTCGACAATTTCAGAAATCATAGTTCTCATAACCCCAACATTACTATTCAAAACGCCACCGAGTGTGCGAAACACCGCAGCTGCCGCAAAGGACCGTGAAAAACCAAATCCCAAACAAGAGATACATGTTCCCAGCAGACCAATGAGAAGAACTCTTTTCCGACCCATAAACTCAGTATCGGCCAGTCTGCCCCAGATGACGGCAGTGAGGAACTGCGCAGCAGTAAAGCTCCCTTGGAGAATTCCAGCTTGAGTGGAGATAGTTGAATCTGGAAGCGAGGGGTCGAAGGACCTGAGCTGATAGAATAGATAAGCCTGAAGTGAGGTTTGTGTGAGCGGTTCCGATAGACGGGCAATAGTTAGAATAGCGAGCTGGCCTTTATGCGGTAAGGAGGACCATGTCACTGGCTTCTCGCTGGAGGCAGACTCGAGGGGGGCATCTTCTTCGCTGTCGCTGTCGCTGTCGTTATTTGCTTCAGCAGATAGCCGACGGCGGTCTGTAATCTCAGGTGAGGGGGCTAGAAGGCAGGTTCGAGAAGAGTCGCTGTCATGAATAACAGTACGGATACTTCGATCATCGTCATCATCGCCACCATAGTTATTCGTGGGTCTTTGAGGGTATGCCGAGCCCTCGGGTAAGAGAGGGGCGTTGGTCGTTTCCCGGGTCAAGGCTGTATCGTCTACATGGTCGGTACGGAGAAGGGGATCATGCTGCTGGGTAGAAAAGCCCATCAATGAAAAAGAAGCCAAAGTTGCTTTGCTTTGAGAGGGAAATAGCCAGTCAGTTTCGCCCGTCCACGACGACACAGAACAAGCGAAAGATCTGAGAAGAAAGTGAAGAAAGAAAATCAAGGCGAGTGGAGGAGGATAAAGAAAGAACCGCAGGCAACTCCTACTTAAACCTAAGCATCGGAGAAATCACCGATAATTGGTTGATTTGATCCATAACGTGAGGGGTTTCCAAATGTGGTGGGTTGCGCTATGCCGGTTTGGGGATATCAGATGCAGACTGACGAGTTCCATGCAAGATAGAATGATTGCGTGCTCAACTGCCTATATGAGTAGTATAATTAAGTAGTAGTTCCCTATTATTATCACCTCCATCTCCTCAAAAAAAAAGGAATCGATTGAATTGCAAAATGGGGTCTGTTGCTGTCAAGAATAAAGTAGTCATGGAAAACAAAAAAAAAAAAAAAAATAACCCCAAACACCTTTCGAAATAAAACAATACAAACACAATTCATAACCCAACACTCTCTCTCTCCAAAATAGGTTTCCAAATCAATCAACGAGTCATCTCTACTGTACTCTCAATTCCTTCCCATGGCAGTTCCTCATCGTCCTCATCCACATCGTACTCGGGTTTGTGGGAAGATTTATCCGTTGTGCCCGTCACATCACCCATTCTCCGAGTATCGGTGTCAACCCCAATGGACTGGAGAGTCATTTCCATTTCTTGCTCTGTCATCGCATGTCCGCTCTGCTTTTGGCCCTCGAGCACATCATATAGCGCATAGATTTGATCGGCCTTCATGTCAATATCTTTCATCAACTTCTCGATCTTTTCTCCAAGCGATTTTCGTTGGCGCTTGCTTAGAGAGGCATCCATCTTGTTATAAGCGCTTTGATAACCAACAAGTTGTATCTTTAAGTGAGATAACTCGTCTTCTAGTGCCTTCAGCACCGTTGCAAGGGCAACAGCCGGCGACTGTGCAGGTCGCAGTGTCGGTTCTTCATTGTATACAGATGGCTCTGGCATACGTTCCGAAACAGGGACTGGCTTGGGAACTTTGATGGCTTCACAAGTATGGTCGCAGTCCCCGGGAACAACTTGTTTGCACACAGTGCAATTCTTACCATCATGCTGTGTCGCACGATCCAACGCTCGCTGTGTTTGCTCGGGAAGGTTTGTCAAAGACTGGGCTAGGTCGCCATGCTGGATGGTGATATCGGGAAGGATGAAAGCAGACGTCATCTCTTCAGCAATTCGGCGACGGCGCCGTTGCGTGGCTGGGGTTGTAGAATGGTCCGAGTGTCGTCGTTGGCGCTCAACAGGTTCAGGCAAACTATTATCGTCTTCTAGGGGGTTAAGTCTAGAGCCTGTAGTCAAGTCGTCCATTGCGGATGCAGGTCTAGGCAGCGAGCTTTTGGGTTCTTTGAGAGACGACTTCCGAGGGACCAGTTTCGATGTGCTTTGATGTGTGGTATTACCAGTATCGTTGGTGTTAAGCTCAAGCGTTGGATTAGACTGCCGCCGTTTGCGGGCTAGACGCTCCTCCTCCAGCGTCTTTCGCAGCTGGGCAATTTCGCGTTCCTGTCCATGCATGTAAGTATATAAATGGAGTCTATAGGGTCTTCATGATGGGGTCACGACTAACATCAATAAAACTCAAAAGAGTAAGATCCTGCTCCGTGTTGGAAGATTGGCGTGTATTCCCCGTTGCATCTGCTGTTGACTCTATAGGTTCTGTAACATCGAACTCTTCCAAAACGACTCTCTTGACTCGGTGCTTGTTCGTGTTCGATTGCTTCTTTGTCTGTGCACTGCTTGTTCGCGAACGCGACCCCGACTTCTCCTTCTTTGAAGTAGATAATTCCCGGACTCGTGGTAGATCAATCGAGAATAGAGCTTCCTCCGCACGCTCCTTCTCCAACTTTGAGATCTCCCGATCAACTTGGGTGGAGACCCTGGCACGAGAGTCCTCCCGACGCCCAGCCTTTGACTTTGAGCGTGTGCTTTTGGTTGTAAGTTCCTTGGTGCTACCACTACGCTGGGTATTTTGCTGGCTATCTTCCGCGCTAACTTCGCTAGCGGTGACTTGTTCAGATTGGATAGTGGTATCCTCACGATCTTTAGAAGTTGGGAAAAGTCGTCCAATTTGAGCCTTTAGCCCCGCGATTTCATGGCGAAGGCTTTCGTTTTCGCTCTTCAAATCCTGGGTTTCGAGGTAAGCTACTCCCAACTGGGACACAGCCATGTCTCGTTCTCGATTTAGCTTCTTCAAAGCCGTCTCCTGAATATCGGCCTTCCGCTCGAGAAGGTCGATCTTGTTTTGTAGCGCTAGATTGGTCGCATCAAGTTCTGCAGATGGGAAGTTAGCGGAAGCAAATATAAGAATACAAGGAGGAAACTTACTCTGATTTTCTTGTGCGAGACGATCTTGGTCGGATTCATGATATTTGCTGCTGCGGCTACTCTTGTCCCTTTGACGTGATTTCCCTGTTTTCAACTGGGCATTCTCCTGCTTCATATCGTCGATTTTCCTCTCCGCATCAGCCTTAGCCCTCTCCAGTTCAGACACTTTATCTTGTAGGAGTCGTAATGACACGAAAAGAGCCTTTTCATCTTCTGGGATTGGGACCGCATGCAATGGCATATGCTCACGGGTTGATCCTTCTGTCACATCCGCCGGAGGTGAAACGAAACGGGTAGTGCGTGCTTTGCTCTGACGCGTATACACCGGTGTACCATCTTCATAAACACCTGAAACCAACTCGGAAAGGTTTGGCAAATCTGGGAGGAGGAAGGATTGTTGCGTTCCCGTGTCGCCCGTAGTGTGAGCAGTGATCCGCCCCTTCGCCCGACGTGTTTCTTTAGCGTACGCCTCCTGGGATGCCCTCTCTACTGCGTCGGCGATCTGGTGAGAGAGGTTGACGTTTCCGAAGCGCGTGGGTCGCGTAGTGTTCGAAGTAACCGCTGGCCTTTCGTCTTCCAGGAAAGAACCATCATAGGAATCACGAACTTTGGCGTGGAGTTCAGATAGAGTCCGCCGCTGATCCTTGCGGTTGGGCCTATAAGAAGGGTTGGGGTCGAGATTTTCCTTGTGAGCAGCGAGGGTGGCTCGCCTCAATTGAGCATCTTTCCGGAGATTCTCGCTAACAGCTCGCTTTGCATGATGGCGCATGACCGGCTTTTGGGGTGTGGTGGAAGTAGGATAGTCGAGCCTCACCGCGGGTGACGAGGACCGGATACTATTTTCAATGGTCATGTAAGAGTTCCGCGAATCATCCAATTGGCGCGCAGGATTACTCTGACCCCGTCCTGTCTCCATTGGAATATCACCGTCACTCGAATGGTCGTCCCCTTCTTCCTCCGAAGTTCTTATGGGTGAGAAGTTCGGAAGGTATTGTTCGAATGTGGATGTATTAAACACGTAGTCTGGTTCCTCCTCTTCTTCTTCTATTTGCCCAAAATGCTGTTTCCTAGAGGCAGTTTTCATATCCGGAAGGCGGGGACTATCATCAAGCTCTCTTGTTGATGCGATAGCTTCGTGTTCTGGGTCGAAATCTGAGCCGAACGACGCGAAGCTGTTCGTTGTTGGCTCGCGCGACATAATCTCTTGTGGATGACGCGAGTTGCCGTTTCACACCCGGGAGGAACGTTGTTGATAGGAGAATAGAGGAGATATAGGGATTGAATTTTATTTGTTTCGCTTCCCAGTTTATTCAAGTCCCAGTTGGTGAGGTGTTTGTTATAGGTGCCTAGGATACAATGGGTTTTTTGTTTGGAGGTGGCTGCTGTTAAAGCAGGCGGGATAGAGGGTCAATAATGTTTTAGCGCGTGTCGGGCCACCACAGCCTTAGTTCTCTGCGACTGGCAACGGGAAGCCGCCGTCTCAAGGGAAAGAGAAATAAACTGAAATGTAGAATTAAATTTGACTTCTTAGACGGTGACAAAGAGGTTGATTTGTTTTTCTACCCCCTGCGCAGCCAAGTAACACCGTAGAATCATTTAAAAAGATAGATAGGTTCAGTGGGTCGGATTATTATTATGATGCTGAGGATAGATTTTATTGAGGAGGCTGGGTTTGTTTACTTGGGGTTGCTTTGGGTTTAGTTGCAGCTCTCTCCACCGCCTTTCGGTCATTCCACCACAAACGTGCCAAGCAACGAACTCGAAAGTAAAGAGTGATCCCATACCTAGTTAATTTTTCGCTAGTTAACTGATAGGCAGTTATTCAATACATCAAACGTTTTTTTCATTTTCTAGCGTATCCTAGTAGGTCCACTATAATCGATCTTGAGTCTCAAATGTTTATGTGCAGTCCAATCCCATCAAATGGCTTCTATCCTTTTTACACTTGATAGCCATTGCCATCCCAAACGCCTTGCTAGCTAACACAAATTGAGGAAATGAAATCGCCGCAAATCAGGTATTACAGAAAAATATGTAGAAGATGCCGGGGCCGTAAGGGGTCATACTCGTAGTCCAGTATCTGTAGGACAGAAGATGGACGAGGAGGAGAAAAAGGAAATAAAGAAAGAACGAAAGTAACAGAGAACAGTATACGATTTGCTTGACTTAAAATCATGATGTTGTAGAGATATTTTGATGGGAAATCGAAGTCCCTCCCATCTGGGGTTCAGGAAGTTCCTGCGGCTGAGTGTTCGTGGGAGTTGTAGGGCTGTTGTCTATGGGGCTGGCAATGTCAATCCGAATGGTTGGTACGGGGGTAAGTTCTTGCACCCGAGGTTGTTCGCCTACTGCCGGGGATGGAGCTTCATAAGGGGGCGCATCTCCCCAATCTAGTTGGTCGTAATGTGGAGGAGGTATAGTCTGAGGACTAGCATCGCCCTCCTCGCGACCGGAGGTGGATTGAGCTATGGACGGGGTAGACGCAGCGTTCGACGGAACTGGAGTTAGACTATCTTGATCGCTAGTCGCGAGAGATACAGTTGAGGAATATGAGTCCCCCCGAGAGTGGACACTTATAAAGCCTGACCCAGATGACCGATCTGGACCATCGACACTCATCGAAGACCCGTTCGCCAATAAAGGCCGAGAATCTGAGTCTCGTGAGCTTGCTCGGACGCGGGACCCGTCATGTCGAACATAGCCCACATCGGCGTAACTAACGCTTGAAATCCGTCGATCCCGCCCACGACTTTGGGCCTCCGCTAGTATTGTGGCTGCTGAGACATTTGTATTGCTGCCATTTCCAGTTGACCGACTCCTTGCGCGAGCCCTGCTCTCCTCTCTCAGCTGTTCAAGTCGATTAAAGTCCCCGTGCTCACGGGCCTCACGACGCTCCTGTCGTCGTGCCTCACGCTCGGCTATCTCCTGTCGTCGCTGCACACGGACCTGATAGAGCGACTCCATAAGATCCTCGCGACGGGTTTCCTCTTCTTCGGCTGTCTCTGGAAATTCAACCACCATGTCCATGCCCCCTCTTTCTCCTTCGCGCGCGATCACTTGTTCTGTTGGTTTAGGGGTGTAGGAGTAGGCTGGGAGTGTGATAATTGAGCGGATCGACGTGTCGCGGCGAATGGAATTTGTTTGGTTCACCTGCTGTCCTATGACAGCAGAGTGACCATTCACCGCGCTATCATTCTGGTGCAGCGATGCTCCATCCGGAACTTGGCCGTATGATGCTCCGACGTTCCATCGCCGCCATCTCTCTTTCAGATATTTACCAGGGATATACTTCGGGCGGCAATTCAATCGTCGTAAAGTTCGTAGGGTAAAGTAGGCCATTGCGATAAATACAATTGCCGCAATCACACTAGCAATAACCTGCCAGAAGGGTCTAGGTCAGCTAAGCACAAGGCGAACGACATACTAGCATAAGGCGGTAGCGCCACTACAGAGGGAGAAACTCACAGTAATTGTGGTATCATTTACACCTCCCGATGCCTTTGTATTGGAGTCATTCTGACTTCCAGTCTGGTTGCTGCCGAAATCCCCAATCTGAGGCTGACGACGGTCGAGCCGCCGCAGCTGAGGTGGGATCAGCATGCTGAGAGTGATTGGTGTTAGGAATGGAGAGAGCGAGCGATAGCTCCAAGAAGAGATTTTTAATTTCGAAACATGTGCAGGTCTTTAGGGGGGAGGGGATATGGAAACTTGAGAATAGATATTATTTTCGAGGCAGTTGAGCTGAAGAAGATGAGGAAAATAAGGGTCGCCTAGTGGGAAGGCCTCCCATACGGGAATGGCGGATGAGATGATAAATAGGGAAGTCGAAGAAACCCAAGAGGCGGGTCAGATCTGACAGCCAACGGCAAATTCAAGAACGAAAAAGCAACGAATGAAGAGCGAATATATATATTTTATGTCAATGGATTATATAACCCTAAAAAGAGCCCGAATGAATTGAGCATTGATAACTTTAGTGATAATTTGGGGGTAAACAATCAAGTGCCAAATTTCGAGCCTCTCAATAGAGGGAATAGGCAATGGGGGAAGTCACCATCATAAATGAAGGCTCCAAGTGTTTTCTAGGTACCTAGGTAGTCTATCTGTAATCTTCATGCAAGAGTCTAAGGAGGTAGGGGGAAAGGCTGGCAGTTGGCAGATAACTAACCTCCTAGATCCTGATTATTATTGACTGGAACAAGAAAGGAAAGTCATCAGGGCTGATCCGCAGCGTCGGGCGGTGGCTGGTTTCGCCTTTTTTATGGTACAGTACCTGCCTAGGCAGTTTTCTTTTATTTAGTTATCTTATCCCCTTTCAATTTCACTTGCGTATTATTAATATTATATTAACTATCCTCCTATGTAAGTAATTAATCTACAAGGCTTGCTATATTTTTTTTTAAAAAAAAAAATATGAAATCAATATGATTAATGACCGAATAACTATTCTGCTACCAAGTGGTTGTCATGGTGTTGATGAGACTAGCAAAGTTATAATAATATATTCCATGAATATTATTCGCCACCAATTTTAGAACTCCACGCTCCACATGTGAAAGGAAGAAATGTTTCAGCGTGAGCCCTTAGTTAACTACTTACCTAGTACCTAGTTCCCCTACTGTCATTATTCATTTCAAAGGCTGTTTGTTCTTGTTGCTCTTTTCTTTGTTAATTCCTTCCTTCCTTCCTTTCTTTTTATTGATAAAATCAATAGTATAAATATTATACGAAGTATACAATTGTGCCTAAGCTTTTGAGAACCCAAGACAACCTTGGTCCCGCCGTCTCACCTTTTGTTTCAGCAGAAGTACCTGTAGGTATAGTAATATACATACTGTCATCCATACATAAATCTCCGAGTCTGGGTCCTTGAGATCACCATCCCCTTTTGAAACCACTCAGTTTCTCTTTACAAGAGACCATCTTCATTGTAGAGGTTGAAAGTTGACATTTATTTAAATTAACCCCTCCTTGATCCCCCCCCCCCCCGGAGATAGGCTGAGAGACGGAGATAACAAAGTCTTCTAGCACTTAAAACAACCAATTTTCCAGGCTCTTCTCACAACCATCAATCCATGCTATAGACAATATTGTGACTTGAGAGACCTAAGGGAAGAAAAGAAAAAATAAAAATAAATGGAACAAAATGTCCTGTCCCGACTGTTTTAGCGGCCATGTTCACGACGGAACCCCCAAGGGTCAAGTCACCACTGTACATGGGTTGAATACTTATGTGGTTAACCCTGAGAATGAGGATGAGGCTCGGGGCATTGTCATCATCATCCCAGATGCCTTTGGATGGGAGTTCGTTAATAATCGGCTTCTAGCGGATACTTATGCTGAGAAAGGAAAGTATAAGGTTTATTTGCCAGACTTTATGAACGGTAAGGATTTCCTGTCTTTTTGTTGGACCAATCTGCCTTCTCTCTTCTTTATATACAAAAATGTCCAAGGGAGCATGATCTAGTCAAGGATAATACAAAAGAGTTGAAATGAAAACATAGGCTTATGGCTTTTATCCCACAGGTTCTGCTGTTCCCGTCTGGGGCTTGAATGCTCTCCGTAAATTGCTCAAATTCAGTACGATTTATGATTGGATATCTAAACCGTACGTCTCACCAGAAAGCTCTTTGGATAACCCTAAAAAAAAATCTCAGCCAGTTAACCCGATTAGATACCACTTCGCATGTGTTTTATTTTCCATGGTTCCATTCATGTATCGCAATGCTCCCGTCAAATCCTGGCCCATCGTTGAATCATTCTTCGCCGCTGTTCGCCAAAACGAAGGCGCTCGGCTACCAATTGGTGCTTCTGGGTTCTGCTGGGGAGGAAAGCACACCATTACCCTAGCGCACGGAGCAGAAGTAGAGGGTACCCCCTTGATCAACGCTGGTTTCACGGGACACCCCAGTATGTTGAGTCTTCCTGCAGATATCAAGAAGCTTAAAATTCCCGTCAGCTTCGCACTGGGAGAGAACGATAACACACTGCCGATGGAGCGGGTAGAACAGATCCAAAAAATAATGGAAGAAAAGGAGGGTGAGGTCAAGGTATATCTTGGAGCTAGTCATGGATTTTGCGTTAGAGCATCTATTCATGATAATGTTCACATGGAAAGGCAAGCCGCCGAATCTGAGGACCAGGCATTGGACTTCTTTAACCGCACGTTTGCAGGTGTCTCCTTTGAATGATTTTCTGATATCCAAATTATGTCGTTCATGTTTTCTGTTCCTGTAGTTTATTCGTATTTTGATGCTTAAAGAGACTTCTCAATTTGCCACCCGGTCGTCTTGCCAATGTCTTGTACCTCCCTTGCTCGACAACCCGACCCTCTTCTAGAAGAATGATATTATTTGCGACCTTCATCAACTTTTTTGAGTGCGTTATAATAATAACCGTTAACCTAGTTTGAGTTGAAACCAACTTTTGTACGGTATCCTTGATTTTTTCTGCGCTGCAAGGGTCAAGACTAGAGGTGGCTTCATCCAGGACTAGAATTTGTGGCTGTCTCACAAGGGCTCGGGCAATCATTAATCGCTGCGCTTGCCCCCCAGACACTCCTACACCTCCATGCCCAATGGTTGTAAAATAGCCCTTTGGGAGAGATGAAATGAAATCATCGATGGCGGCTGCCTTTGCTGCAGCTCGCACATTGTGGAGCCGGCACAATGGAGATCTTTTATCCAATCCATAGATGATATTAGCATAAACTGTCGTTGGAAATACAGAGGACTCTTGAGGCACTATAGAAATAAGAGAGCGGAGCGATGGTGTGTTTAGAATCCGGGTGTCATGCCCTCCAAAGGAAAGAGCCGGAGTTTCGCCCAAAGAAGGTGGTGTTTCATAGAGAGATAAAAGTAAAGACGCGATTGTCGATTTTCCGGATCCGGAAGGTCCTACGATAGCTGTACATGAGCCTTCTGGGAACCTGAATGATAGATTTTTTAAGACGGGTGCACCGATCTGGGAGGGATATCGAAAGCTCAACCGGCTTATTTCTACTGGCGTGGCTTTGGAAGGAATTCGATGCCCGAGATGCTCGTGTGAGATCCCTTCTGGAAGGTTAACTAAACGCAATAATTGCGCCGCCGATTCCCGGCATGTACTGATCTGAGGAACTATATATAATCAGCTCTATTTAAGGAGAGTGTAAGAGGAGGGCACCTAGACACTTACTACAAGCCACAACAGAGCTTGCGTACCCAATGCTGAACAGAAGAACCGAGAATACAGTCATCATGTCAGCTACGGTATGCTCTCCGTATGACACCAAAGCTGCCCCATAAAAGAATATTAACGCTATATACTTATTAGCTCCCAAAAAATTTTGTGAGATCCAGTCACAACTCACCACTAAGAAATATGATAGTGCATTCCACAAGACCAAATAGAGGGCCTAGATACACTACCCTCCTCAGTCCAACTTTCATGCACCTAGACACAGCCTTCAAGTACTTTTGGTGAAAGTACGGCTCAAGAGTTAGACTTTGTACTGTGCGGAGCTCCGAAAGGGCTTCAACAAATACGCTTGAGAGGCACATTCTGGCATCATTGCACCGTCTATCCCATAAACCACTGGTTGTTTCAAAAGCTCTCAAGATAGCAAATATAATTGGACAACATGACAACGCCACAAAGGTTAGCTTCCAGCAAATTGCCAGACTCCAGGCCACAGCTACAAGTGTCACGCTGACAGCTATCAGGATGAAACCACCAAAACGACCAGCAAGGTTTTTCATCTCTTCGCCACTTTCATATAGACACATGCTGATCTGTGTAGGGCTATTCTTACCTTCTTCAAACCATTTCCGATCTTGATCTAAGATTCTCTGAAACGCCCGCTTGCGGAGGCTATCGACCCATTTTTGACCGCAGAATTCCAGTAGATAGTGCATAAAGTAGGAGATACATGCGTCACAGGCCGCCACTGCTAGAATAGCTATTGCCCACTTCGCACTCTGTGGGTTTTCTTTGTAGAAAGCTTCAAGCAACTGTGACAGGAAGTACGAAAACAGAGGCGTCGAGCCCGCATGTCCTAGTGCACATATGCAGCCGACAAATAGCAAGAGCCGTTCACTTGATGTAAGGCTAGGTATTAAAGTCTGCATTGTCCGACGAAGTGGCACCTTCATAGATGCGAATGTATGGAGGTTTATTCTTTCAAGATTTGAGGGGGTTTCTTCAGGCTGACCTCTACCCCGAGCATGACCCAATTCATCCATGGCAATATCATGTGAGTTCGGTACGGGATGTCTTGGGATGTGGCTATCTGCTTGACTTGACCATTCACTTCTCCGGCGTGAATAGGAACACATGATATTCTTTGGAAGTGACATATCATATTCCTTGATAAAAGATGCTTTTGGCCGTTGTAGATAGTTCGGTTTAGAGAATCCCCCCTGGTAGTCAGAATAGAGAAGAGGGTTTAAGGACGATGCTCCACGAAATATATCACCGCTCATATCTTCACATTCGGAATCCGATGAATCACCACTCCAATCATGACTCACTTCAACTTGAAGACGTTTTCGATTCATGGGGTGCCCTTCGAGCTCTCTTTTATACCCAGATTGTATAACGAAACCTTGATCAAGGACATAAACAAAATCATCACTCTTGATGTGGGACACGTCGTGGGTAATAATAACTGTCGTCTTTCCGTTACGCCAGTTTCGAATAGCACTCATCATATTATTGCAATTTGCACCGTCTAGTGCACTCGTAGGTTCGTCAAGGATTAGAATTGGTGTGTCCCGCATCCGAGCCCTTGCAATGGCGATCCTCTGTCTCTGGCCCCCACTGAGGAACATGCCTCCATCGCCAACACACGTTTCGATTCCTTTAGGTAAATTTTCAATTGTGTCCTTTAGCATTCCTGTATTGATTGCTTCTATCATATCAGTTTTGCAAATTTCTTCGTAGTCGCGACGCCCGAAGGCAACATTTTTCAATATTGAATCGTTGAAGAGGACAGTCTTCTGCTCGACGAGTGTTATGTTATTTCGAATCCAGGTAACGCTCAGAGTTTGTAATGGAATGCCATCGATTAAAATTTCACCCGAAGATGGCAAGTAGAACCGAGTGAGTAACTGTCCAAGCGTGCTTTTCCCAGAACCACTTTTTCCAATTACGAAAGTTGTTGTACCTGCAGGAAAGAAGAAGCTCGAAGAACGCAGGGCCAGTCTACTTGGATCGGCTGAGTAGCGGAAAGATACCTTTGAGAAGGGAAATATGTTAGATAGTTGCGATAGTGTTGTAAACTGATTCTCAATCAAACTTACATTGCTCACTTCAATGTCTCCTTCGCAGTGTTTTGGGTATAAAGTGCCTTGCATCTCTTTTGCAGATATCTCACTTGGGAGCTCTTTCATGATATCTCTTAAAGAAGTAGCAGCAAGTTTCCCCTTTTCCAAGATTCTGAGCTGCGGTAACAAAGCTTCAACAGCTTGGGCAGCTGTCAGACAAGCCCAGAAAGTCCTTAACACCTCTCCTGATGAGAGCTGTCCAGAAATAGCTAGGGTGCTGCCATACCAGAAACCTTGGGCAAACATTTCAAACATCACGAATCGCATGATTGATATTTGAAGGGAACTGAAATGTGCTTGTTGAAGATACCTCGATGCTGCCTTGTCGACTCTCAAGACGAAATTCTGAAGTTCGAAGCTTTGCGCATTGTGACATTTCACCGTTTCAATGTAAGTGACAGCGTTATTGACAAATTTAGAAGCTTGCGATAACTCAATGTTCTGTGCCGTGATATTTTCGTTTATTTTAGACGAGAGGAACGGGGTTGTAACCGAAAATATTGGGAATGCTGCCAATATAACCAAGGAAAGCTTCCATGAAGTATAGAACGAGAGACCGAGCGAGGCAAAAGCCCGAAAAGAGTGTTGTAATACGAAGCCTAGAGGCTGTGAAGTTGCCATTTGGAGTTCATAAATATGTCTTCAATCAATTAGTTAGCTAAAATTGGAATTATTATTGTAAGATTCGATCGCAGGGAAAGGGACAAATACGTTTGGAGGCAGGATAAGAACGTTCGAGTGCCGTCTTGCTGTATTTCAAAATATTGCTGGTCTTTCTTTAAAAGAGATTCAAAAAGAATACTGTGGGCATTAGCAGCTTGGAGCTCTCCGAATATGACGAATAGAATGAAGTAAAGCCCGTTCAAGACCCATCCAACAAGGCCCAAGATAGCAAGTTTGATGCAAGAGTTAGATGCCCTTTGGATCAAACTATCACCAGGGATCTGTCGACCTCCGAGCAAAGTGAATGAATTAAACATTTCACCAAGTATGATGGAAAATGTAGGCATAACGAGACTAGAGAGCAGAGCAAAGACAACCCCTAGCCCCAGAGCTGGTGCATGATTTTTGGTCGTAAATTCGAACAGCACCATCCAGACAGGGTTTCGAGTCCGATCGTGATAATGAGCCATGGTGACTCTAGAGAAAAATTTTTTGTGGTACGTGCATACTTGGGCTTATGAGGGGTGTGAGCTGATCTTGAGAGCAATAAAATAAAAAAATATTACATTAGAGCGAGACTTGGCATTAGAAAATGGAGAGAAAGAACTGAAGAGAGCTCAGATATCCTGGAAGGCCTTCAATGAAAGGAGTATTCGTGGGTTGACTGCTGGGGCACATCTTTGGTTTCCTCTTTGTGGAACTGCTGCATTGAATGTGTTTCAGGGAAAGAGATCAAAGGGTGTCAGAACGTATTGTTCCTCAATCTGCGACGGGGGTCAACCACGTGTCGCTCCACTCATCATTAAATTCCACAAAAATATCAGAATTGTATATACATGGTTTAGCCAGAAATTCTTGACTAAGAGAGCCAAAATAATTGGAAAGAGAGGAGAAAGTATACACTACAGGTGCTGGGTCACTCAATGTGGTGTCAAGGCCGCCCCAATAAAGACATGGCCCAGACCCAGATGGAACAAGAAAGCAAAGGGCTATTGTTCAATTCCACGATGTTTTATTGCTGTGAAATTATTGGGACAGTCGGAGCCCAAAGAACTTCAAGTGTCTGATGTAGCGAGGTCCATGTACTGGTAATCTGCTTGACTCGAAAGATGGGACTGCCATGCGAGGCGGTTATGGACTCTACTTCTTTCCTTGGGCCTGTTCGTAAACCCAATCGTTCAGGCCGGCACGGTTTCTGTTTGATGAAATTGTTAATAGCTATATCTGCTAGTGAACCGTTTTAACTAAAATCTTACCTTGCGATCTCAATGGCGTAGAATTGCATGCGCATTGCTATCCGGTCGTCAGGTAAGCAGTATCCTTCACGAGTCAGGAATGTAATAGCCAAAAACTCACCAAAAATTGTGTTTTCCCTCTCGTATTCAGTTTTGGGGTTTGCGCGAAGCATTGTGCCGAAGTTGAAGTCGTGAATTTTGCCCTCATACTGGTTCATCCAGTTGCGCCACTTCTCCTTGCCCTCCTTGCTCTTCATACTATCCTCATCGATTGTTTCGGCGGGGTCGAAATCGGGAAACTCTTCTTTAAAATGTTCGTAGATCGCGTCGTCCATCTTTGTCAGTCTCAGATCGGAGCCGCGGACTTTCTCGAGAATTGACCAGTATGTCATCAGGTGTTCCACCGCTACAAATGTAAGTTCGAGTGTATTACGCAAGCAGGGATCCAAGTAACAAACCCTTCACAGCAAATTGCTTCTCCATCTAGGTAGATTGTCAGCATTTTTTCTTTCATGCCAGACAGGGCGGGAATAATGGATGACCTACATCCTCCAAATTCTCCGCCTTCTCAGGGTCAAATGGTTTCGACATCTTGCCGTCTATTGTATGTAAAAATTATAGAAGGTTAAAGAAAAAAAAGATAAGATAAATGTTAGGTGAAAGCGAGTGTTTCCTTTTATATTCAAACAACTGAGAAGTAGTGATTTTGGGAAACATAGCCCCGCAGTGCCTTTTTTTTTCCCTGAGAATTTTTGCGACCGCCCGAAACCCCGCCACACTAAATATTGAACCAACCGTACGTCATCGAATGTGCTGGTACTTTCCCTATCTGGCTCTATGCTCTGTTTTTAAGGTAACACTGACATACGCATTTATAAGGCCATTAGAAGAAGGATATTGCTAGTTTGTTCTACATTCATCTTAGGCTATCTTCACCTGTAGAAACTCCGCCCACACAACCCCTTTGAAAGTCTAGAGATAATACCAGATAGCTAGCGACGCCAGATGGATGGCTTCAGCAGCGGAACATGAGTTCTAAACACCTCGATTAATCAAAGGACTCCACTTCTAGATTATTTCTTGGCATTGTCCAGCTTCTTTTCTGCCGTGTTATTTGGTGAACAGAATAAACACCCCTAGCTCAAAAGAGCAAGGAAAATCTTAAGAGGAATTGGTATCTTTCTTTTGGCATCCTATTGAACACATCAAGAATTGTACCATAACTTTCCTCCTGCCCAAGCGGGACCATTTTTAACTAGCCTGGACATCCTAATTGAATGAAATCTTTAAAGTTCTGAGTTAGTCTCCAGCCTCTTTTCTGCCTCTAAGAGCCAGCCTGCTTGTTTAATTGCAATATACCAGATGACAGTCCTGATGGTTCATCAGCTTAAAACTGCCCAGTTTTGCAATATCTCTCCGGCCGAAAATAGCGCCAATTCCCACTAACAGTGGCAACCAAATCCCTATAGGAAGACCTATCTCTGTCATCATGGGCATCGCGCTTTTCTAGCCTAGCACTAGATATGATCCAGGCCCCATCAAAGTGAAGCTCTTTCCATCATCATCAGTAGCCTCTCCCCAATTCTGTTTGCCAACCCCGGGCCAACCCTAGGTATCAAATGTGGCTAGTCCTCTGCATGTATTTCCTTTCCAGTTTACCTCAAATTTACAGACATAGAGCTCTTATATATAGTTAGGCGATTGCTGGGAAGTTTTAGCATTTTTGAGAATTAATCTCAAATTTTTCAGTATCTCCGACTACTATGAATATACCTAGGTAGTCGCTCTTCGTTTATCTATTATCGTACTCCAACATCTGTTTACTTCTTATTTGTCGACGGGGACCATCAGTCGCCCTCCCTTGTCATTTAAGATACTGTTTATTGATTCCACCGTTCCTGTCTTACTACATGACCATCTTGTTTATATACAGAAATGATATCCCTTTAAATAAATTGCGTGAACAAACCCACCTTCCCTGGAAACAGCAAACAGCAAACAGAGAAATAGAGTCAAATGGGCCACTAGTAATGAATGCTCATCGCTCCAGAGTCACGAATATCTAAGAAGATAGAAATAGATAGATACAGACTCCGCACTGTCGCGTTAATATAATGAGTACCCCAATATATTAATCACTATCATCTGAGTCTGGAAGCTCTTCAAATCTTCCCTCACGGAGAGCCTGCGTAACAGGATTCTCCACACCGAGGATGCCATTTGCCTTTGCTCTATTCAACAGGTTAGTCTGGTAATTTTTAACTCTTCAAAATATTCGAGTAAAATCATACCTCTCAAAGAGAACGAACAATCTCTCCGCCTCTCTCTCTTTCTCCTCCTTAGACATGGGTGGCCCCGTATCTTGCTTTTCTGCATCCCATCTCTGACCGGTAATAGGATTAATTTCAGGGTCAAGGCCCTGGGAATTTGTTGCAAAGGCCTCTCCCGCAGATTGTGGAATCTCTATACCACGTGATGCAAGAAGCCCGGCAGCAAATCCGTACCCAATGTTCTTAGTCAAATTCTCCGCATCTTTCCCAGAAAGCACGAACATAAGCTCAGATATTGCGATTTTTAAATTCTGGAATGGCATGGTTGACAATTTTAGCAACTTTGAAGAGAGTGTGTCAGACTGCCCAATCGGGCGACTCCTGTCACTGTCCTCTGGCAAGAGAAGCCATTGCATATACTTTCGGGGGCTATCCGGTGCAAGTTCGTGGATGGTCACAAGTGCATGAAGTAGTGGTATCGCCTTGGTTTCGAGGTCGCCGGGACTATATAGTGATACTGATTGATCCAAAATATTGATCAATTTGTCAACATTGCAATTTTGGTTGAATGTTGGGAAAAGCGGACTGCTATCAAATGGTTTTCCTTTCTTATTTTCAAGATCTAGAGTCGACAGGCAGTTCAAAAGCCCACCAAGAAGGCCGTCCAAAGGCTTGAGCGGAATTTCGATACGGCTGATGATCTTGAAAATATACGGAATTGAAGGTGCAAATGTTGGGGACAAGTCCGGGTACAGCTTTGAGATATTAAAGACGAGTTTTAGGGTATCAATAAGGGCCAGTTCATCAATTTGAGACATGGATTTTCGTCCTGATTTCGGGAATTGTTTAGAATGGCGAAGAATTTGCTTCATCCTTGTTAGTAAAGAGGGGAACAATCCCAATAAGTAGAAATCTCACTCACATAGTTAACAGAATCGCCCAAGCTATGGTTATTGATTAACACCTCGAAATCCATTGTGGTGTCATATGTTGATAGGAACAATATCCGACTGATTACCATTTCATCCTCCGAAGAATCGCACTAACCTGAAAGTCAGCTGGCATATTAAAACAAGAATTGAAACTATACCTTGAGCATTTCGGATAGTTTACCACCACGAGCCGTATCGACAAAGACCTGGCGCATATTGGGATCTAATAAAAGTGCATTCGCAACGCACCGAAGGGCAGCGTTACGTACGTCCCGCGTGTCTCCATTAACACCATATTTAGTGAGAATGTCAAGTCCCTTCTTCAAAGTTAGAACCAGTATATTGGAGATATGCACGATCCTTTCATCTGGCACCATAAGTTATGAAATACCTTTTTTGAGTAAATAGGCCCAGCATTATCAGGGCTGGTGCCGTATTGCCTTAACTGCAAAAGGGTTTGTGTCCTTTCTACGAAAAAATGGTTCGAAAGGGTTAGCAAAATATATTCCCTAACGTGTCGCTCCTCAACTTACGCGTAGAGTTTAACAAATTATCCTCAAGATCCCGTTCCAAGGAGTCCAAGAGCTTGGTCACTTGCCGGAGCTTCTCTGTGGGATGCAGATCATTTACGGTTAACACAGGTTATTCCTCGAAACAGACCTCTTATAAGCCCAGAGGTTCATACCTTCACCTTGAATACGCAATTCCATTTTTCTTTTGCGCTGCGATTCTATTGTTGTTTTGATTCCGGGATTACGCAGGGTATAAAACACGACCTGCAAGGCGTCAAGCCCCAAATAACGAGGACGCTTCTTTTCTTCTCTTTCTTCCGTTTCTCTTATATAAAGAAAGAGAGAAAGAGGCAACAAAGAAGCCGAAGTCGAACTGCAAAGGTTTCGAAGGCCTGGTCCTGGGGGTCACGCGGAAAAATTAAATGACTTCAGATAGTCAAACGTAGACCTACGGCAAGTTTGAAGCGCAAAGAGAAATCTAGAAGGGACGATGCATCAAGAGGAGACAGTGTTACTGAGTAACTTCACATTACCCTATTCTGTTTCATGAGCTCATCTTCGTCCTTCCCCTTGATCGTCGAAGAGCCCCACCGAGGCACCTAGTCAGCCGTCTTATTGACTCCCACGGACGGAACCTGAGTAAGGCAGCCGGATCCTTCTGCCTCAGGCCTCAAACGCGACTGGGCAGCCACTTTACGCGTGAAGTGAGCCACAAGCGCGTTCTTTTTTCGATTGCGCGGCTTGGCGTGCACCCCCGGCGTCTCTCAACCAGGCCAGGCGTTTCGCTGCCAGAAAAAAGGACTTTCAATCTTGCTTGGACGGCTACAAGTCACCCTTTTGCTCAGACATGGACAGCCTGGCCTAAGTCCTTATCCTGCCTGTATCGCAATGGTCCTTTTGGTTTTCCCTTTCTCTTTTTTTGGCCTTCCTATCTTGAAATATGGTGGAAGTTCTCGGTCCTTTGTCTTCTCGTCCGCCAACTCCACCAAGGACTGCCTCTCGTGTGCTGTCTAATAAAGACCGAACAGAAGATTCTCCCCTCATTATACACACTCCAACCGAATCTCCTTTCACAGCCCATGATTCGGCTGGCGCGCCTTCCAGCCGCCAATCCAAGCGTGTGAATTTCTCGCCATGGATGAACTACATCAAACCTCCATCGTTCGCTAATTCCACTGCGAAATCGAAAGTCCCCACCCCTTCGAACGATAGCAAACCCACCAAGTCAATTCTCAAGACCAGTAACACGAATATTCCTACGACGGCATCCCCCGGCCCTCAATCCTTAGCCATGTTTCTCGAGTCTCTCACCCAGCAACTGGCTGGAGAGTCAATTACCTCGAGGGTTGACGCTTATGAGCAATTCTTCAACACACTGAGAGCATATGAGGATCTTCCCCGAGAGAATGAGTTTCTAGGGAAGGTGGGTTTGTTCACGCAATTTATTCAAAGGGATATCAACAGGGATCTTTCCAACTGCACCCCTTCCGACACGAACCTTCTCATCCAGGCCCTAAAGCTCGGCGTGATTCTTGTCTGGCACCATCAGAGCTCTACTCACATACCCGACGATTTCAGAATTTTTCTTGTCGATCACTGTATAGCCCGTCTCGAAGACCCTACCAAAGTTCCCAAATCTATCCTTGTTCATTATATGTCTGTCTTGTCAACACAAAAGTTTCACGCAAGAATCATGACAAATGCAAGGACAACCCGCATACTTAACGTACTCCATGAACTTACCAACAAGGTGAAAGGGACGCGGATAGTCCAACAGCGGTTGGCAATCTATGAGTGTATACTACAGCAATCCAAGTCTGTTTTTGTCGCCCATTCGACTTCGTGGATGGATCACCTTATCTCTGGCCTACTTCATCATGTTGGAGATATTCGATCAAAGGCCATCGTTTTAGGGCAAAATATTCATTTAACGTTCGGTCCGAATGTTGCTATCTCTAAAACTATTCGGGATATTTTCGACCGTCCTCTAGATAATGGCGGAAAGTTGGCCCTTGAAATACGTGAGCGCATGACAAGGATGATGGGAACGTCTGAAAGTGGATTGCATGTCCCGCAGATTTGGGGTGTTATTACCATGCTCCTCAGAAGTAAAAGGTTCAACATCGATCAGTGGGAACATTTTAAGGAATGGGTCCTCGTACTTCAAAAAGGGTTCAATTGTACTGATGCACGAGTAAAATCACATGCCATATGTGGGTGGAATCGATTCGTCCTTGTTGTCAATCCCAGTGAAACGACGAGCCGGTCATTATTGAGATTGTTAAGCAAGCCGATCCTCTCCCAGTTTGACCGCAAGAGACACGAAAAGAATGGATCGCAGCCAAGTCAGTTAGCAGTCTCGAGCTATTTCAATCTTCTATACCACGCTTTCCGTCCGTCTGTGTCCGACCATCAACTTGATATTCTTTGGGCGGAGTATATTGGCTCGCCGTCTTCCAGCATCTTTTCTTCAGTTACTAGTTTAAGTGACCGCGTCGCCCATGCCCTATCCAACATGCTTTGGAGCGCACAACCCAAGGTTTGGACGGAAAATAGAGTGAGCGAACTCAACAATAAACTCACTCCTGAAGAACTGCCTACTATCGACTGCAAATGGTTAAGGTCAAGGATTCCGGTGGTCTTGAAGGTTTTTGAAAATCTCTTTAAATCATCTGTTTGGGACACCGATATTGAGAAGTCAAACATTGCCATGGCATGGTTTTCTTTATCCAAAGCTTTGTCGTATGCTTCAAGCAAAGAAATTACTCCTTCTCCGGAATCTATGCAGGCTGTTGCGCATGTACTTGGACTTCTCCAGCGCCTTTGGAAAGCGGGTCCTTCATCCCTCAATGCCGCAGAAAATGAATCTATGGATGCATTCTTTGAACGCTTCCGGTTCCTATCGACTACTATGATAGCTGCACTTGGACGTATTCCATTCACCGAAAAACTGCTCCTGAAGACCGCTGATGCAACATACCAGGCGGCAACTACGCCGACGCACTGTCATCAAAAAGCAAACAATGATCTTGATAGTCCTATCCTGCACTTGCTCCGCCTTGTTAGTGATGTTTCTGGGCTCACAGAGCCCACTCCTTCATACCTACAATTAATAAATAGTACGCTTGAGACAGTATGTAACGGGAGAGCCTCCCGAGGGTCCCGGCTCGAGCTCCTTCGCCTATGTGCGGATATATATCCGAATGAGGATGAATATTATCTTGAGGGGCACGCTTTCGCCCAGATTGTCTGGAAGTCAACGGCTCAGCTGTCCGCCGATGCTCTTTGCTCTATCCCAATTGAATCCGCTCGCGAACGTGACGGTTCCGTGTCTCGTGATTACGAAAATGTCATAGCAATTCTCTCGACAGGGCTGAAGTTTACTGGTATCTCTTCAGAGTGGGACCATCTAATAGGCGCCTTGATTCGTGTCCTTAGAACTGAGAAGGGAGACCAGATTATAGCAACCACTGTAGTGGAGCCTCTCGCTCAATTTATGACGCGTCTCAATGTTCGAAATATCTATTTACCTACGGCATCCCTTTTCAACCACTCCCTTGCGATTCCATTTTCCGAATCTGTTACGAGTGAGAACCAAACGAAATATAGCGACTCCGATCTTAGGGGCAGCGAGATTTTTTTCCCTCAGAAGTTAGCCGATTTAGCAAGTCGAATCCTTTGTGAAGCCTATGAAGGATTCGATTCTACGGAAATTAATAGCGTTGCTGGCTTTATAGAATCATTAACATCGTTTCTCGGTTCCGGTGCCACAAAATTTCGTACAACCCTTCTCGACAATTTACAGGAACCCCTTGCTCTTTACCTGAAAGATGAAGCTCGCAAACTTACCGTCGAAAGTGGTGTTGAAAGTAGGATTCTTACTGCTGTAAGTGTATGAAGCAAGGGGCTTTTCAGGTTACAGTCTATTCTAACTTTGGATTAGTGCCGTGCGCTCTCATCGTCTGTTTTAAATATTTTGCAAGGAGCTCTGCCTCATGATGCCTCCAGTTTGCATCGATTCGAACGAATTATTTGTGCTGGGCTGGGGTCTTCCCACATATCAATAGCAAAGAGATTCATTGACTTTTGGACCACTACATTTGGAACGCAAAACAATTTGCGATACTCTGACACAGTGGCTCTAGCATTGCAAAATCTAGAGGCTCATATCGCAATGAAGACCTCTGGGTCACCACCTCCAGAGGACTCTCGACGTCTAACACGGCCTCTTGCCCCAGGAAGGTCAACCGTGAGACTCGAGGACCCATCGGTAAAATCTCGTATCGCATTCATATTAGATGAACCTATTCAATCCTCTTATGCTGCGCGCCTGAATTCATCGCCAGTCACTAAGGGACATGAGTCTACCAATGCACCATCTGAAACGCCACAAGAGCCGCCCATTCCTCAACACAGTGAAGTTGGAAATATCGAGGATCCATCTATCTCTAGAGATCATTCTGTTCCGTTACCAACTAGTACAACAGATACAACTCGGCACGGCGAGGTACTTTCGATGATTGACAGCCTCCGGTCGTCGTCGCCGTCCACCAATACACCCAGAGAGCTTGGATTCTTGACTCCTCTACGTTTACAAAGACCGATATCTGATGCTGAAACACCTCAAACACCCACTCTCCCCCCGGTGCCTGGAGATACCGAGGATGGATTTCTAGGATCTTCTCCTACACCTGGTATAAGATGTCGAACACAGTCAGCAGGGACAGAAGTTTCTGCATCATTATCTACTGGTATGGATATTGATCCTCCATCCTCCCCTCCGGATCTGAGTCTTGGGAGCCCAGAGCCCCGACAGCGGTCTAAATCCCCAGATACTCCGGTCATTAGGGAAAAATCTGGCAAAAACAAGAAGAAGCGAGCCAAATCGAAGCGAGCCTCGCGGCAGGAAAATAAGAAAAGCACTAGCAGCCAATCTAGACTAGGTAGCCAAGATAACTCGCGGGGCGAAAATGGGAAAGAGCAGGCAGTGAAAAGCGGGCTTCGCTCATCTCTAGAAACGTCAGGATTCCTTCAAGTAGAAGAGACACACAAAAGCTCTACCCAGACGTGTCATTTTGAATCTAGCAGCGCAAAATCTCCATCCAAGAGCAACCAACCCCATCAAGGGCTGAAACGGGTTGATTACCAATCCCAAGAACCAGAACCAGAGCTATTCGACTGCATCGCCGACTCATTTAGTGACGACATGAATACTCAAGTCACTTCACAGCTGGAACAAGATTTAGTCTTTGCGGTGGATCTAGATAGTCCAGCCACTAGTGCACAAGAAATTGAAACCCCACAAAGAGCTCCAGTCACACGGAAGCGAAAACGGGAGGAGGAGGCGGCGCGGTCCCGCAAAGATCGTCGTCGGTCGTCAAGGCTTTCTTCCGCCACGACGCCGGCGACACCAGATACAGGAAATACCCGAATGTCTCGTTCGAAGAAGCAAAAGGTCAACGAGGTCACTGACGATACCCAGTCAACCCCAGTTGGCTCAGCGATGAAGAAACGGAAAGACACTACAGCTAGTGCCAATGCTAATTCTCTCAAGTACGGCCACGAAGCAACGAGAGACAATAAAGCTTCCGATACCCAAGAAAGCTCTCAAAAACGAAGGTCTTCTCGTATCAGTGGTGTCGCCGCGCCTGAGATTCCAGCAGAAGTCCCTACGCCCAGGAAGTCCCCGCACTCAAGTCGTTCACGGAAACAAGCCAAGAAGCATAGAGATAGCTCTCGGCTGAACCCACGATCTGAGACTGCAGAAATTTCTCAGGAAAATTATGTTGATGAATCTGAAGGTCCCAACCCAAGCCAGGTTTCTCGTCCCCGTGAACCATCAGCAGAAGCCGGTACTTCCCATCAACAATCTCAAGGGGGGTCACCCGAACCCAGTCAAGCACTAGCACAACCCATACCACCAATAACCACCACCACAACAATAGCGGATGAAGATGATCACGATCATGACGTACATATGACAGACGCAGAAATGAGGACAAACCATGATATCTCATTATCTTCCCGGACCAAAACTACAAGACGCGAAACTTCAAAGACCACCGAAGCAAAACCTCAAACTCCCAATCCGAAGGAGACCGGAATCACCGCCTCACTTCGCAGGCTTGTGGACGATGTCAAAGTGGCATCATTGGACCGGAACATGGTCAAGGAAATTGACAATATATTATTTGACCTTCGGGTCGAAATGCATGAGGCCTTGAGAAGGCATAGCAGCAGTAGCGGCAAGAGTGGCAGAAAATCTTGACTTGCATAGCGATGGCGTTTTGATATTTTTTTGTATCCCCCCCCTTGTTCTCTTTCTTATCTCTAGGGTTCCACACAAATATCCCGAAGTAAACCCCTTGCTTTCCAACACACCCGGTCAATTTTACTTGACTAGGCTTTTTACTCTTTTCTTTTGCCTGATATATCTCTTTCCCTTCTTTACTTTTTTATTATTTTCTCATGCTTCCTACAACAGTACTTGTGCATGCTTAACTATAACATGTCATTATATAGATTTTGTTTTACAGCTTCTTTTTCAACGGGTTGATATCATTGTTTATATAGCATCATTATTTCTAATCACATTCAAAACAGACTTTTGCTTTTATCATCCAGCTCACATGCTACACTTTCAAAGGGCACAATAATATAGACATTAAAAAAAAAAAAAATAATAAATTTTGACATCACTGTCCTAAATTAATGAAATTGTCTATAGGGAGTGAGTGGGTGACAAAGTAGTTAACATAATGAATTATAGGTTCAACTGTAGTATGGGCCATGGAAACAAAAAGGTAATACTGGCGCTAAGCAACTACTATATCAACGTTAATTTTGTCACAGACAAGAATATATATATTATAATAGAAAAAAAATATATTTGAGAATAAATGGGTTAATCATAATGATCAAGAAACTGTCCAACCTCATCCCCTTTAGGTCAAATTCAATCAATCACCTCTCTTCCTCTTTCCTAAACCAGGATAGTCCAAAACTCTAATTTGGCCTCATATTTTCTCCTTTTTTTTTTTTTTTTTTTTTTTTTTGACTTTTGGGATACCAATTGCGAAAGGTGTTAAGGAAATTAGGGCTGTGGGGTAAAGGTGGAAGAAGGTTGAGAATCATGGGGGAGGATTAATATCATTGGACAGAGTTGATAAATTAATAATATCGGACAGGGGACTAGATAATAATGTTGATGGCTCTTCTCCACTTGGGCATGGCGGCGACCCTAGCGCGCTCGGCGTGGATGATATCCCAATCAAGTTCACGACGACCGCTGTCAACATCGATCTGGTCTGTGCGGAGCCAGCCCTCACGCTTCCAGAGCCAGCCACAAGCCCAGAAGAGGAGGACGACGGGAAGTGCAAGATAGCTTTTGAAGAATCCCTTGGCATCGTTCAAGCCACCACCGGGGGGTGCAATAGAAACGAAGAACTGTAATAAGAACATCAAAAGTTAGCAATGAGATCATGCTGGGAGGAGGGATTGGTTTCGTTGTTTATTCTTACCTGGGCCACCAAGACAATGAATACAAGGAAGAGACCGAGGTAGGAACCATAAATACCGCCAACAGCGTGGAAGGGAATCTCATCCAGAGTATGGCCGTGGTGAGCCCAGGCCTTGCGGAAACGGATGTGAGCCAAACAAATTGAGCCCCAGGTGAAGAGAGCTGCGAGACCGGAGAGAGCCAGCAGCCAGTCGAAGATTTCGGGACCCTTGTTGTTCAAGTTGATGTAACCCAAGAGGCCGAAGGCAATGAGACAAACCACAGACCAGAGTGGTCGGCCGGAACGATCGACGTAGGCGAAAATTTTGGGGGCATAGCCCTGTTCAGCGAGAGCAGTCAAGGTACGAGAACCTCCGTAAACACCGGAGATACCAATTGAGAGAACAGAGATGAGAATGATAACGTTCATAAAGCTATCATATCCCTTGAGCCCGGCATCGGCAGCGATGAGCACGAAAGGAGAAGCTTTGACATCGATATAAGCGCTGTTACCGAGGAGGCGTTCGTCATCTGACTTGACCAAAAGGCCGACAAAGGTGAGACCGACAATGTAGAACCTAGACGTAAAGTCACTCAATTAATATTTGACCATCGCGACAACCTCGTCATTGGTAGAGGGGGAGCATACAGGGTGATACGCCAGAATACCTGCTTCACAGCTCCGGGCAAGGACTTTGTTGGATTCTCAGATTCGGCAGCTGCAAGACCGACGAGTTCTGTTCCACTGAAAGAGAAGGCGGCGGTAACGAAGACAGCGCAAAAGCCCTTGAAGCCGTGGCGGAAGGCGCCAGGATCATACCAGTTGCGCGCCCCATAGTACTCATCGTAGATGCCATTGGAGGGACCACCGCCGCAGACAAGAACCAATGCGATAAACATGAAAACGATAATGGCACCGAGCTTTAGACAGGATGACCAAAATTCTTCTTCGGCGTAACCAAGGGCACCAAACAAATTGAGAATGATGATCGCGACAAGGAAAACCGTGATCCAAACACCTACGCTTATATCAACTTTCCAGTAGTCTATTGTTAGACCAGCGACAGTCAATTCTAGCGGTACGACAATTGCCCATTGAAAGACATAGTTCCATCCCATAGCAAAACCCCAGGAAGGATCGATAAACCGAGCCGAGTAAGTATAGAAACCACCCGAGATGGGGTACATGACCGCGAGTTCTCCCAATGCATAGACTAGATTGAGTTAGCAAAGTTAGTCTAGAAGAAAAACCTAGTAGTGGAAGAAAGATAGAGAGAGAGAGAGAGAGAGAGAGAGATAGAACCTACCGACGTTAAACATCATAACACCAATAATCAAGAAATCCAGGAATAGAGAAGCAGGGCCCTGAAGTTACTAATTAGATCTCACAATATACTAATAATGTCTTGGCTAGGAGGGGTTTAAGCCTTACGCCAGTCGCGAGCGCACTACCAGAGCCAACGAAAAAACCAGCACCAATGGATCCTCCGATGGCGATCATGTGCATATGGCGCGTTTTTAAGCCACGTTTGAGTTCAGCATTTGGTGTCCTCCTTTTTTTGAAGGAATTCCATGACAGGCCAAGACGAGTCCAGAGATCTTCCTGGTCATAAGCTGTGGTGCCTTCTTCGATAGTATTGGCCTGGTAGGCAGGAGCGGCGACTGGGGTTTTTTCTACATCGGCGACCTCCTTGAGGTCTTTAGAGCCCTCCATATTGGTATGAGGAGTGACGACTATTGCCACCCAAGGAGAGTTAATTGGATAAGGTGAAGGTGAATGAAAAGAAGATAGGGGTTATAACGATGATGATGAGGAGGAGGAGGGGGGGAGGGAAAGAGGGAGGGAAGCATAAAAAAGAGAAGAAAAAAGAAGATGAGCAAAAGGTGAGTGAGAAGATGCCAAGGGGAGAAATAATCCCTGTTTGAAAGAAAGGGAGAAGTAATAGAAGAGAGCAAGTGATCGTCAGGTCTTTTTGTAGGCCAACCAGGTAAGTACTGGATTGAAACAAAATGGCACGAGTTTCAGCTGTCGGGACCATCAGAGAAGAAGACGCCGACGCCAACCCAAGTCAGACACACACATCTAGTTTAATTTTAACATTGGATGGATGATAAGAGCCTTGGCCCGAAAAGTAAAAGGAAAAGTAAAAGGGGAGAGGGGGGAATGGGTGAAGGTGGGGAGGGGAAGGGGAAGGGGAAGGGGGGGCCAATTCAAAGTTTAGACCATACAGAGGGAACAGAGAGGTAGAGAGAGAGAACAACATTTGGTTCCCCAAGCAAATCGGGCTGGCCGAGCTGGCTGAGGTTACAATCGGGCACATGGTGGGCAAATAAGATGCATAGAGGCAGTCCGGGGATGGAGTCGCTCAGTGGGAGATTATTAGCAACAAAAGCTCCTTGGCTTGCATTGGCTGCCAACTTGGCGTTTCTGGCCCTTTGCCACGTTAGGACGTAGGTCCGCAGGGCCAACAAATGGCGATCGAGTCCCAGGACGCTATACAAGTGATACAACAGCCAGTTAATCTACTATTTCCCCTTCCATCGGCGGGGGAGCACGGGTGGCGTCAGGAAGGAACAGTTAACCTATGGTCGAAGGAGTCTGGTGGCTGGCACTGGCTATACTTTTCCACAGCCGTCGCTTACCACCACCATCACATCAGATGTCGTTCGTTTTCTAGAATCTTGAGGTGGAAACTCTTTTCTTTGCGGCTAACAAACCTTACTTGGGCTCTGCTAGACCAACTTGGGGAAGATATCAGCACTCTCTCCCATCCCCCATATCAGCCGACCCATGAGGATGATGGTGGTGATGATGACTACCTGCTATTGATTGTTTACGCCATCCATGGTGTGATTAATTACCAGCTTGATCTCCTGTTCTTGGACTTTTGATGTCTCAGATTATTATATCTTGAGGGGTTTAATAATAATACCATTTTATTATTATGTATCTTAATTCTTATTTTTAAAAAAAAATTCATTCCTCTCCCCTTTCTTGTCTTTTCTAATTTTAATTCTTTTTTTTTTAATATCTACTTTCTTCTTTCTAGGAAATTATTAATTATTTTAATTATTTCTAAGTCCAATGATAATCACCACGGACACCGAGTACATACCGTAGTAGGTAGGGAAAAAAAAAAACCCCTAGAATAACCGCTGGGAAACGTTCTCCTGAAGTTCCACTGCAGTTACTTCCAAGTTCCGCTCTGATCTATCCATCCATGGATCCATCCAATGATAGGGATCTAACACCCACCAATCATATCCCTCATCTCCTGCAAGCAGATAAAAAATTCCCTTCTTCCCATCCAATCATTTCCTACTTTTCTATCTTTCTACTCTTCCTGCGTCGTCTAGGGGTCTTGTCATTTTTAGCTTTTTCTCCATTATCTCCAAAGTAAGATAGATCGCTTAGTAACGAATTACCCTAAGTCGAGAAAGAAAACAAAAGGAAAAAGGAAGAACAAAAGACCCATAGTCTCAATCCAACCGTCCAACTTTTCACATTCCCTCGGTAAAGGATCGTGTGATGATCCATGATACCTCCAGGAGGTACCTAAATTACCAGACCAGGTTTGACTACCAATAGCCGTCGAGTGTGGCTGAAATTTCGCCTTCCCGTGGTAGTACTCGGGGGTATGAGTTAAAAGGGAATAATGTAACAAGATGACGACTTGGCGACTGTGGGGAAAAAATCCCGTTCTCCACTTGAGAAGTTGAGATAACATTTCATATCCACGCGCTGGCAGCAGCTCTCGATAAGGGAAAAGATAATGTGCTTCATTTGAAATATCTTGTCAACAAGCATGACTAACAACTCATCCCAATAGCTACCCACCCTCTACTACCTTAGGTAGTTAACTACTAGCTATCTCTTTACTCCCTAGAGCTCATGACTCGTTATTTAATATTGACTACGACTACTTAATATGAATTATTTAACCTTCGTTCTCCTCCCGTTGGTTTTCGCTTGTCTTAAATTAAGTACGTGAGAGGGAGTGGTTCACAACCCAAAGCTGCGGGGTTTTTCTGAGCTACTAATCGAATTGGCCACACAATACAAAGGGCTCGAGCCACAGTTAAACCGGCTAAGAACAGACAAACAATAATAGCACTAGTATACTAGTAATAGTAATAATAATAATAATCCTGATAATCCTAATGATACTATTGGTAATACCCTTTTCCCCTCATCTTCCCTCGTCCGCCCTTTTTTTTTTTTTGGTCTTCTTTTTTCGGACCCTTCCCGTCCCCCTCATCCTGTCTGTTTGATGTCACATTTTCTTCCTTCCTCCGCCCCATCTGTATACCTCAGGAGCAGAGTATCCATCCACCCTCTCACTCCTGTATCACATCATGCATGAATCATGAATCGTGAATCTTAGAGACATTGTGATTATTATTACCATTATTATTTACATACCTACTAGCCTTTTTTATCTAATTTTAAATTTTAATCCCTCTATTTTGAATAACATTGATGAGCTCAATCCTGTTTCCTCATGCCGGATAATGAGCATCAAAAAAGCCAGTCGCCAGTGGCACTGGGCTATCTCGCTCCCATCTGTGTAGCTGTCTTCTTCGTCTTCGTCTGGTAGTTATCTCTTCGACCCCCTCTCTCTCTGGTTTTTTTTTTTTTTTTTTCGGCATCTCTACTATTATTGAATTTTCATGATCCTCTTTTCATGTCTTATCAAAAAATTTTCAATCCGCTCTCCGCCTCTTATGTCCTCCTTCGTTTCCTCTCCTTCATCTCCCCTTCCCAAAGATTCTAAAAAATTATCTAAGATTGATGTATCCTTCATCAGGGTCTTGGTTGGCACTCGACATCGCCTCTCTCGCAACCGAACCGGCCTCCTGCGCCCGTTGGACCCCGAAAGTTGGCCCCTTGGCTATAGCTATGTGGTGTTGACTGCCAATGAACTAGAAACCCGGTTTCCTCTAGTGAAATATAGCTCATGGTGGGCCTCTCACCGGGGCAATGATCCCCACAAGAAGGACATTCATGGAACTGATCTTCCCTCCGACCGACATGCCCACTCCGACCGACATGCCCACTCCGACCCGAAGTCGCCGCTTCCGTCGGTCCACTCTCTCGACTCCCAAGATAAGGAAGTTGCTCAAGAGAGACGACACAGTGGCGATGGCGGAGCGCCCACTGGAGATAATAATGCCGAGAGCGATTCATACTCCTTGTGCGCTATCTGCATGGAATACTTTCAGGATGATGATTCCTTGCGGTCGCTGTCCTGTGGTCATATTTTCCACGCCGCCTGTCTAGATCCCTGGTTTACCAAGCGACAGTCACGGTGTCCTCTATGCAAGACGTGCTATCTCCCCGATCGACCTGCTCTAGATGGAACAAGAGTTTTTGTGGCTGCGACATCAGCGATGCCAATTCCACCCCGTGCAGCTTTGGTCAGAACCCAGATTTTCCCGCGGGTGCTTTAAAAAGGGGGTTAAGGGAGAAAGAGAGAGAGAAAAACAAGGCCCAAAAAGTTATTTCATATCCTTGCGACTCCTTAAGGTTCCTCCCAGTACATCCGGTTCCCCCGGTCGTGGCGGATTCGAGTTCCCAACATCTCCCCAGCCTCGAGATCAGGTTCGAGTCGGTGGCTGTCTTGTGTTTCAAGTTCAATCTCGCCAACCTCCTGGGCTAGGTCTCTGTACTCGATTTTGTTGATGACTTCCTTGCTCCCTCGTGGATCATCATGATCATCCCTTGGTAGGGGTAGCCCCACCACCCCTCGAATCGACTTTCGGCACCCGAAGCCCTTGAAACGCTTCACTTGGTCGAGAAAAAGAGATGGTCGTGAGGGAGCACTAACAGCAGATATGTCTGCAGACCTTGAAGCGCCCGATGAGCCTTTACTCGGTCGAACCCCTTGCTGGTGAATCGGCGTACTTCCCACCTTGGTAGCAGCTATACCAAAAATCTTTCGCAGCAATGGCCATAGGCATACCAGGTTAGCAACGTATATTGCAGTACTTGCTTCTCGGATATACCATATCTGGTAGGTGGTTGTGAAAGGCGAGGCAAAATTATAAACTTTGTTTAAAATTGCCGCCACAATGGTGAAGACTCCTAGACTCATGATGCACACAAGCAATACTTTCTTCGCAGTCTTCATCTGTGCCTTGATTAAAAGTGGGACCGGCACTACCAGCATGGCGGCATCAGAGGAAATATTGAAAACCGCCTGGGTGATAGAGTAGTACTGATAGGTCGCACACTGCATATTCTGCACTGGCATGGCCCAGTACTGTGAAAACGGTCGACAGTAGACTGCATAATACGTGATCATGATGACCACAAACCCCAATGCCACATAGAACGCTACAATCTTAACATAAAGGTGTAAGCGGAGGTTCTTGGTGAGTCTCCAGAACATTGTCAACATGCAGGTTTTGGCCCCCCAGGTCGAGATCAGCATGCATTGTTCTAGGCCAATGACGATTTTGCTCCCAAGGATTCGATCTTTCACTTCTTGTGGATCGGTCAGGACCTTCTCATAGTCGGCTGGGTCCATGAGGTTCGTTGCATAGCGCGCGGAGATCTGGATTAGGACCAGCAAGGCCGTATAGATCACCTGGAGTGGAAGTTCGGTTTTAACAAATCATTCAAATAAACCGAAACAAGGTTAGTGCAAAACTCACAAACGTCACACTCATCACGTAGTCGTCGACT
The DNA here is from genome assembly GCA_027569235.1 of Aspergillus sparsus. Taxonomy (NCBI): domain Eukaryota; kingdom Fungi; phylum Ascomycota; class Eurotiomycetes; order Eurotiales; family Aspergillaceae; genus Aspergillus; species Aspergillus sparsus. Next base: position 211,649 of record JAPDES010000019.1, read on the forward strand.
ATCAACAAACCATTGAGTTGTTAGCGGAACCTTAGTACATCAGAGGGAGGGCACAGATAACATACTATTCAAGCGCTTGATCGACCCATTCGCAATTGTTCGAGATGCCCTTATTCAATAAGTCTCCTTCCTCGGATGCAGGACAAATGGGGTTGAGATATACATACATCCTACCAACGTACAGCACTATGCCAATACTCCAGAAAATGACCGCCTCGGTCATAAGTTGGTGAGGAGTGGGAGACACGTTTCCCATCTTGCAAATAATCCCCTCCCCCTCAAGAGGCTTCAGGGATAAGGAAAAACAAAAAGCAATGGTGTGGCTCTGCAGCTAAGTCATAAACAATCGAGTGGCAATCCGGCGTGTTCGAGAGAGCAGTCGATATGGTCAGCTTTAAAGGATCTGAAGCTTGTTGACCGTTTAATTGGTGTGGACCCATAAGCTGCACGTTCACATCAGCGATTGATGTACGACAGGAAAATTTGAGGACTAGATTGGCCGATCAAAATACAGTAGTTAATAACGCACACCACAATCCCCTCAGTGACAGGCAAAAGCAAGGGGATGAAGAAGGGCTACGCAAGGGGCTCTACGTCGATAGCAAACAGCACCACGAACCAACAACCCCTCTCCGATCTAATCTTCAATCGCCCTGTAATTAATCTATCAACATTCCTACAAGTACGCTAAAGTTACTCAATCTCTCAAGATCAACGAGACTCTAAAATGATACCCCGTGCTGCCTCTTATTTCCCTCGGCGGGCACCGGGTCACCGACTAAAAACAAAAAAAAAAAAAAAAAAAAGAAATAATTTTTTCAAGCCAAAGATAGGCATGAGCACCAACAATCATTGGCAATCATTCTCCAAATTCCTCAATGAATGGAGGGGAAAGCTGGCTGTGTTAACATATCGTGCATGCCAGTTGGAGCTTGGTGTAACATTCAGCCGCCATGTCTCTCTTTGCCATCCGAAGGAATTCCCTACACTAAAAAATCTCGCAAGTGTTCGCCCTAGCTCCACGTGAAACTAATTGCGCTCGGCCAATATCCCCAAGACTCAAATACTGCTCATGCCCTAATGAGATCTACTTCATATGGATCTCAAGGGTTTGATTGAATATTTGTGGGCGCCAAAAATCATGTTTCACATCAATGAGGATCAGCATATCTATCGGCAGAGCTTAAACAGCACCGGTGATCGTGTGATGAACCATTAGCTTCGTGCATCTGAACTGGTCGAATCTAATTTGCTGGGGGTATTTAAGTTTCTCACCAGCGTGCCCAGGCAATTAACCGTGAGTAGCGGTCAGGCTGGCTGTAAAGGGAGATTCCTATCCTATCAGTCTTGGAGCGTTCAGAAAGGAGGAATATTATTATACCCCTGGTCTAGCGAGCCAGTTTCAATTCTCTAGAACTGCTATGGTGTGATTTCCTTGTCCGATCGGTCGCTTCAATTATCCTGGAGTTCCTCCTGATCCGCCGCTAAAACTCACGGTCTAAACGAAGCCAACCAAGGTTGTCCATTCTTATTTAAACTCCAACGCTCGAGACGCCAACCTCAATAAAGTATGGATTGACTTTACCCATGACTCGAATGGCTCGACAGGGTGATTCCCTTGGTGTCTTGATGCTGACAGGTGGTAATAACGTTGATTGACTCGGTCGCTTTATAAGCTTGCATTGCTTCGAATGGCTGGAAATCGTCATATCCCTCGTAATAATATCTATTCCCCCTTGAGATTGGGATTCTGTAAGAAAAAAGTCAAACACCGCCAATCTAGTGGAAGCGATGGTAAATGCATGTAAGGACTGCAGCAAATAGTGTTGCCGGGGGGGGGGATCGTCCCCCTACCTTCCAAGCACCCATGAAGAAAGGGCGGCTCGGAGTTTTTTTTTGCGCCTCCTTCAGACTTGCGTACAACCGACGATGTCGCAGTATTATCAGTCTCAACATTCTGTCCACCCTTGTGTGACTCTGTTGTTGCCTGCAGTCCAATCTCTCGATCTTTATATCCAACTGACAGGCTTCGGCTGTCATCTTGTAAACACAACACGTGGTGAACACATGGGAAGTGCCCTTGCATGAATGTGAACAGGAATTGGCAATCTTGTATGGGTTAATTGTTACTCTCGCGGATTGATTTTTGGTGGACTGATGATGTCTTTGCTCTCTCATCCAGGTCCTGGGACTGTCATATAAATTTCCCATACCAAGATCCTAGATCACCATGGATGCAACACGACTGGAGACAGCTCTAGGACACAAGCCAGAGCTTGTCCGCAACTTCGACCTTTTGAGTCTGACTAGTCTGGGTATCGTGATCGCAAAGTATGTCCCACCCTGATGCTTCTGGTGCATTTCTAAAGTTGATGATGATAGCGCCTGGGCTTTGACTGGGGGTACCATTGTCACTGCACTCCAAAATGGAGGACCTATGGCGGTCCTGTATGGCCTTATTATGGTTAGTCTCTTTTACACGCTAATCTCTGCCTCTCTGTCTGAGCTCGCATCGTCAATGCCATCAGCTGGGGGAGTGTACTACTGGTCTTCCGTGTTGAGTCGTAGGCATGGGCGTGTGGTGGGATTTTTTACAGGCTATCTGAACGCATGTGGCTGGCTTCTCTCGGCTTCCTCTATCAGCTCCATTCTTGGAAACGAAATTCTTGCCATGTATATGCTGGCACACCCCAAGATTGAGTGGCGCCCATGGCAAGTTTTTATCGTGTTCCAGATTGTTAATTGGACCTGTTGCGGTGTCGTCTGCGTAGGAAACCGATTCATCCCTTGGATCAACAGGATTTCCCTCGGACTTTCTCTAGGTGGGCTGCTAGTAACGATTATTGTCTTAGCGACCATGCCCAAAAGGCATGCAAAAGTTTCGGACGTCTGGACAAGTTACTCTAACAATACAGGTGGCTGGTCGGACGGGGTGTGCTTTCTGACTGGCCTTTTGAATGCCGCCTTTGCTGTCGGTGTGCCGGATTGCATCAGCCATCTTTCTGAAGAAGGTACACATAAGTCATAATTTCAAGACTGCAATATAATCCTCCCAAAATCGGAGTGAGTTAGCTAACTCTTATCCTTAGTCCACAAACCCGAGAAGAAGGTTCCCCAGGGAATGATGCTGCAGATGCTCACAAGCTTTGTCACCGCCTTTATATACCTCGTCGCACTATTTTATTCCATTTCCGAATTAGATTCCGTTTTTCACAGCAAAATGAGCTTCTTCCCTACGGCTGCAATCTACCAACAGGCAACCGGGTCTGACACTGGCGCGATAGGGCTCCTTGTTGTTCTTTTTCTTGCCACTTTCCCCACACTCATAGGAACATTTGTTACAGGCAGCCGTATGTGGTGGAGTCTTGCCCGTGATAATGCCACCCCTTTCTCCTTCTTCTTTAGCGAAGTTCACCCCAAGCATCAAAGTCCGGTCCGCGCGACCGTCGCCATGAGCGCCATGGTGACCTGTCTGGGCTGCATCTATATTGGCAGCACCACAGCCTTCCAAGCCCTGATCTCATCTTACATCGTGCTAAGTACACTCTCTTATCTTGGCGCCATTCTACCGAATGTATGGACGGGAAGGAGAAATTTTGTGCCCGGACCATTCTACTTAGGCAGGAGATTAGGAATGGCTATCAACATCATCTCCGTGGGATACATCCTTATCACCACCGTCTTCTTCTGCTTCCCTTTCGTACTCCCAGTCACAGCACAGAATATGAACTACACCAGTGTAATTACTCTGGGACTTATAGGTTTAACGGGCCTCTGGTGGATGTTCCAAGGGAGACGCTGCTATGGCGGGCCACAGTATAATATGCAGGCCGCACAACAGCTTGCTCATGAGGTCCCTGTTGTACCAAAATTAGGGGGGTCATAACTTTTCCAGTTCAGTATGTATATTCTCGGCCTTCAGTGTTTCTATGTGCGTTGGTTTTGTTATATATATTTTTGGTTTCTGGACAAATTTGGTTATTTTGTTTATTTTTGCCCACTCCGAAGTGAGTACCTGATTATATATAATCTAGGTACTATGTATTGATACTTGTTTGTTTGCCCATTTATTTGATATTATATATATCTTTATTTTAGATTTATTTTAGATTGCCCTTTCACACTATAAGGGAATGCTTGTTGATATTTCAAATCTCCTAATACTCTACATCTTTTATAACTCACTAAAAATAAGAATGACTTTGTTCACATTGTGATATAAAGGAATAGCCCTCAACCATCCTTACAAAGGGAAGGAACATGAACTAACTTGAGGTATCTACAACTTCGGCTTTATAACCTGACCGCCCTCCCAGGACTCCCCGGCCTCCAACGTCTGCCATGCACTCACCGACCCAGCCTCCACACACACCATATTCTGGTAGGCCTCGTTTGGGCTGAAGTCTCCCATCCCTTCCGCCTTCTCCACCCATGGATTCCATACAACGACATCCGTGAGAGCCTCGCGCGTGATCGAGAAGAGCGCAGTGCCATCCGTAGCCGAGGAGACGACAATCGGCACCGTTGGATCCAACTCTTTGTACACGCGGTCCGTCTCTGCCTTTATCTCGAGTAAGTCCGAATCCTCAGTGTAAGCTTCTGCATTGCGTGTTTTGTCGATGTATGTTTTGCCCTGTAGGTTTTTGACACGGATTTGAGTGATGTCCTGTTATGGAGATTGGTCGATTAGTCTCGACAATTCTTTCAATGAGTATGAAAGTATGAATGCAATCCCTCTCGGTATATCCATCACCCGACCACTAAACACACCAATATCCCTCGCTGCCGCCAACCCCCCCTTCCCCCCCGTAAGAGCTAGAGAAGAAGAGAACAATATATGGATATGTAAATAGACACACCTCAATACGAAGATAAGTATGCAACAAGACCTGGAATTCGAAATTCTCTGCGCCCTTATTCTGCACCTGAAGGGAAGTGGACAACGAATCCCGGGATAAGGTCACAGAGTAGACTAGTCCAAATTCATAGCTCCATTTCTTCCGGAAGTCATCGCTTAGCATATCAGACGAGAGACCAAAGTCGAGTTTCACGGCATCATCGATATCCTTGGATTTTCCGAGGAATTCCCAGGTTGAGTTGCGGGCGAAACCATGTTGGGGGAGGAGGGATGTAGCGTGGTTCTGTGGTGGTGGGGGACCGAAGACCTAGAGATTCAAATTTCGTGAATTAGTATTTTTTTTTTTTGTTTGGTTTATTTATATTGTGGTTTGAATTGTTTTGGTAAAGGTAAACGGGGTCCTTTTCTTGCGGTAGGTAAATTTTTTTTTTTTTTTTCCTTTTATAATAAATTTGGGTTGAAAAATGTGGGATAGATCGGAAAATAAGCAAGTGAAGTGTTTTGGAAGAGGAGAGCGGAGGGGGAGGGGAGGAGAGCGAAAGAAGAAGAAGAAGAAGAAGAAGAAGAAGAAGAAGAAGAAGAAGAAGAAGAATAATAATAATAATCATACCGGGAATACGACCGGGATTCCACCACGGATTGGCTTTGATCCATCTAATGCTGCGCTTTCACTGACGAATAATTGCTCACGGCCGTCTGCCAATTTCCATGATGTGACTGTCGCGCCGTAGAGGTAGACTGTGACGGATTCTCCGGTAGGCAGGGTTGCTTGCACGGTATTGTTCTGGAGGGTAATAGTGGGCTGAGGGAGGGAGGCGGAGACGCCGATGGCGGTAGGCTTTTTGGAGCGATCCATTCTCTGATGATATTTTCCCCTATTATTTATTTATTTGTTGCTGCGAATTCAGGTATGAGAGGAAGCTGTGGGTGGGCAAGGTTGGCAAGATAAGAGAGGTTAAACTAGTCCAGGTGGGGTGGGGGGAGGGGAGAGAAAGGCTTGAGATGAAAATCTATATAGGAATTTAGTTCATGTTTGTGTTGGGCCCCATTACTTTTCTTATTTTTATTTTTATTTTTCTCCTCTGTCTCAGTTTAATGTCTTTCTCTCTCTCACACGCTCTCTTTTCTCGCTCTAGATGAAGTGGGGTAAAAGGGAGTTTTGAACATCGCGTCACCGTGGGGCAACTGAACTGACTTACTTATCTTAGTAACCTCAACCGTTGGAAGGGTATAAGAGCCTATTTTGGATGGAATCTTATTCGTTGCCTACTTCGTTGGGCAGGATATCGTCTAAGTGTACATAGACACGTTCCCTTCGTATTGGGGGGAGAATTCTGATGTGCAAGTGAGACAATTCTGATTAGCCAAACTGCCTTGGATATTCATAAATCATAAATTACTGAGGTGATCGTCATCTGCTCTCTCCGAGGGGTACAGAATGTCCGCGGATAACCTCAAGAGGAATTTGATTGAAATGAACAACGATTTTCAAGCAAAAGTAAAGAGACGATAATGAAATGAAGGTATTTCACTTGATTCTCACCCCTCCTTCCATTTGGGTCAAGTGATTCGACGGGCAAGCGAGTGTCTGTGCTTTCCATCTTCTCCTGAAGGAGGTATACTTTACTTAGCCCAAACTTTTCATGTGAGCCAAGAGTAGGTATCATTGTAAATTATGATACTGCATAAGTTAAAGAAGGAAGGAAATATATTCCTGGAGCAACAGGGATTGGTTGATGGAGGCAAGGAGCAAAATAAAAATAGTAAAAAAAGAACGTGCGCCAATCGAGGTTCGAACTCGAGACTCCCACTTATTCCAGACGACTGGGAGGTGGGTGTTTTACCACTATACTATTGGCGCTGGAATGTGGGGTAGAGTATATGTAGTAGAATATAATCCACCTGGCCCTCTTCAATATAAACCGACTAGAGCAGCTCGATTTCACCTCTCATTTTAGTGGCGATTGATTGAGGAGCTGTACCGCTTTTTAGCGAGTCAATATCTATAGCTAAACGACCTACATGAGCTAGCTAATAGCTCTTCGTTGTCGGTAAACCAAATCGCCCTCTCCCCGGATTCTCAGCCAGGACCATGGTTCCACCCAGCAGGGGATGGCCTCTACCCCACTTTGAAATGTGGACGTTAATGTAGTAATTACATAAATACGGCGGAAGCAAATCACTTTATCATGCACTTATGCTGTATAAAATGTAAACAGTAGTAGAATACAAGTTCAAAAGCAGACTATTTCATAAGCATTGCTCCACTTGATCCACGCCACACACACAAAAGCCCCAGTTTCATGCAGAGAAGCACCACAGCGATATGCAGAAGAAGCGAAAACACCTGTACGTTCACACTCCTGGTCCGCATGATCATCCCTGCAACTAAGATCAGGATATACCAAAGCCACGGGTTTACCGATAGCGGAGTACATGGCTGAAAGACCATAGCAATCTTTGCAAGGAAGAATGCCAGTTGCAAGGCGGGCATGGGGGGCTGCCACCTCAAAATATTCGGGAATATCCGTGCCAGTGACAGTCTTCCTGGCGGTGGGGGCAACAGCTGCGGAATTTGATGTTCGTGATTTTCGTCCACTGCCTCGGATGCATCATTTGGAGTTGGCATATGGGAAGGACCACTGGAAAATCGGGGCCGGATAATCAAGTCCCGTTCTGGGCTGAGAGAAGATCTCCTCTCTGATAGGCGACCCACGTCTTCGAACAATGGGGTTAGATTGGTCCTCGAGCTACTTTGTTCGTATCCCGAATCGTGCCGCATTGAAACAGAACCGCGATTGAAGGTCTTTTTTGGAGGTAGTGAAGGCTGAGGGAAAGAGGATGATGCTAAGCCATCAACTGGGCGAATCCTCGAGCCTGAGCGTAATTCAGGACTCGAAGAACTAGCTCTCCTGGTACGCATTTTTTCGTTGGGATTGGATCTTCCCTCAAGGTGGCTCAGTATTTCTTCGGCGTCAGGTCGTCGATCAGGGTCCACAGATAGTAAACTCCACAAAAAGGTGTAAAGCTGTTCTGGCAATTCAGGTCGCATTCTGCGACCATCATCGAATCCGGACCATTGACTTATCTCTTCGCGCAGCTGATCAAGATCCTCTTCCTCCTCGTGGATTAAGTCGGCATTTCTGTAGGGTAGCTGTGCAAAGCATAAGAAATACAAGATCATCCCGAGGGAAAATATATCTGATTTAAACGTGAAGTTGCCATATGGACCTTCTGGGTATTCACGACGTAGTACCTCAGGCGCACAGTATGATACAGTCCCTGTGGCCCCGGTAGACATCCTGGTCGCATCCTGAGATTGTACTTCACCAAAGTCACTAACGAGAACACGTATTCCGTCACTCGTTTTGTGTAGCAAGCAGTTGTTGGGTTTTAGGTCACGGTGTATGTATTTGTTTGCATGGAGATATCGAAGTCCTGACGTAATGTCCTTGAAAAATGAGTAGATTTCATCAAAATGGAGTTTGCGGGGTTCTCTGAGGTCAGTAGGGGCCTCCAATCCACCTCTAGATCTCCGCCGCATGCGCTCCTTCAATTCCTGAGGGGTATCGGATGTCTGCATTGAGGCACAAATGTAATTGTGCAAATCTCCTGCGTTACAATATTGTTGAAGGATGAACGCACACGGAACATTTGGTCCGAATGTAGTAATAGTGGCATTTTCGAGCCAAACATGTCGATAAGACACAAGGTTCTGGTGGCTGAGGTGTTGTAATAACTGAACCTCCCCTAAAACCTTTTCAAGCCATTCGTGGTCATCTCCAACAGGAACACGTTTACATGCATAATATCCGAGGGACACGCCATCCAGCACATGCCTCACCAGGAGCACCACACCCTTTCCGCCTTTTCCCAAAATTCTCTCCTCAACGAAAAACTTTTTGAAATAGTCAGGTGTGAAAGCGGCAGAAGAGATTCCATGTCCCGTAGTGGGTGCACTCCCAATGTAATTGGGACTACTTGTTGGACCATTCGCAAGAACTGGCTGGACGAGGCGACGTCGGGGAGATGGCGGACTAGATGAGTTTACGGAGCTAGGAAGGCTATTATGAAGCATGCGGAAGTATTCGGGGTTGATGAATTCAGGTTGTGCTCTTGAGCCGTGATTATCCTGACCGGAACTGCCCTCCGCCATCGGACGCCGGCAGTATGGACACTGGATGTTATCATCGTGATCGGCAGCATTTCGAAGCGCAAGTTGTTGAGAGTCCCGATCAAGAACTACTACGGACTTGTTATGCCGACTAGCAAAAGATAATTCGTCAAAAAATGAAAGTCCACTGGCAATTAAAAATTCTTGTTGGGTGGCACTTACAGCACGATGTCAAGGTTAGATGATCCATAGGGAACAATAGACATGCCCTCATCCGCCATTATCAATTGAAGATTCGCACATCTCTTGAGAGACAGTAGAGACAGAGGGCTCTCGCCATTAAAAATCCATATGAAACCGGCTGTAGCAAGATGGACATGGCTATTCTTTGCTTTGAGGCAAGATGACGGAGGCAACTGACGTTGGTGCGGTCCCACGTGAGCTACGGCGGTGAGGTAATCGTGCCAAGAGCGCCATCTTTTTACTGTTTGCTGGACAAGGTATGATGCTTAAAAGAAAAGACAATACGAGGCAAGCCATCTCAAATGGTTGTTAATGATTTTTGAATAATATGGGTATCTAAGATGAAGAATATGATGCAGAATGCATCGGATTCTGACAATCAATATTCTACTGGAGGTAGTAGCGGACCAAGTGCGCTAGTATGAAGTAGGTAGGGAGCAGGCAGCCCAAACGGCATGCCCGACCAATGTCGGGTGGAACCACAGGTGGATTGGCACCGCTAAGTTTTCTTCTCTCTGGATTCTCCAGGCCCAGTGAGCAATGCCACGCGTTCTGGTTGGTATCCTGGAGGGTTTGTACAGTTGTCATCTGTACCCCGACTGCCAAGAATAGTCTGACAACCAGACATGCAGTTCTCAGATCTCTTGTGTCTGAGGGAGCAGGCAAGCGCGGATGGAATGGAAGATTGCATTAATAGCAAACAACCCAGTGTGCCTGTCTGCAAAGGTTCTGATTTGTTGATTAGAAGCTTGTGCAGCGGCAAAACCTCAATCATTTTCCTCCCCGCTTTCCTCGTCGCTCACTTCGAGATTAGCAATCGAGTCATCATCATCATCCTCATCGTCGTCGAAGCCCTGGAATTCATCATCAGATACAGACTCTGACTTGTCCGACTTGCCCTTGCTGTCCTCCGCTTCTTGCAATGTGGTTTCATCTAGCTTCCGCTTTCGACCCATCTCGCCTAGCCTGCCCTCTCGCCCTTCAATACCTTCAACCTTCTCGTTCTCCTCGCCGGGTGTATGAGGAGGAGGAGTAAACCATGGAATTTTTCCTCTGAGAAAGTCGTTAATGACCATCTTAGCGACGCCATCAAGATCAGGCTCTCCTCCACGTAGAAGTCTACCACCCTTTCTTGCTAAAATACTGAGAAAAGAAATGGCATCACCTGGATCTTTAATACCATATGTACGCTCCAAGTGCTTTGGCTGAACTCGCTTGAGAACAGCAGGGATATATTGTTCTGGATTGTCAACGTTCTCAACGCGAACCACACCGCGGAGAAGGATATCCTCCGGCGAATCATTTTGATTCGGCGGAACCACACCGGGGCAGTCAATAAGGTATATTCTCTTCATCAAAGTGATATACTGCCAGACTTTGGTCTCTCCTGGAATAGGCGCGACCGTGCAGACTTTCTTCTTGCGTAGTGTGTTGATGATTGAAGACTTCCCGGTGTTGGGATAACCAATGAATCCGACAGAGATCTGTTTGCGGTCGGAATGAAGTGATGAAAACTGTCTGAGCAGCTGGATCAACGATCCTTTGCCAAAGGAGTTGTTTATCGAGGCATGGAAGGCAAGAGTAGGATAGTCCTTAGAGATATGACGTACCCAAGCGGCCTGGTGTATCAAGTTAGTAAACGACCACTAGTAGAATGAGAAGTGTATCCAAGTGTATCCAAGTGTATCCAAGAAGTCACAAGAAAAAAAAAAAAAAGGCAAAATAGTGGATGAGAAGTGTGAGTGTGTGAAATGTTACTAAGAGACCTGCTATGATTATTGCCGTATGGCAGATTCAGGACTCAACTCAAAAACAGAACACAGCTTGATCCTTAACGACAAGCCTTCAAAACGAATGCTAGTCAGCCTAGCCTCAGAAAGAGGTTCGGCGCGGATCAGCGTTAATCTACCAAAGCTGTAACAGACAAACTTCCACGGTGTAATGCGACGCGTGGTCACGGGAAGGAGACTTGACTTAGCAATGGCACGGGTTACGTAGCCCGTAAAATCGGTGAGGATGAGGGAGGAAAGATATGCAAAGAAAACAAAACAAGAAAAAAAAAAAAAAAGCGGGAGCCTTACTGCAACGCCGGTTGGTACAAGATCACACTTGTTTAGAACGAAAATGAGATGCTTGTGCGGAGCTTCTTCACGAATGTACTTCTCGATACCCCTGCACCGTGTGCCTTCCGGGTCACGGGCATCAAGTACGTGAATGACAACGTCTGAGGAATCAATAACTTTATAGAGCTCATTCCATATACGTTTGCTTTGGCCCTTGGAGAAGACCGACTCTCGTGCCGTTTGCAAGGTGCCTAGCGAAGCATCTGCCACCACGTCATCTCCTGAAACAACAACAGTTCCGTCATCATGAGTAGCTAGGTCGGTTTTTTCAACATAAGCATCATGCCGTTTGGCACTCTCGCCTGCTAGGTCTGCAATAGACGAGACGCCGAGTTTAACCCGCTTTCTCTGAGCCTTTGGTCCAAACGTATCACCAAATGGGGAATTCTCAATAGCCATTTTTGCTTCATGTTGCTTCAAGCCATTAACCGTAGTGTTTTCTTTGATCAAGCTCATTGGGAGCTTATTGGTCTTGAGGAGAACCTGATAAGGGTCGGAAGCACGCTCCGCAACAGCCTCACGAAAAGAAGTCAATGCCTCTTGGGATATGACTCGAGTATTGCCAAACCACTTTCGGTTCGGTTCTATCCTAGCGACTGGGGCATCTCGGGATTGGTAGGAGGCAGCGACAGTGATCTTTCCAGAAGCGTCTCGTCGAGGTTTGCCATCCTTGAACATATTCAAGGTCTTCAACTTCTTCGCATCTCTTTCATACAGTCAGCCAAGTTTGTCCATCTCGAATGTGCTTAAGGATTAATACCTGTAAAAATTTTCACCCTTCACCCTAACATTGTCCATACCATCCCCAACTTTGCCCTGCCGCACTTTACGTGTGGCTTCTTTCTTTCCGGTACCCATTATGAACTAAATTCCTAGTGAGTAACCTAAAAGAAATCTTTTTGAAAAAATCCTAAAGGTAGGAGTGTTGGTAAGAAAAATGGCGGAACGCAGAGAGAAAGAGAAGGAGAAAAGGAAAGGAAAGAAAAATTTGTTGCGATGCGAAAAAATAGTTTTTTTTTTTTTCCCTCGAGCGGTGCCAAGCGGAGTGGTGCACGGGCCAGGTGCGAGAAAATCGCTTCGATCTTTTTCCGACCCTCGCAACAGAACCGCGTTTCTCACCAACCAACCCGGTCATGAGCTGATTGATTTGTTTTTACACCCGTTTGCCCGACCTCAATTCTTGTATCGGTCTGGTTCGCTCTGAATTGCCTTCGCGAGGTGTCATATACCGACACGTACCATGTCTCTTTTCCGCAACTGCGGTCGGACTGCCACGGTGCAGCTCCGTGGTTTTACTTCATCAGCCACTCGCCGTGTCGGGCCTGAGTCTCCTAATTTCATTGAGGTCCCTCAGTCGATTCAGCCGGATCTGCCTTCTAAGCCGCGAGTCAAGGGCACCCTTCCCGTCCCTCGTGAAATCTTTACCACCCGACGAGCGGACAAGCCGTCTGAGCAGTATATTGCGGCCGCGACTCCTCTTCCCTCCAAACAGCATGATATCGACCCGAATAGCCCTCACGCTGAATACAAAGAATGGAAAAGGAAAATGGCAGATATGAGAAGGCAAAATCTCCGAGAGGGTCTTCTGGAATTGCATAGCCGGAAGCAGCGAACGGACAAGCTGATGACACAACGGAGCGCCGAGAAACAGAGACGACGAGAACGCGTCCTTCGGCAACCTGAAAGAGAGGATGAGCGTCTCACTCGTGCTTCCATCATACAAGACATGCAGCCCAAGCGCACCCCTGTTCTACCAGATCCTGGCCGAGAGGAGCGGCTAGCCCAGTCTCGGGCGAAGTTAGAAAGCAAGAAAATCCAGAAGGAGGCGGAGCGACAAGACTCTTTACATTCCCTGTACATGAATGCTCGCACATTTATCACGACAGAGGCTCAACTTGCGGCTGAAATTGAACGAGTCTTCCCCGAAGGCGAGAACAAGGCCTGGCGCAGCGATCATCAACAAGGTGATAATATCTGGAATCTGGGCGTCCCACAAACTGTTCAGTCCATCGTCAATGAGTCTAAGAAGAGTGAGGCAGCTCGCTGGGATCTTATTCAGGGCAGAGTCAAGAAGTTGGGAGAGCAAATTACTGGAGGAAAGCTTTGAGAGGACACACCGGGTGCCTTATCTGTACATTACATGCTTTATTAGTTCATTTTATTGAAACTTGCAAACCCAACAATTCATATTTTGTATTATCATTGTCATTGTTATGTCAAGAAATTTGAGTAACACCTGGCCGTTATAATATTTAAGACCCAACGAGTCCAAGACTATATAATAAACTCAAGAACCAAAACGCCATCGCTATGCAGCTATCGTATTTAACATCAAAAATTCCTGGCCTTAGAAAGCGGGATAATTGCTATCATCCAAAGATGCTCTTTTTTGTTTGCAGATCGAGTGATTGAATTATGAGGCAGACTGTGCACACTTATTTGTTACCCGCCTTTGTGCCTACTGGACCGGTCATGCTTAAAGAGCCTTGGACGTTTCGTTGGGAAACTTCCTCGCCAACAAAGCACCCTAAGCCTGCAAAAGCCTCCAGCAAGGTGCGAGAGTAGTATTCCTGAAGGTCATAACCTCCAGCGAGCATCCTGGTATCTTGCTTGATAGGATCAAGGTAGGAAGAAGGATAGGACTCGCGTAAGGTGTAATAGTCTCTTTTGTTGGGGACCATTCCACCAAATGGATCGTACGGTTTCTCTGGTTCAGGAGTCTTAATTTTCTTGAGGCCTTTGATGAAGCTAGAGCCACCGCTGGCGGCCGCTGGATTTATAGCCTGACCGGGTTTTCTGGCGTCTGAGCCACGCAGTGCGGCTTGCTTCTGTCGAATTCTGTCTTCCTCGCTGCGTCGAGCGGAAGACTTCTTCAGTAAGACTGTGTGTCCCTCTTTTGCAATGGCAGCAGCATCAGCCGGTCGCCCTGCTGCCAATCTGGCAAGTACATCTTCGCGACCCGCGATGAGCTCTCGACGCTCATTTTCATATTCTTCCTTCGCTGCTTGTCGGCGCATACGTGCGAGTTCCTTCTCCTGATGCTGCCGTTCCTGGAATGAAGAGGCTTCCTTTTCCTCGAGGACCTGGTTGGCTCGAATTGAGCGCATGTTTTCTGCTGCATACCTCTGGAGATCGGCTTCAGTTCTAGCGACATCGACTCCGTAGACTAGGTTGGAAATAATATCCTCTCGTTGCTCCAAGAAGTTGTCGTAGTCTATCTTAGAATCAAATTCCTCTTCGCGACGGTTGAGCCTACCCCCTCCAAAATTAAGAGTTAGCCTTTGACCTGGTTCATGACTTAATTGAAGAGACACCACAGACACTTGCATAACCCTCCGTCGTATATCTACCTCTCTTTCAACATTTATATCCTCGAAAGTCTGTTTGCGAAATCGATTCTTCCGGAGCGTCTTGTGGCAGCCTGCTACAGGGCAATTTGCAGGGCCAGATGAGAATATTCGATCGACACACGACTCGCACATTTTGTGATAGCATTCTGGATTTATGAGAAATCGCATATCTGGGTTAAGGTACCGCGAGGATTTGCACACGGGGCAGACCTCTGGAAAGCAATAACAGTTAGCCCCAAGCCCGCAATCACTGGGGAGAGAAACCAAACCGCCTACCATCTTCATCCCCACGGTGCGCCGTAGCTTCACGAGAAGGTGGCATTGCTATAACAGCGTGTACCAGTCTTGGTGAGAGAGATGTAGAAGTAAAAAACCGAGATTGTGGCCTTAAAAGAAGCAAAAGCCTGATTCAGAACTGCGAGGTTTGATGTTAACTTCCTAATTGTAATCCAGCTCCCCGCACGGGCCAATCAAATAGCCCGGCTACAGTTCCGCCGCGCGGAATCTTCTACTCGACTCTCTTAAATTTTTTGCCCCCTCCGTCAAAGTGAAGACGCGAGTTGTAAGGCTCACAGTTTTATCCAGAAACAGAAAATTATAACCATTTAGTTTGCTCCATTTATCCTTGAATTTTGACTTATATACCATCAAATTCTGGAACCCTCACAATGGGCGTGCCAGACAACACACTCCATGATTTAGAACGCCAGCGTCTTGAACTCGAAGACAACATCGCAAAGCTCCAAAAATCCCTCTACCACTGGCGAACATGGGAGGCAGAATACGATGGCTTGAAGGAAGAAATCAGTGATTTGGATGACCAAGCCACGGGAGAAGATATCTTGAGAGTTGGTCACAACTTTGAAGGAACGCTAGTCAACGATGATGAAGTGAGGGTGATTATTGGGGGGAAACAGGGTGTGGTACGGTCTAAGCAGCAGGTGATCGATATGATATTAAGACGGATCGACTATGTCAAGACTAATATTTCGACGATGGAAAAGAGGCTTCATGCGAAAGAGAACCAACTATATGCCCTGGACGCTGCTGAACAACTACCCGAAGAGCCTGCTGCTGATTTCCCCATGACTGAAATTGTCGAAGAACTTGATGATAACGGCCAAGTCATATCAAGTTCGACTACTACACCAGGAGATCAGGCATCGGATCTTCTGGAGGTTTTGAGGAAGGCTGGTGTGCAAGATATTCCAGAAACCTCCAAGACGATTGCGCAAACCACCAAAGATGAAAAAGCACAAGATCCGAGTGTTGGCTCCGAAGAGATACCATCTTCCACCCACCTAGAGGATACAACTCCCAATGTGCAACCTGAAGCGCAAGCCGAAGTCCCTGTTCGAGATGTTGACGAGTCTCCCGAGGATGCCAAATTACGGCGCGAAATGCTCCAATATGGACTCAATGAAGTTGGTGCTGTTGTTGCAGAACTTGAATTAGATGAAAATGCTAGTGACATTTCTCTCGATGAATATGATTCCTACGAAGAGGGTGAAGATGAGGATGAGGAAGACGAGTTTGGGCGCAGCATCCGGCCTGTCCTCGATGAAGATTATCATCAACAAATGCGTGAATTAGAGGCTAAACTTAATGCTCGGGGAATGCTGAATGTTGGCAAGGACACTGGTTCACTTCCTGAGAATGTCAAGGAGGACCTTGACCAACCTCAGACAGTTCAGATCAAGAGCAGTCCCGACTTGAAAGAAAAATCAACCGAAGAGGTAGCAAAGCCAAAAAAGAGAGTTGCTTTTGCAGATGAGCTTGATATCGCACCAGCGCCTAACCCGACGGCCCCGGAAAGAAAACTGGCGGCTCCAAAACAACTGGACGTTCCCGTTCTATCGGATGCCGTTGTGGAGAGGACGAAATCGGTAGAAAGCACCCCATCCAAAACTGACGCTTCCAAGAAAGTGTCTCGCTTCAAGACCGCCAGAAATACCACAGTAAGTAAGCTAGGTGGGGAGTTGTCCACGTTTAGCAGCAATTCTCAGTCTCCGGACATTCGCAAGCCGGTTTTGTCCTCACCATCTCCATCACTACCTTTATTTCCAGCAAAGCCTGCTGAACCAAAACCTTTCTCTCAACCTATTTCGGATCACATTGAGATCCCTGGTGCTCCTAATCCACCTAAAGATAAAATACTTGCTGACGCGCTCGTTGAGCGTGATACGTCTAAAGAAGCTGCCATGGCTCCCGAACCGGATGAGTTGGATGACCAACTTCATAAAAAGCAGATTGCAAGCGAGTTCTACAGAATGAGGAACCGAATGATTCAGCAAAAAGGCGGCTTTCTCGATGAAGAACAGGAAATGGTTCCAGTGGAAACAGAGGAAGCTCCAACGCGCGTGAGCAAGTTTAGGGCTGCTCGAATGAGGTAGTCCACATAACAATATAAAAAATTACCTACCGCAATGCTGCAATTGTGGCTTTCTCCCGCTTCTTAAAGTGCCGTAGGCTCTACCGGACAGTGAAATACTTGGCCCGTTTAGAGAAGAGCAAAATATAGGACAAACGGAATCTACTCACAACTTTGTGAATATGAATATACTATATGTTTTTATTGGTATTTTCATCAAGTTTGATTCCAAGATCAATCAATATAACGACGAGGGCTCTCTGACTGGGTTTTCTTTCTACTTAGGTCTAACTATGTGGAATCTGTAGAGACACAGTTACGTTTCACCCCCTACATCCTAGTACATAGTATTTACAAACAAAAAAAAATTATCAGAATCAATTGTATGAACCACCAATGACAACATGGGGTTTAGGAAAATAATACTGAAAATCACTGGGTGAAATCTCCACAAGGCACAACAGGGTTGAGAGGTACCAAGACAAGTGGAGCGGACAAAACATCCTACCCTTTCCTTGAGAGTATGATGATATCAAATAAAGAGATTTACTGAATGTATGACGCGTGTTTTACGTGAGAGCAATGCTCCCCTGGCAGTGAATCAGTCAAGTGGTTTATTTTAATAATGATAATCAGAGAAAATTACCAAAGTAGAGTTTTGGTGCCACAGGTTATACTGACAAGGCGGCCAATAGTACTGCTTTTAGTATGAGAAAAATCCCCATCCACCGTTAATATTGGAACCGAGAAACTTAGCATCCGGAGTCAACCTCCTTTAGCACCCTATCTGGGTATGTTATGAATATTAATAGGTTGGAAACGATTCACGGTCAAACCTCGGAAGAGAACGAGATCATGTGTCTTGTTGACAGTGGAAGATGGCCGAAATTAGCAAGAGTTTGTATCTACAAAGATAGAAATGAAAAGCGGTTCTAAGCCACTAAACCTTCGAAATTAAAGGGAAAAAAGCTTATACACGCGTCGTGTATGACAGGGCTTAGTCGGAAGCGGACAGTGCCCCCTGCTCTATCCAATGATAGGTCCCTAAGTATATTTATCCCAGTCTTGAATACTGTGTATGTGGCAGTGCTTTGATATTTTTTTTTTATTTGTGTATTTCATAAGCTCTTTCCTCTTTTTTTTTTGCTGATACCTATTCAAACCAGGAGTCCGACAATAATATGCGGCAGAGAAATGAGGGGGGTTTTTTTTTTAGGGCACATGGCCCACAAAGAAATTGTGAAATAAATCATGAATAATCATTGATTATTCAATCAAGTTCCTGTCCTGTTGATTGTTGTTGTTGACTGTTGAAACCCTGTGGTGGCGGTCCCGGGCCTGATCCACCTGCTGCCTCGGGGTACTGGTTTCTCCTCCCCCGATCAACCTCTCTCGAGTCTCGACTGTGCTTCGTCTCTCCACTCCTCTCGAAGATGATGACGATGCCCTTGTGGATGCCCGTTGAATACCCAGGGCCAGATCAAGATGCTAAGCCATTCACTGAGAGAAGACTGCAATGCTCTTTGCTCCACAATCCACTTCTAGGGTGGCGGTCATCGTGTCATGATGTAATAATTCTCAATCAAGGTAACTAAATGTATGGTTTTGTTGAACCCTTCCCGCCATAGGCTTATTTGCGCAGTTGCTTATGGCTTTCGAGACTCGCATAAATGCGGTTGTACAAACAATGGCCTTGTGTCTCAGTTCTACCTAGGCACCTCTTCTCGGGCAGGTTATGAATAGAATCTATCACTAGGAACCGTATGAATCACGGCATTGTTAACCGTGGATAGCATTAAAATAGACGACGTGATTCGCAAGAAGCCTTCTATGAACCATGTATCAGGGATCGCTGACCGTCTTCCGATGTATTCAGTTCCACTTGCCCTGTGCTGTTGCCTGATTACGCTACCGAGCCCAACTTTCAAAGTTTTGCATCTCGGAGAACCTTTCAAGGGTATTCACCTCCACAGTGGGTGGTCTGTACTGATGACGTCTCTCTTGCCTGCTTTTGAGTCCCGGAGCTTCCCGTTTCGGCTTTCTCGGACAAAGTGCAGGATAATCATTAGCTCCTCGAGAGAATTCGATTGGGTCACCCCTTCATCATATTTCCATGGTTTAACAGGTCTGAGAGGGCGCATTACAACCGGTTGCATATTTGTTTCTATTTTTGATATTTGCGTAAAAAAAAAAAAAAAAAAACACACACACAAAAGACAAGTAGTAGGCAGTTTCCTATAAATATATTGAGCCTCCTTAGGAAGTCACTTGTTTCTGCTACACGGTGATTTTAACTTTGCTCTAACGGTTCTAACAGGACCTTTACTTTTTCCATCCGCTTTTATTCCTGCTTTCACTCGCTTCGTTAATAACCTTGCCAATATGAAGAATCTTGCTACCTTTGC
This sequence comes from Aspergillus sparsus, assembly GCA_027569235.1. Classification (NCBI taxonomy): domain Eukaryota; kingdom Fungi; phylum Ascomycota; class Eurotiomycetes; order Eurotiales; family Aspergillaceae; genus Aspergillus; species Aspergillus sparsus. Next base: position 231,113 of record JAPDES010000019.1, read on the forward strand.
GGCCTTGTCTGCCGGGGCACATGCTCTTGTTTCCCGAGGCGGCAGTTGCTGTTTCCACCTCACAGCTTCTGGCGGAGTCTCTGGAACTATTGGCCAGCTCGGTGATGGCCAGAACCGTATCGGTGGTGGCTTGCCGGAGGCTCAGTTCTGTATCGACTCTAACGGCGGTATCACTGACAGTAGTGGACGGGGATGTATTGTTACGAGTATGTGCAAGCGATTCTCTGAGGCTGAAATAGTATAGTACTAATGATTAACGTTGTCGTAGATGCCACTACACAGTTCCAGTGCGACTTGGGTGTCTCCCCGGTGCCCGGATTTTTCATTAACTCGAATGGTCTGTTGTCGTACAAGGGCGATTCAGACTTTGTGGCGTGTAAAACTGGCGAACTTGATGAGCGGAATATCTACACGACTGAGAGCTCAGACGTTACTAAATGTAAGAATGTGACGCTAAGCGCAGACTCTTGCTTTGGCTCTGGTTCGAGCTCCAACATTAGCACCACCAGCACAAGTGCTGTCGTTTTGCCACCATCCCCCACCATGGCAACTTCTGTTCCAGCATCTAGCGCTCCTGGTACCTCTGCCTCTCCCCCAGCTGAGACCACTTTGACCTCCTGCTCTGTCGCTACTGCACCGTCTCCTGGGGAGTCTGGTGTACCTAGTACTTCCGAGACAAGCACCGTTTCGCAGCCCGGGGCAACTATGACCCCATCGACCTCCCAGACCTCTGCAACCACCACCACTTCTCAGATGGCCAGCACTACGTCTGCCCCTTCCCCTTCCCAATCTACAGCAGCTAGCTGTCCTACGAACCTCTCCGGACAGTATGAATTCCCTCACCTTATCGTCCCTATCGATTCCTCTTCCCCTAATACTGCCGCTGGGACTTCATTCAATGGCACCATCTCCTCCTCTATTTCGACCATTTTCAACTTTGATATCCCTGCTTCCGATGCTGGAAAGACCTGCAGTCTTGTTTTCCTATTCCCGTTGAAGGAAGATCTTGAGACTTCCTCATTCTCTTTCAGCGGAGATGGCAAGGTCAAGTTTGAGTCTCTGGAGACTACTGCCACCCAGTCAACCACTTTCCACAATGCCCCAGCTGTTAAACAAGACCTTGGTGAATTTACCATAGCCCCCGGAAACTCCTATTTGATTTCCACCTTTTCTTGCCCTGCCGGTGAAGCTGTCGGTTATGAGATGACCAATGCTGGTACTACTTCTCTGAACTTCTTTGAGGACTTCAACCCTTCACCGTAAGTGCTTTTTATTTCTTTCCTTCTAGACCTAAATTTCGAGGCCCGTCTAACATTTTGATCTAGAATTGGCTTGTACATCACCGTTTGTTGAATTGATGAAAAGAACTCAAGAGGAAGGTGATTTTACCAATATTTTTGTGACTCATGATGTTAATATGAATTATGTGCCTGGCTCTGGAGATCTTAATTGTTTAGTCAACCTATATTGCTTTTACGTGTTAAGCATGTTTTTTTTTGGGGGGGGGGGGGGGGGAACATGAATGTTGCTTGACTTAATAACGTGGGGAGAGGGAGAGAAGTTGGAAGGGCACACAGTAAATGATTCTCGCCATCAGACTGGCAAAGCTATGCTTTTTCTTCTTTCTTCTTTCTTCTTTCTTTTTTCCTTTTTTTTCTTTTCTTTTCTTTTCTTTTCTTTTTTTGGTTTGGAATACTGTATAGCTAGTTGACTACGAATGCATAAGTACTTAATCAAATTTACTTTGAATATAAAAAAAAAATGCAAATTATTGAATATAGATTCTTTTCAAAATCAGCATACTCTTTCTTGGAATATACTCCTAAACTCTGGTGCCAAGCCACGCTAAACCATATATAATCCCTGCATAGTTATGCAGGTTTTTGTACAGTAGCTGCCAAGATCACTGTAATAGATATTTCATACTCTCTGACTCTTTCTTAGCACATTAATTCTAGTCAGTATGTTTGCTATCTTACACATGTAACATAAGTAAAATTAATAACCACAATATAAGTTACATATATTATTATACACTACACTGCAAACAGGACAAACAGGAAGCCTTCATAACTGAGTAGGTACCATGTTCATTGTTGTGTTCCTCCTTTGCTATCGGGCATCGCCCTCCTCCCAGCAATGGAAAATGGCTCCTAATATTTGCACCTTGGCAGCGTAGCCTCATCCAAGACACGCTGGAGGAAAAGTTCATTCTCTATATATCCCCAAATAGCCAATACCGCAGGATGCCACCCAAGCACTGTTAGCCGCAAGGTATCTAGTTTAACATGCAATTATATGGCACCGCCCGAACCCTTTCTCCAAAAGCTGCTGGCCCACAACGAAGAATTAAGGCATTTATGCTCGAAGCCCTTTGCAGTCATTTATGCCAATATCATTTCTTATATCTAGATAAGATGGCCGCCTTTCTCGGGTGAAAATTCAACATTTTAGTCTCTCCCCAGACCATTAGCAGAGAGCTTGGTTATAAAGGATGGACCAAGAAAGTAATTCGACAAATATCAAATAGAAGGGATGCTAACCTGTAAGATTTTTATATTTATAACCTCCTCACTCAATTTTGCTCATACCATCTCGTCTATGTGGATGCGATAGCGATAAACGCGAGGGGCGCCGACGTACCGGGTGGTCTCCACTAGGGGTGACACCAGAACAAGTATCTGAGTTTCAGCGAGGCCAGCGGTATCACATTTCGCCAGCATACACCCAAGACGGCATATTACACTCCCAGACATACCATGGCTCAACTGAATCCACTGTCTTTGAGAACTTCATTAAGCGGCTTCTTCATCACTATGGTAGATGGCCAGAACCAAAATCTGTGCATTGTTCCATCATAGCGACTGACTCAAACAGATGTGTAGGTAGAGAAGCAGGTGTAAAGTTAGTTTATTTACCACCCTGCTCTCCAGATCTAAATATACATTTCTATACCACTTATCTTGCATTAGTAATTGACTTGTAATAAACATAACGCGAGTTTCCTTTATGGGAAACATTCTGCTCAAACTTTGCCAATCCTTGAGATTATTTGTTACCTAGTTTATACCGTATCCCAGTTGCATATATCCATATTTGTTATCCATTGTGTAGAATTATGGAATTATTCAATGCTTTTTATAGGGTTTTAGCATAATTCAAAAATATATATATATATATTTTTTTTTTTCAAGTAGAAATCTCGGTTCAGTATGTAGGTAGCATCACTGTTTAAGATGGCCCAGATACACATGTAAAAAGAAGAGTTTTCTGTCCAACATCACCAAAAATATCATAGGCTCCAATAATTCCCATACTATATGTACTAAATAAGTTTCTAGAGGGTGCACTAAATGTAACAGATTAAATAAATTACAGCTAATTCGTTCAGCAATCTATCTAACATCAGAAAGATTTCCCAGGTCTCAAACACACATTTTAAGCAAGATACGTATCTATTACACGCCGACTAAATTGGTTCTATTCTTATATTGGAAGACGGGTCGTAATTATATCACCTCAGAGGGCGGGTACACGAGAGTGGGACCGGCGCCTATGCAGTACCTAGACAGGTTGCCATCACCTGGCCTTTGCGCAACAATCGGTCGAGGAGAACAATTAGGTGGCAATTTGGAACAAAGATTTAGGCGCCGACGGGATTGGGTTTATTTTTAGAGGAGATGCGGATTGCAAGGCGAGTTGTTGCAAGCCAATCCACATTATTCCTCATTACATCGGAGGGCAGCTATGTTTCCAGATAGAGAGTTCGGCAACCCAGGCGATAAATGATATAAAACCCTTGTAATCACATTTTCGACTTGTAACTAGCTTTAAAATATATCCCATCGCTTGCAGGAAATTTTGAGCAACAGACAATCCATTTTAGCACGATATTACCTATCATTAAATATCCGCATAATGCCATCCAACAAAGATCGTTTATACGTTGCTCTCTATGCACGTGGAGGCAAGCCGACCATGCCAGGCAAGGAAGACACGTAAGTTGATCGTGCGGAAGCTTCTTCAAAATATTATATAGAAAAAGCTGATGTCCTGCCCGAGACAGATACCACTGGGCCTTGATAGTTGGGCCAAAAGTTGAAGCAGAGGGTGGCATGGGTGTTCGTTACCATGCGAAGGAGAGACCAAAAGTAGGAGGGGGTTCAGAATGGCAGTTTGAGGAGCGTGACTGTCCACTTGCCCCTACCAACATGTTACTTGTTCGTATCATTGTGGGAAAGGTAGCGAATGGGAATCGCTTGGTCGAAATTCTGCGCAGTACGCCTATTCGACAAGGTCAACCGGGATGGAATTGTGTCTCCTGGGTAAAGGAGGCGCTGGAATCGCTTGATGTTGATGCAAAGGCCTTAGGGACGAAAGTCACTAAATGGGACAAGGTGCGGGATGAGGCGATGGGCTACTGCCAACAAAAGAAAGACCAACATCGTTTTGACGGTCAGGGAAACTTTAATATGAAAAAGGTCCCAACTTATGACTTGATGGAGTTGAAGGAAATCATTATATGAGTTGTTATAGTGTCCTATAATTACTCAAGTATCCCCAAAATATTCTTGACGGATCCGTTCCATCTCCAATTCTCTAGGCATTGGTTGTAGGAACTTGTCGATCTCATCAGCCCAAAAGGAGTTTTGTGGGTTAACTTGATGAGCAGATGTATACTCCCAGTATGATGGATACCAACCAGCAGTTTCCCAATCAATTATACCTGCAATATCATCTGCAGAAACAAGAATATTTAGGCTGCTAAGGTCCCCATGAGTAAATACTAAAGGCCAGCATTTGCTTTGTCGTTCAATAAGATCTTGGATATGGGGGTCAAGCCTAGAATCAAACTCCATGCCCATTCGTAAATGCTGATGGAAGTCTTGAACTGTATTGAAAGGTCCAAAGCGCAAGGAACGGCCCGGTACACGACAGTCAAAGAGTGATCCACCATCAACAGAAGCAACCACTATACCCTCCGGAGGCCGAAGCTCCCGCATCTCAGCAACCATTTTTGCCAACTGTGAAAGAAGCTTTGCCTTTGACTCCTGACTTCGTTGAACCCAGCCACTTCCAATTATGTCCCCCTTAATTCTTTCCATCACAATGTACGTCAATCCAGAATCGGTAAATGCACATAAGACTCTTGGCACTGGTATAGACGTATGTCGCGATATGAAACGCATTGTTGATGCTTCGGATAAATGTATATGGCGACCGTACTTCACACATAGTTTGTCCGTCAACATGAGAACATTCCCTTCGCGAGGTCGAATATGCTTAAAAACTTTTACCGCTAAAAGTGTCCAAAAGCGATTCCAGACACCGTTATTGACTGGCTTGGATTCGTTTTGCAGAGAACAGGTGGATTGTAATGGCTGAGGGCCTTTTTGATCGGACGACATTGAGGGAGGAAAGCCAGTGCTTGAAGGACAATTTCATTCCTTATCTATAATAAAAGCTTTTAATATAACAGTGAGTGGTTCCTAGAAAATCAAATTATAACCCTGATGGGAAAGGGTATGAGCACCATGAGATTTTAATAGGAGGCGATAGACTGGGGTTTTGTAGGAGTGGATTAGCCATAATATGGAGTTCACGTGACCTTACATGACTGCTTGTGCTGTGTAATTGTGTACATAACTAGTTATTTTACTATAGAATAAATCCAAACTCAAATCTAAAAGGGGTAGACTTATTATAGAAAACAGACAATAATCTGGTTGCGTGGTTGTAGGAAATTAATCTCCTGATAAAACTAAGTACTATATATACTCCCCAATTATTTGTTATAAAGTCTTTAAAGACCATTAATGATGAACTGTAGGTGCTAAATAGTATGAAGGTGTTGAATACTTAGCCTTATTATTTACAGGCTATATAGGACTACCTCTGCATGAGAGGACGACTTAATAACACTAAGAATTGGCTTTTCTAGATGCTGCAAGCACCCTGATAATAAGGGGGTCAAGATATGAATTGACTGCAGCATTAGATGGTTGGGCACAGGAATAACTTTAGATCATGATGGTTTACCCTTTCCATTTAAAATTGTGCCTTATATGGGTTTATTATCTGGTTTATCAGAATTTCTGGGCTTCACAGCGCATCATCAAGATGATTTTTTTTTTCTTGGCGGGCCAATGAGATGCGCTGTAGGCCACACAGCCTCGTGTTTTTCTAATACAAGCCCCTCTTCTATCAGCCTTTAGGACTCAGCATCTCAAGCTCTCAAATGACTTTCGCCGCCTACTTTCGCCATGGAGCCACTATCTTGCGCAGCCAGCGTGATGGCGGTTATCCAGCTAACAGAGAGCATAGTGACAATTTGTGGTGGTTATATCCATGAAGTGAAGGATGCGAGAGAAGACATTGCCGCGCTACAGCAGCAGGCTACAAGTCTCTTAGAGGTTCTCAAGAAGCTTGCAGTGTTCGTGGACAGTCAGGATGGCAAAGAATTACCGGGCTCTCAGACACTTGCCGACGATGCTGCTCGCTGCAACTTGGTGCTTACTCGTTTGATGGAACGGATCGATCCCAAGAATACGCGGAAGGGGACCAAAGCTATGCGAAAACTCGGGCTTCGAGCCCTAAAGTGGCCGCTGAAATCTGAGGAGCTGGAGAGAATAATTCAAGGCCTTGAAAAATACAAATCCATATTTACCTTAGCCTTACAAGGTGATCAAATGTTTGTGTTGCTGCCATCCTTTGTATGTTTAGACAGTTAATATTGACTTAGTTCCCACAGCGCTGAAAGCCCTATAATCTCTAGCCGGGTTGAACAGAAGTTCAATTTCGAGGCCCTACGAATCGCACATGGGGCGAAGTTCGACTCACACATGGATCGACACGAAAGTGAATGCCTTCCAGGAACCAGAACTGAGCTCCTTAACGAGATCAAGGAATGGGCAATTTTGTCAAATGGGAAAAGTATATTTTGGCTAAACGGCCTGGCGGGTACTGGAAAGTCCACGATTTCCCGAACTCTGGCAAAACGCTTTCAACAAGATGGCTTGTTGGGTGCAAGCTTCTTCTTCAAAAAAGACGAAGGGGATCGAGGAAATCCATCTAAACTATTTCCAACTATTGCCAGCCAGCTACTAACCAGACTCCCTAATCTGCTCCCAGCTGTCATGAGAGTAATCGAAGACGATCCAAATATCTCAGAGAAGCCACTCAAGGAGCAATTTGAAAAGCTGGTTCTCAAACCATTACTAGGACTGGATGCAGCCAGTCACACGGGCCCTATTCTTTTGGTTGTGATTGATGCCCTGGATGAATGTGACAACGATAATGACATAAGGGCAATCTTTCAGCTTCTACTGCAAGTACAAAAGCTGACTGTTCTACGACTAAGGGTCTTTGTGACAAGTCAACCGGAGCTGCCGACTCGGCTAGGCTTCGGGGCCATGGGAACCCATTATCAAGACTTGATTCTCTATGAGGTTCCGGAGTCAATAATAAAACGCGATATCTCTTTATTCCTGAAGCACAAGCTTGATTCTATAAGGCAGGAGCGATCTCTTCCCCTGGAGTGGCCTGGTGATGCGAATTTCCAAACTCTTCTTAAAATGTCAGTCCCATCCTTTATCCTGGCGGCCACGATATGCCGTGTCTTTGGGGACCGTTATTTCGACCCCATACAAAGTCTTACCAACATCCTTATACACCGGAACCAAGAGTCAATATTGGATGCAACATATCTCTGGGTTCTCAACTGTGTTGTTGAGAAATATAATGGGATAGAACAAAAGACACTAGTTCAAGGTATTCAAGAAGTTGTTGGTATAATCATACTTCTCAAGAGCCCACTATCAGTCAGCTCCCTTTCAGAGCTTATGGGCGTCTCTGCAATATCTATTAATACTAGTCTGAATTCGCTACACTCAGTCTTGAATTATCCAAATAATGAGCTGCCAGTGAGGCTCTTCCACCTATCATTCCGAGACTTTCTGCTTAACCCAGAAACTCGTGGCAAATCTCCATTCTGCGTTGATGAGAAGGAAACAAACACTATATTAACTATAAAGTGTCTGGCTATCATGCGTAAAACCCTCAAGAAAAACATTTGCTGCTTGAACAGCTATGGAGCCGAACGCAGGAATATTTATCCATATTCTATTTGTGAGTATTTACCATCGGCGCTACAGTATTCATGTCGCTATTGGATCCACCATTTGGCGCATAGCACAAGTCCCATAAGCCGGGTTGATGATATACAAGCATTCCTCAACGAGCATTTTCTTCACTGGGTGGAGGTGATGAGCATACTAGGTGTTGTCTCAGAAATTCTGGGAGGCATTAATACTCTGCAGTCAGTACTGCAAGTAAGTACTAATTAATTTCCTAATAGGTTCTTCCAACAAGGTCTCCCAATGGTGATTGGTACTAATCATTATAGGGCGATGGAGGTTCTAAGGTGTCCGAATTCTTGGTTGATGCCAAGAGGTTTATTTTGAAGAATAGTCAAATAGCAGATATTGCTCCATTACAGATCTATACTTCTGGATTAATCTTTGCACCAGAAATGGCAATTACCAGAAGAAAATTTAAAATGGAGCTTCCCGATTTAATAAAGAGAGGCCCAAGGGTGGAAGAAAATTGGAGTCCAGAACTTCAAACCTTGAAGGACCATTCAGATTGGGTTTGGTCCGTAGCCTTCTCACCAGATGGCCAGCTGCTGGCGTCAGGCTCCGATGACAAAACTATCAAGCTCTGGGATCCCACTACTGGTGCCCTCAAGCATACCCTGGAGGGCCATTCGGGCTGGGTTCAGTCAGTGGCCTTCTCGCCAGATGGCCAGCTACTGGCTTCGGGCTCTACCGACAAAACTATCAAGCTCTGGAATCCTGATACTGACATCCTCGACACCCTAGAGGGCCATTCGGGTGGAATTCAGTCAGTGGTATTCATACCAAATGGCCATCTGCTTGCGTCGGGATCGACTGATAAAACTATCAAGCTCTGGGATCCTGCTACTGGCATCCTCAAGCATACCCTGGAGGGCCATTTAGATAGGGTCTGGTCAGTAGCCTTTTCACCAGATGGCCAGCTGCTGGCGTCAGGCTCTGATGATAAAACTATTAAACTCTGGGATCCAGCTATTGGCGCTCTTAAGTATACCCTAGTGGGCCATTCAGGTGGGATTCAGTCAGTGGCCTTCTCACCAGATAGCCGGCTGCTGGTGTCGAGCTCTGCTGATAAAACTATCAAGCTCTGGGATCCCGCTACCAACGCCCTCAAGTGTACCATGGAAGGTCATTCGAATCAGGTTTGGTCAGTAGCCTTCTCACCAGATTGCCAGCTGCTGGCGTCAGGCTCTAATGACAAATCTATCAAGCTCTGGGATGTAACTACTGGCGTCCTCAAGCATACCCTGGAAGGGAATTCAGGCTGTGTTCGGGAAGTAACCTTCTCACCAGATGGCCAGCTGTTGGCGTCAGGCTCTACTGATACAACCATTAAGCTCTGGGACCCCACTGACAAAACTACCAAGCTCCGGGATTCCGCTACTAGCGCCCCTCAGCATACCCTAGAAGGCCATTCAGGTGCAATTTGGTCAGTGGCCTTCTCACTAGATGGCTATCTACTCGCGTCGGGATCTACTGATAAAACCATTAAACTCTGGGATCCCGCTACTGGCTCGATCAAGCAAACCCTGGAGGGCCATTTAGATAGGGTTTTGTCAGTGGCATTCTCACCGAATGGCCGACTGCTAGCGTCGGGCTCTAGTGATAAAACCGTTAAGCTCTGGGATCTCACTACTGGCATCCTAAATCATACCCTGGAGGACCATTCAGGTTGGGTTTGGTTAGTCGCCTTCTCAGGCCGGCTGCTGGCGTCCGGCTCAACTGATAAAACCATCAAGCTCTGGGATCCCGATACTGGTGTTCTGAAGCATACGCTAGAGGACCATTCAGGTGGGGTTCGGTCAATGGCCTTCTCACCAAATGGCCGCCTCCTAGTGTCAAGCTCTACCGATAAAACTATCAAACTCTGGGATCCCGCCACTGGCGCCCTCAAGCATACAATAAACACTGACCGCATTGTTTTTAACATTGAATTCTCCAACACGCTACCCCATCTTGTTACTAACTTGGGGTCTTTTGATATTCGATCTTGGCATGATGGCTTTTCATCGAATCCCTCTGAACTAGAGAGTGAATTATCTCTACAGGAGGATCGGTGGATTGCTATAAGGGGTCAAAGAGAGGTATGGCTCCCTCCTGAATACGAGGGTGTCTTTGCAACCTTCAAAGATGGTACTATAGCACTTGGTTGCCGGAATGGCAGGGTTTGTATTATCCAATTTTCAATATAATGAGTTAGCAATACTTATTTAATCAGATCATGTTTCCAGTTCTCTTATGTCTCCAAATCTCTTTTAAAGAGGAGGGCTTGGGAGAGCTGAGCCAGATGTAGTTATCTGCAGAATGTTTGTGATGTATCTTTCGATTTTTTTTCGATAAACAAATTGCCTCCATGAGTTGGCAGTGTTGGTTTATACATTACATTACAGACCAAGATTGACTGCATAAAAAGCATAGTTCAAATACATACTAGCGTAGCCTGGGATTAGGTTTTCAAAACAATGCGAATGAAATCGATTCTGAAAATATCTGTACTATTACGCGTTCGCTCTCTTGCTTTGATGGAAAAAGCTTATATGGGTTAAGTTGTTACGTATGTATACTACAAACAGGCAAGTGTTTTTTTGTTTAGTGGCTGGATGGATGGACACATGGACCCTCCTATAAACTTTATAAAACAAGAACAGACCATTCAGAAAAAATAATAATAAATCAATTTTCAAATACATATGAAATTAAAGGGGCATCACCTCACCTTTCTTTTTCTAGTCCAAGGCTTGGATAATGCTTCAGCTCTTTTGCCTGACAACACGTGCATGATATGCAACGTTTTTTTCCTTCTTTGGACCCTTAGTTTTGACTGCTGCTGTTGCTGCTGCTCCCACCATTCTAGGCAGCATCATTCTTAGGGTTTGACCAAAATGTATTTAATGGAAAAGACCACTGTTTTGCTATTTATTTTTGGATCGTTGTTTTCTTTTTCTTTGTTTATTTCTTCCTAATACTTTTTTTTTATGTTTTTATTTCATTTTTTTTTTTTGTTGTAAGAGAGTGGGGAGGGCTCCTGAAGATATACAAGGCATCAAAGATGCATATTCTACTGGAGTTAGTATATCATTGGCTGCTTAAATTGGGTGTATTTATTCGGGTGACTAATTAATTTGCTTCCCTGTTCAAGTTGTTGGGGGACCATACTTGGCGTGTGGAATTCTGCTTCCATATGGGGAAGAAAAAAAATAAAAATAAAAATAACGATCATCACCATCACCTTAGATAATAACTAGTCAGCTAATGAATAATAATAGTTCCCGCTAGGGTCGAGGTGGCTGAGCATCATTAAGATATAAAATTTTCAGGCTAATGAGCTTCCCGGTGTGGATCCTTTTGGCGTCAATGACCTTGGTGATTAGCTACCAGGCTCTCCCAAGGTCTGGGCGTTTTCTGGGTCCTCCTGCGCGGGGAATAGGCAAAGGGGAGAAAGGACATGATGGAGCCACAATTTTCGTGCATCATGGGCTGGACGAGTAAGATCTCACTAGCCAAGAGAGTAACATGAAACAGATCTTTCTTTTAAACCATCAAATATCCCTGTGGTTTTGCATTTCAATTTAACTATTTCATTCTCCTCCCTCTCTCCCTCCCTCTTTATTTTTCGGGACTATTCCCAAACACGCTCATCTTCACGTGCTTAATTTCCTAACTAGCTCTTAATTCCCAGGAGTTCAACAATAGCTTCAGTCACACCACATTTTAATTGTATATATTTTGATGCGATTCATTTTTTATTTTTTCTTTCTAAACAATCATCGATAGTGACCCTCTTGGTAAGGAGACAGATTCCTCTCTCTCTCGCCCTCTCTCTTTTTCTCTTTTCTCAACGTCTCGGTCTGACCTAATCCACAGGAGCGCATGATGGACCGTATCCCTTCCAAACTCCCATTCTCAAAGCGACGGCTACGGCCCCGAGTGGTGATCTCGTGAGTTTTCGCCTTTACCGCAGGAAGAGGCTGGCCGTTTGCTAATATCCTCTCTCTTGCAGATATATTGCCGACTATGTGATTTTAGTGTATGTCAAGCGGAGGCCACCGTTGATATGATTTCCTCGCTAACAGCTTAACCTTCAGAGCTTGTATCGCTAGTTTTTACATTCTGGATTCCCTCGAACCGTATCATCAGCATTTTTCGTTGCAAAATATATCTCTCCAGTATCCGTATGCCGTCCATGAGCGAGTATCAATCCCACTTGCATTGTTGATCTCCGGAGTCGCGCCCCTCGTGATTATTGCAGTTTACACGCTATTCATTGATGGCCTGTTTTCACATAATAAGCCCGTTCATCCGGTGTCTGGAAAGAGGAGAATAACGGGTCCATACCGATGGAAGGATAGGCTCTGGGAATTCAATTGTGGCTTCCTGGGGTTACTTCTATCCCAGGGTCTTGCGTTTGTTATCACTCAGGTCCTAAAGAACGCTTGCGGAAAGCCGCGACCGGATATTATTGATCGGTGTCAACCCAGGTCGGGTAGTCATGATGCGCTTGTTTATGGTTTGTCAAACTCGACGATTTGCACAGGGGATCCCGCTCTGATCAAGGATGGGTTTCGATCGTGGCCTTCTGGGCACAGCAGCTGTAAGGACTTCTTCCTTACGATTTTGCCTTCTACCTCTGTCTCTAAATATCTAACAATTTTACCTATTAGCATCTTTCGCCGGGCTATTCTTTCTTACTCTCTGGATGAGTGGAAAACTTCATCTTATGGACAATAAGGGCGAAGTCTGGAAGACCCTCCTAGTCATGCTCCCATCCCTCGCTGCAACTTTGATTGCAGTCTCCAGGATCATGGACGCTAGACATCACCCATTTGACGTAATTTCTGGCTCTCTCCTCGGTGTTATTTGCGCCTATGTCTCTTATCGCCAATATTTCCCTTCACTCTCTGAGCCGTGGAAGAAAGGCCGTGCCTATCCCATCCGATCCTGGGGCACAGAAGCGCCCTATCCCGGTGGCGCTAATTTAAGCCCTAGCGAAAGTACCACGGCACTCCGCGGTCCCCAAGCCGAGCAACAGATGGGCACCGTGCACAATGGGCCTGAACTTACAGGGTCTCCCTGCCAACAAGGGATTCCATCATATCAACCCACACCTAATAACCCATACGTGACTGACAGGTATCAACGCCAACAGTCGCATAGCGAGGGAAATTGGTCATCCAGCGAGGATGACGTCACAGATGGGTATGAAATGCAGCACGGTTATGCTCAATCGCCAAATCCAACCCTGAGCGATCAGACAGGCCCAGGCCTTCCTCGCTATCAACTAGACACAGCCTATCTACCGCAGACCCAATCGACTTCGGGAATGGAGAATACTCATGACATCACAGCGACCTCCGATTCCCGGCCCTTGACGCATCTTCCTGCCCAGCAAGCGTGACCTTGTCCGTTCAGACTTAGCCAATGACTCAGTTTAATTTTTTTCTTCTCTACCTTTACTCAGGTCTCCTTCTCAGGAGGGGGCCCATCCTACGATTGATGACAAGATACCTCTATCTAGTATTATTTACTTTTCCCGTTGAAATGGGGACAAAACACTTACATTTTACGGACTCGGCACAGCATGAAGTTGTATGGTATCTCATGTGTCGGTTTCTGGTCATTTGGACGTTATAGTAGACATACCTAGCATCTTGTATCATATATGGCGTTGGGTGTCCTTGCTTTTTTAGTTCATTCCCCTTCTATTTGGCGATACTCTTTCTTTGCATTAATCTACCTAGCTCTTGGAACCCCGATTGCAACCAGGCGTTGCATCAGATATCCACCAATCTACCTTTTACCAGACCGCAATCACCATTTCATGAATATAGGTGCTTGGCCCATAAACCTCGTATTCCATGGCCGTTTATATAATTGCTCATAGTGTAAGACTTGAACATCCACATGTTTTGACATCCGAGATCCGATCTACAAATTTATTCTGGAATTTAAAACGCATTATCAAGTGAGAAAATTAAAATAAAATAAAATAAATAACTGCGGGCAAATTAATGACGTGTATGTCTAAATATATAAATACAACTTGTAAAGCTGTGCGGTATGCGGGTTGAAAGATTTCACATCCCCCTCTCATGTTGTATAGAAGAATAACTTACCTATGCGTGGAAAGGAGAGATGAGAAAGAGAGGAAGGTAGAAATTATATCCTGGTAGTAAGATAGAAAATATAGTGACTATGTGCGACAGAATAAAGTCTTCAAAAGATGACTACGAAAGGTGGACTTCTTGCATCTTCTTCCTTAGATGAAGCCTATAAATGCTAGCGCCAATAACCATGTATACATTCTTTTACATAGGTAGTCCCCAACCTAGGTAATATTCAGTCTTTCATAACTAATGCCAAACGTGACAAAGCTTCATCCTCAATACCTAACACATCATCTCTTTGATATTTCGATATCGACAAAGGAGACCCTAAATAACTCGACCGACTACAACAGATTACGGCTTTTTAGCAACAATGACTGGAAAGTTGAAGTGCCAGTAATATCCAGCAGCTAGTGCTTCGTCTGCCGCGCTAGTCAGCTCATCGAAGCGCTCCTTGACCTTTTCTGGCTCTGGCGTTTCTCCCCTGGCCATTGCCTCTGTCCTCAAAGTCGTAGGCAGCATGAAGAACCTGCAGTCTTTCATGATCTGTGCACCTTCATCTTTGGGGGTGTCATAGTCGAGCAGAACCACATCTTGGAGGCCTTCAGCGATCATCGATGACTCTACCCGGGTAGGAAGACTGCATAGCAGAGAGACTTTTAGGAAAAAGGTTTATCGTTGGGTTGTCACTCAAGTGGGGTAAGAAACGTACTTCAGCGAGAGACCATGGAAACGCATATGATTCTTGATAACTTCATTAATGGCATTAAGAGCTTTGTTTGGAGGGACCGATGTTGCGGTGCCGAATGCGGCGTCCTGCCATTGGATATAACCGCCGGGATCTTTTCATAGAATGAGTAGGTACCTCCTTGCCTTAAGAGATCTGGGGGGGGGAGCGTTCAAGGGCTAGTTAGTTAGCAACTTACTCAGGAGTTGGACCAGGTTGGACACGACCTGACTGATATTCTTCTCTTCCAGTGCTTGATGGACGAGCCTGATGTTCACCAGGTCGAACATGCCATGGTACTGCTCCGGGAACGGGAGGGTAAAGTCATGCTGCACAAAGGTGATGCTGTCCTTGCCTGGATTTGTGGGACAGAACAGACTACCGGAAATGTCAAAACCGTAGTAGCGATTGGACCGGTCGTTGAGTTTCTGAGCGACGTCTTCGAGCCAAATTCTGGAGGGAACGAACGTATTAGCATCTGATGCTGCTTTTTTGGAGGGTCTTCTTCATTTTTGGTAAGAATTAGATTCGCATTTACCCAGATCCCGTCGCGATATCGGCAATGTTCTTCAGCTTCGATTGATCAACTTGCTTCTGAATGAGACCTCCGGTGAACTTGAGGAGATCGACATGTTGTGAGGCGAGCCTGGGAAAAAGAGAAAAGTGTTGATGAGTTGAGCTCCGGTTTACGAGTGCCGAAATTCAGCTTTGCAACACTCACCTCTCGATTTCATGACTACCCCGTCCGAACGCATAGCGGTCCTGATCATCCGGCTCTGCATGGCGAGCAGATGAATCCTCCATTTTCAGTTGTGATCTTTAATATTTATTAGTGGTCCCTGGCTCTTTGGTTGACTATGGCTCTGACGTCCAGTTAGCTACCTGCAGGGACATGTGGAGCACTTAAAAGGCCAACCTTCTCCCATCTGAGCTTAGCTAACTTTGCCCTCTACTATGCACGATCACGCACCAAGCTGGGGAAACCCTCGGCGTTACTTGGTGAATATAGAGTTTCTTACTTACTAGGCCTTGAATAATCCTACCTTAGTTACTTCAAACAGAGAGCTTACCTCTTAAGAAGAAGAAAAAGCAAACCCCCCCCTCTCTGATCCTTAGACTCACTAATGACGCCTAGCCACCCTAACCCAACCCTAACCAGACTGTAGTGGTGAAGTTGGTATTACCAGGCCCATCATTGCTTGGAGAGTACCAGTAAATCCCAAGTAGTGTCAGTATTAATGATCAGTCTTTTTTGTACGCGTGAGGTTCCAAGTTTTAATCATCAATCATTTAGCAGTGAAGTAGCGGTCTCTAACACTGCATATTACAGAATCATGTTGCATAATCTCAACTACCATGGACAATTCAGCCGAAGCTTAGCTGATATCATACCATCGTATCGGGCTGGTGTAACGAAGAAAGGCCCAGGCGCCTGCTGACATGTTGCGATCTGCCTTGAAGAAGATGCTGGAGTAGCGGTCAGAGGACACCTTCTCCGCTCCCCTCTTTACAGAAGAAAGGATATCCGCCCGGTAAACGCCAGCAGTGAGTACATCGTTGGCCATCTCCGATGGACCACTGGTGTCATAGGAAGCAGCAGTAGGGATAAAACTTCTCTCAGTCCTCGAGCTCTAACCCCCTCCACACCGCCTTGAAGCAAGAGAATGATAATACCCAATAGGCATGTGGCGACATCCGTTTTGAGATTGCCCTCCAGTCTCACTGCCTCAATGGTAGGGTAGTTGTTCAACCTTATCTTACTAGCGGTGGGTTTGCATCGATCTTGTAGATGGTCGACCCTTGGGCATACCAAATCTAACTTCCGCGTCTTGCATAATGTGCAGATAGATTCCCTATTTCCTGGAAGACCAGGTAACACGACGCCGTGATGAGCTGAAATTTGGGAAGCGCTTCTGTCAGCCATTTATTCGGGTAAGCTTGCATCTCTCAGAGGACCGGCGCCGAAGAATTCCTATGTTATTGTCCAGACTAGGTAATACAAAAGAAAAAAAAAAAAAAGAAAAGAGAAGAATAGCGTACCCTCTTGTCTAGAAGAGCTTGCGCTTTTCTTCCCTTCAGATTCCCCGCCCTCAGTTTACGAGTGTGTTATGCCCCCAAAGCGAGCTCTATCCTTGTCGCCGGTCGGGACCGCCCACGTTGGCACATTCGTTCTTATGTTAATAGAGAGGTTGAAGAATCGTTTTGTCTAGATGATCATGTGAGCACATACTTGGTAAATTGTGTGACGCCAACTCTGGAGGCAAATGAGTACTGCGGACTTGTAGTTCTTCATCGTTTCCTCCGGGACGCTATGGTTGATCAGCTTGACAAAACTAGATATCCCCCATGAGGAATATAGCGTGCCTCCTGCCAATAGAATAATAGTGTGTGACGTGATCAGTAATATCTGCATGTACCACATCACGATCGAGTCGGTTAAGGGGCCCCTTGCCGGATAGAAAAGGAAGGGAAAAAAAACAAAAAAAAAAAAAGTGGATACAGTGGCTACCCTATTGGCTGATGGTGGATGAAGCTATTGAGAGGTATCATACATCTCAATCGAATGGTGAGGGACAGTTTCCATGATTCTACTTATTTCGACTACTAGGAGGCTTCACTCCAATCCAGTGAAACGGCTGCATGAGGTTCTCACTTTCCGATCTCGGTTTACATCCAAGGGAAATTTGCCTAAATTGGACTGAAACTCCGACACGCCCAACATGACGATCCCGACGTCCAAGTCAGAGCGTATAATCATTGTTGGCTCTGGTGTCTTTGGGCTAAGTACGGCCCTGGAGCTTCGCAAGAGAGGCTACCAGGATGTGGTCGTGCTGGATCGCCAGATGCCACCGGTACCTGATGGTGCGAGTGTCGACATATCGAGGGCAGTCCGGGCCGATTATGGGGATCCTTTCTACGCAGAGATGGCTTTGGAGGCCCTGAAGGAGTGGAAACAAGACTACAAGCAGTTCTTCCACCAATGTGGTCTTGCTCTCTTAGCGGGACCTCATGGCCACCCATTTATCGAGCGAGCACAACGAACTCTACGCGATTTGGGCCAGGAGTACCAGGGCTTCCAGACCGGTCGTGAACTCCAGCAGAGGTATCCCACTCTTAATAGTGGCAAGATCGACCATGTGAGCGGATATTGGAATGAAGAGGCTGGCTGGGTGGACGCTGAGAAGGCCATCCAGGACGTAGTGCGCCGTTGTCGGCAGGCTGGGGTCACCTTCATTACGGGACCACGAGGAACAGTGGTGTCTCTAGTGCAATCCAATGATAGAACTTTGGTTGGGCTCCGGGCCAGCACTGGCGAGACAATACCCTGCTCTAGGGTCATTCTAGCCACTGGGTCCTGGACGAGTCATCTCATTGACCCTCAGGGCGCCACAATCGCCACTGCTCATCCTGTCGGTTACATCCAGCTCACTCCAGACGAAGCGACTGAGCTGAAGGACATGCCAGTTGTATTCGATCTCGTCTCCGGAATGTGGATTTTCCCTCCGTCTACAGACAATATACTCAAGCTGTTGTGGCATGATAACGGGTTTGAAACCTCACTCGCTCCTGAGGGCCAGCCCCGAGCGAACTATTCAGCCTCTGCTCCAAGACTATTAACCATGTCGACCAACTTTTTCCCAGACGAGGTCGATGCCTCTTTCCGTGCAGCTCTCCAGAAACTTTTGCCTAAATTCCAGGACCGGCCGTGGATGAAGCGTCGCCTATGCTGGTACTCTAGCACCCGGGATGCCAACTTTCTCATTGATCATCACCCGAACATTTCCAATGTGTTTCTCGCGACGGGGGATAGTGGCCAGTAAGTCTCTACTCTTTTTTACATCTTTGGTTGAAAAACCTCCTTCTCCACCAAGGGCTGGTCAAACTTTGATGGTGATTCTAACCAAAATGTATGTAGTGCGTTCAAATTCCTCCCTAACATCGGCCGTTATGTGGTTGACGTGTTCGAGCATCGTGCTTCGGACGTTCAACGCCAAAGATGGGCCTTCAAACCCGGCAACCAGCATATGTCTCAGGGTGATATCCGCCGAGGTGGGCCAAGCAGGAGAGCTCTCACAGCTGTAGAACTGGCAAAGCTCTAGCTAGGAGACCGCCAATTATCAATTTCTTTTTCTTTTTCTTTTCTTTTCTTTCCCCCCCCTCCCTTAGTAACTGGACATTAGTTTTGCTTAGACTATAGATATTTATAGCGAATAGTCACTATTTGTCATATTATCTGCCTATGAACCAGAGTCATAATACCCTTGAGGCGCGGCGGAATTGCAAGTGTTAGGGTAGAAATCACTCGATTTTCTAATGATCTGTCTGTGATTGGAGTTCTACTTTTCATCATGATCTTGAGAGTCAAGTAATTACAATGACCTCAATGGCGTCTACGGATCAACAATTTGAAGTGATGCATTGCTATAGTAAGACACTTACGTGATCTTAACCCACACCGGCCTATTTAGCGGGATATAGAGCTCAAAAGGTGAGGGAAATCTCTTGATTTTCTTTTTTTCTTTTCTTGTTTCTCCTCTGATGAGTCCGAAAGCATTGAAGGATACTAACAACGCCAGTCGACCCAGAATTTGCATCTTATCAAGGTAAGGGGTTGTTGCTTCTCACCTCTGTCTATGGAATCAAAGTCTCCCAGAGGATATCTATCTATACTGTATGTAATATGTACTCGATGTCAATCGACCAGCCATAAAATAAAATCCGGTTGAAGTTGGGGGGGGGGAGTTGCTGGCGCAATCAACACTAACTCGAGTAGGTGATGCGAAGGTTGTCAATTACTGTCGCTCATCTCATCTGCTAAATAAATCTAGATGTAAAATGCGCCCCACTCTAGACGGGGCAGGAATATTCGATCTATTGATTGATGATGCTTTACCTCGATCGCCCGGGTGATCATTGCCGAATGAAATCGTCGACTGGATATCCTATCAAGGAAGGTCGTACAAGGGTGGCGGCACTGCTTGGGGAGCCGAAAAAAAAAAAAAAAAAAAAAAAACCAAGAATTTAAACAGATCTGTATGTAAGCTTGTTACACAATAAACAGGGATTCAGTGTCCCGGTCTTACCAGCCGCAGTAGTAGAGTCAGCCCGGATTCATGGGATCTGGGTCGGTCATGCGGCATGCAATAGGAATAGGAATAGGATAATTTAGTACTGAGATGCGAGATATCACCATGTTCCGTGCCTCTATTGTTGTTAATCGGTGAATACTTTTTTTAGTGGTCAAGTAATCATAATAAATAAATAAATGCTTCTCTCCGTTACGAGGATGCACGTCCACGTTTCCTGGTAATATTTTTATTTTTATTTTTATTTATTTTTTTTTTTTTATTTTTTTACCTTCCTTCTATTTTACCTGGCAAGATGAACCGTGAACAGACATTAGACCGAAAGGTCTATTGCATCAAAGATCTCAAAGAGGAGGCCAAATCACGACTACCACGGATGTTCCAAGGTACGTATAAAACCCAGAGATAGATCTAGTTATATCATATTACTTAGTCACCTACCTAGTATAAGGCTAACCGGCTAGAATTTCATAATGGGGGCGCAATGGACTTGATTACGTATAGACCCGGATTGGCAGTATCCAGAGCGCCATGACAGGGATTAATAGCTAATACTCCAGTCGGTATCTCCCATTGCTGTTCTAGGCTCCGGGATAATGAAGCAGCTTTCGACCGGTACAAGATCCGGCCACGGTGTCTGGTGAATGTGGAAAACATCGATATGTCCTCTGAACTGTTTGGCACCAAGGTAACAAAACAATAAACAAACAAACATGAAGTCTGAAAAATATACAACGACCTTGTCAAACTCATCTGAACTTAGGTATCTCTTCCGTTTTCTTTTGGGCCCGTAGGGATGGAAAAACTGGCGCATGTCGAGGGTGAAATGGGTGTTTCTCGCGCGGCGGCCTCGAGAGGTTTAGGCATGGTTTTAGCGACACACTCGACTGTATCTCTCGAGGATGTTGCATCGCAGGGGGCCGGCAATCCATATGGGATTCATTTGTTGATGCTGAAAGATCGAGGTTTGATGGAGCGACTCGTGAAGCGGGCAGAAGGCAAGTCTGATACATCTTCTTTTCTTTTCTATTTGCTATTTGTCTCTCCCATCTTGATCAATTCTAGCAATACTGCAGTGTCCCGAGCAGCTGGCTCACGAAAATTCTGTGTTATAATAGAGTAGAGGCCGGATACAAAGCTGTGTTCTTGTCAGCCGACTGCCCTATGCTAGGGCTACGTCTGAACGAGCACCGCAATAATTTCATCTTGCCTGATGATATGTGCTGGCCGAATCTGGACTCCACGGGCAAGGATGATTTCTTCGGGTCAAAGACCAACATGGCATTCGGTACGCGTTGCCCTCATATTTCAGAATCATTCATTCTATCTGAGCTGAAATACCACCTAGATGCAAGCATTGAGTGGGGTACCATCATTCCCTGGTTACGCGCGCGAACATCGATGCAGATATGGGTCAAGGGCAGTATGTTTGTTAGATTCCTTTCAATTAAAAAAAAAAAACCGACTGAAAGGAATTCCTACTAACTTCTAGCCCTTCCACGATTCATTCGATAGTCTCCACCCCAGCCGATGTCGAGCTCGCTATTCGACATGGGGTTGACGGGGTCCTCATTTCGAACCACGGAGGACGCCAACTCGACGGAGTCCCAGCCACATTAGATGCCCTGAGAGAATGTGCACCGGTTGCGAGGGGCCGCATTCAAATCGCCGTGGATGGAGGAATTAGACGTGGATCGGATATCTTCAAAGCCCTGGCGATGGGCGCTCAACATTGCTTCTTGGGGAGGGCTCAGGTCTGGGGTCTTGCGGTAAGTTCTCTATCGGCATGTGTTCGATTTGATTGAAGCTTAGAGTCTGCTCTAGTACAACGGTCAGAAGGGAGTCGAACTGGCCGTGGATATTCTGCAGCAAGAATTGAAGGTCACAATGGCACTTGCTGGGTAAGATAACCCTTCCACCATATTTACCATTCGGTATAGCTGATTTTTTTTTTAAAAAAAAAATTCTCCTACTCCAGATGTAGTACTCTTCAGGACATAACCAGAGAGTATATCTCATTTCTCAGGTCGGATGGGATCCTGGCTAAGCTATGATGAGATCACCACCTAATATGGCAGGTCCCCGCCTATGGCCTTTGGTGGTGCATCCTTGATAGATGAGGTTCGTTTTGAATTAGTTTAATGATTCAAGCTTCTTCTGTATATAAATTTTAACAAGGGGCAAGAATTGGCAACCCTCTCTCGTGAGGATATGAGAAGATGCAACAGAGAAGGAGCTCGGCAAAGTGGAGTCAATTAAATAAGGCATAGACCGAATGCAATAATGTCAGCCCGAAAATTGGATCAAATATCGACCAACAGCGGAAGCTGGCGTCTAGATAGGTATCTCTTTTAGCTCAGTGGTGAGAATAGGTAGGTAAATTTCCACGGCCGACAAAGAACCTGTGGGGTGAGGAGGTATATACCTAAAAATATATGCCCGTACATGCGTACAACCTAGAAATAATAGTGGAAGGAAGATCGGTAATGAATTGCCACAAACATTGCACCTTACCTACCACCTACCTATGGGGGTGTGGACCTATATATTGTGGATGGATGGATCCACGACCAAGAGGGTATGTGCTTGAAAAAAGGCAGAGTGGCCCGTAAAACTACAGTTCATAGATGGGAAAGCGTACTTTTGTAAAGAAGAACGAACATCAAGAAGTACAGGTAAAAGTACTATACTTACATGCCTACCTACGTAGAGAAAATCGGATTCTTCTGGCAATTAAAAAACCCCTTTCCCCGGAGACTAAGGTATGACCTCTAGGTAGGTAGGTACCTAATTAGGAGTAGTAGGGTGTCGTGTTACGGCGGCTCACTCAAGCTTAGCACCTCCCATCCACCACCTCCTACTACCTACCGTACCTACCTACGTAGGTACTGTGCCATTAACTGTCGCCTGCTGTGCCCCGCAGAATCTTCGTCCCCTCTCGCGGAAATTCATGCAAGCCTGCATGTTGCATAGCTGGGCTTTGGATTTACGTTCATACACATACGCGTGGCTCACTTCTTGACAAGGCACTGACCAGCTTTGATGATGCGATGCCTGAAAAGATGGCAATAGTTTCAGTAGATCATCCTTGATATAGGCCCTACTGCAATTAGTTGATTAATTGGTTGTATAGGTATGTTGGAATTGAGACCAAGGTAAGTAGTAGGATAGCCAGTATTGTGGTATCTTATTATGATTGCTATGATCTAAGGGGTAGAGTATTCTGTAGCCTCTCTCTCCCATCTTGATACACATGTAATCCAGATCCACCACTGAGTAAGGTCACAAGAAGAATTATCCTCACTAGGAAGAAAAAAAGTGGGAAAGCAAATGACAGGTATGTCGCAAAGGTTCCTCTTGTGTTCCCATGGAACTGAGTACAGATAATAAGAGGATATCCAAGGTTCAAGGTGGTTAACCATATGGGTGAATTGATGTATTGTCATACGACGTAGCAACTTGTGACTAGTTAGAAGCGTATTTGAAGTGGAATATCGTCGATCCCTTGATCTTCAATCAGTTCTCCCTTAACCAGCATTCGCCACATCTCAAGTTGGGGGCCACCTGCTTTTCCCTCGTCGAGAATCTCCAAGATTTGCTGGTCAGCCTCCCGCTCGGTGGAAAGTTTTACTCCGTGCTGGAGCAGGGCTCGTACGACAGGTGCATATCCCATCTTTACCGCGATAAGCAATGGAGTGCATCCCGTATCATCTTCTAGATTTGGGTTTATTACCTGCATCGCTCCGCTGGAGTGCTGGTGCTGGTGCTGCGGTCCTCTGATGGCATATCTGAGGAAATATCGGAAGGTGGTGATATCGCCCCTTTCTGCTGCGAAGTGCAGTACCGATTGTCCCGTTGAGCTGAGAGCGCCAGGATCTAGCCCGCGTTTCATGAAGAGTAGCACGAGTTCAGGATATCCGGTTTCAGCCGCCCTATGAAGGTAGGTTTCCCCCTTGGGGGAACGGTGGGTAAGATCCATCATGGGATGAGAAATGAGCAGGCGGATGATAGACAGGTTTCTCTTCCAAATCGCTATGGAAAGGGCAGTTTGGCCTCTGGAGTTTTGGTCATTTACACGAAGATTATGGAAACCCAGAAGACCGTGGACGATGTCAAAATTGGACATTTGTACCGCAGATATGAGGGGAGTTGTGCCGTTGGGGTGCGTGTGCAAGAGTTGGTCAGGGTCGTAGTACTGCAAAAGTGCGCTTGTTGCGCTGATATTCCCTAGGTGGATCGCGTAGTGGATGGGAGTGAAGCCACTGTGAGTGCGGATGGTGACGTCGATACCTCGGCCTTTTTCTAGGAGCGTGCGTATGACGGGGCCTGTGTTAGGACCTTGAGCGGTTTGTATAGCACGATGCAAAGGAGTGTGGCCGTTTTTATCTTGTATATTCAAGTTTGTGTCATCGCGGGCGAGAAGAGCTTCGACGGCCTTCATAGATAAATCCTGACATGCCTTGTGGAGTGCTGTTTCTCCATCGGCTTGCTGGATGTTTGGGTCTGGGCAGCGCTGGAGTAGAATGCAAAAGATCTCTGTATTCTTAGTGTGCAAGGCATACATGAGCTCGGTAGTGCCATTGGAGTGGGGGTTACTACACGATGTTCTGTCGTCCTCAAGTAGAAGTCGTACTCCCTGGATATTATTATCATGAACCATGCTCATGAGTGGGGTTCTAAGCAAAAAACCGGGGGCATTGAGGTCCATCCGCGGATGTTTCATCAAGAGCTTAGCGATGGAGACATTTTGGTGTTCTAGGGCTGCTTGCAAGGCTGTTCTGCCATCAACGTCTTTCACATTGGGATCCATTCTGTTGTCTAAGAGAAGTTGAACAACGTTCTCCAGTCCAAGACTGGCAGCCCAAGGCATTAGGTTTCTGTATGGGCTTTGAGGGGAATGTAGACTTATAACATCGTATCTTAACAGAAAGTTCACAACATTAATATGACCATTCATGGCAGCTGCCCGAATCTCTAGGAGCATACCATTTATTGCTTGGCTTTGGTGACTCAAGTGTTGCTGGACGGCCTCAACATCTCCTTGACTCGCTATGAGTGTCAGGGGTCTAGGTGAACCTCGCCTACCAACACGACGTCGTTCTGTAAGGGCAGAAATGATAGTGCTATCCCGCCCTTCTTCGATTGCAGCCATCAGTGGCGTTGTGCCGTTAAAATCCGGGATATTAGGATCAACTTGCCAAGTATTGAGCAAAGTTTGAACAGCCTCTGCCTTCCCGTTTCTGGCTGCAAGGAATATCGGGGTTCTGTGAAAGGGGTTGGGAGTATTTGGGTTCTGAATTCGTTTAACAAGCAAATGTTCGACCACTGTTTGATGACCGGCTGCTGCAGCTGCACCCAGGGGACTGCCATAAGGCCCATATTCAGTGTAGTGATAATGTTTAGCCGTTGAGAGCATGAAGTCTATGACCTCCATGGACCCGCGATACGCTGCCAGCTGGAAGGCATCCCCGTAGGCACCCTCATATTTGTAGATATTGGCTCCATGCTTCACTAGCAAAACCGCCAGAAGAACGCTATTGTTGAATGCACTAGCATAGCAAGCGCTTCCGAGGACTTGATGAGCTTTCTTTGCATCCACTCCAAGTGACAGAAAATGATTGACCACATCCCGCAGGCCCATCCAGGCAGCGAGGACCATTTTCAAGTGGTTATCAGTGGGATCGATCGCGTTGGCCACGTATTTGAGATTCTTTAAAACCCACTGGCGCCCTTTAAAAACCGTGATAGACATACTGATTGTTCTTAGATGGGTTAGAATAGCAGATAGCTCTTCAGAAAGTAGAGGAGCCAGTGGTCGAATCTGTTTTATGGTTTCCATGATCCTTCCCAGGACGTCTGGGTCATGGCGTAGTTTTTCGAACACAACGCGTGCCACGAAAGTATCGTTTAGACACTTGAAGTCATGATTGCCAATGTATGGGAGATGAGTAAGGATAATTTCATCAACTTGGCCTGATAAGGAGCGGTAGATTAGAGCTATGACGATTCAGGCTGTGTCGAGTGAGGATTTAACTTACGATTGACGAGTCTCAAGGGTAGAAGGTCTTCCAAGCTTAGGTGGCTTAAGACATGAAGAAACGTCTCTATGCTTAGTTTTTCTATCCCCATGGTGGCTTGTATCCAAGGAACAAAGCCCTAGGAAAGATAGAAGAGAGACACAGTGAGAAAGAGGAGATGTTTAAGGTTGCACGATCGATCTTCTTAGAGGCAGAGTAGGTTGGTGTTGTTTAGTTTAGATCGATGGGACCAGAGAACTAAATATACCAGAGCAACGATGGAACACTGAGCATATTATTTTCTATGAAACACTGAAGTGAATGGCCCTAAAGAAATCTGCTCTCTTTGATCTTATTTTAATGTGCGACCCTCCCCCCATCAAGCCAGTCCTTTTTTATATACCACCTACCTACTGCGACTATCCTTTCCTATGTTATTTTACCGGTTTAATTTTGTTCGAAACTAAAATAAAATGTCCCAATTGAGCATGGCATTTAATAGAAGATAATAGTGTGAACTTTGGCCAAAAAAAAAAACAAAAAAGAAGCTAATTACTACCCTTTAAGAAATAAGGAAACATATTCCCCATCTTACATATATGGTCGAAGAATTTCCTGCGTATGATCCCAAATCTTAGTCTGTGCCTTTTCCCGTAATACATGCATGACCTTCGCATTTGGAGTACAGTTGCACTTGAAATTGACGAGAAACAGCCCATCCTCCTGCTTCGCCAGTGAATTAACCCCTGGCTTGCCAGTCCATGGCACGCCACGGCCCCCAAAAGCAGCACTGGTACATTGAAACAAATGTCTCTGCCCCGACTCCTCGTGGCTAAACCCAAACAAACGGATGAGGGGTTCCAAGAACAGCCAGGTAAACCAGCCCATAAGGGAATTCGGATCTGAGCTCCTCGCCAAATTTCCCGTGCTTACCCATCCAGGCCAGGAATGGATAAAGGTAACATTGGGGTTGTCGTTGGCTAGCTGTTCCAGTGTCATCGTATTCATCACGGCGTATTGTGTCTGAGCCCTCACGCCACTAAAATTGCCAGGCTTCTTTAAGTCCAAGTCATCCAAGTTGAGCATCCTTAGAGTCTCCATGCCCCCTGCCAAAACGCTAACGACTTTAGGAGCTTCTGCTTGGTTGAGGAGGGGGAGAAGGTGTAAGGCAAATAAAATCCGCGCATAGTATTCCAAGCTTTGAGCGATTTCTAGGCCTTCGGATGTCTCTTTGCGTGGGCCGAATGGTGCATAGCCTGTAGTAAGAAACAGCAAGTCGACGCGAGACTCCTTACCCCTGATGATCTCGCAGATTCTCTTCGTTTCAGAGAGGAGTGAGACCTCGCCTTCGGTCCAAATGATTTCTGCCTTTGGATTTATGGCGTTTAACTCTTGGATGAACGCTTGCATGCGCTCTTCAGAGCTTTTGCGCCCAACGAGGTAGATCCTCATGCTTGCGCCCGTTTCAACCAAGGCTTTCACGGTGAACATGCCGATTCCTGCTGTCCCGCCGACAAAGACGGCGACGCGCGGGGCTGTTGCATCGTTGATGAGCACGTTAGAAGCTCGTATCTCTTTGTACGAAACCATGGTGGAAATATAAGAATTTTCAACGAGGCTTTTTGGCTTAGATAAAGCTTCAGGAAGCTGAATTATGAGAAGACGGGTCTCTCGGAATATTTAATGGTTGGTTGTGAGACTGATTAAGCATAGCTCTCATGACGCGTTAGATGGTTGCCTAGTCAAGGACTACCTCACCTAACTAACCATTCAGCATGACAATCCGGGATCAATTGTCTCGGCATCCCGGGGACGATGGGCAGCTTGTCATCGGATGGGGCATCCGCATCAACGAAAGTCTGAACTGGGTTGTCCTTTGGTTTTCAATATTTATCATATTGCTTGTCATTGGTGTCGGTGTAATTGGTTACGCATTAATCACGTCAGATAACTCGTCCGCCTTTGGTTTAGGAGCATTCATGGTTACGCTAGTGTCAGTTTATTTCAACTACCGGTATTTCGCATGGATGGATGATATCTAGTTCCGCTGAAGTTCATATTCACATGCGCTACTCTCAAAGATGCTACTAACCTAGAAGTGGAAGACAATAAATGAGCGTTCTATGTTCGAAAAACAATCATTGGTCTGCCATTACGTCTTTCAGTTGTCTATTCCCTAATTTGAAAATAAATGGGAGCCATTTGAGTAGCAAGGGGGCCAAAATACCTTAAGTATGTATTTCGCCACCATGGCATGAGTTCGAGCTCGAAGGTCATTACCCTCGGGGCCACCAAGCGAGAAACTTTACTCTAGTCGGGGAGATGACTGGACACCGGCACCGACCAGGGTAAGTCCATTCTGGTGATGTCCTATGGCACGGGCATCATATGCTTTATTTGTTACAAGGAGGACTAACAAAGCGAGGTTGTTCAGGATAGCTGTCGAGGACTTGAATACCCGTTTTCAACACATTTTCAAGGAAGAGTAAGTACTAGGTGAAGCTGCCTCTGAACAAGCAGAGAGAGGTTAAGTCATCGCGTACTAGGATACTTAACACACATACTCATAAAAGCACATGACTGCAATGTCAATATATATAGGAACATAAGCTACCCAGTGACCATTGTGACAATCTGAGACCCTTGGTAATAGTTTAGGTTTTGATGGAGAGGACCCCTTAAGCTTTGTATTAGGATCAAATCATGAAAGGGTTGAGGTGAAAAGGGTAGATAAGGGGTGGCTATTTATGACCTGAAAGTACACTTATTTGATACTTGCCTGCAATATCATATTGCAAGCCTTATTCGGGGTTCTTCCCTTTCGGAAACTATAGCAGTGCTTAGGTTCTTCGCTTTAGAAAACGAGCAAGGTTTCGCATGACTGTTACAGAAGGGGGGGAAAGGGTTGGACTTATGCGCCAAATATTGACAAAAGAAAAAAAATAATATATATATTGATTTTTCATATCAGCTTAGATAACTCCAAGCTCGCCAGCTAATACCGAGCCTTTGATGTAGACACATTCGCCCGAACTGCATCTCCCTGTCCATAGATGGGAACAATGTGCTCCTGACTTTCAGTTTTCGTATACTCATCGATAGTGGTGTGTACCTCAGAAGTCTTCATGATTCCCTTTGACCCTTTCCACGAACGCTTGCTCCGGCTGTTGCTACCTAGTTCGTAGCTTGACAGTGGTTGATTCGAAGCATATCGATCTTTGCTGCTGAATATCGATTTAATCTTGAAGAGCTGTCGGATAGACGAAAGGGATCCCGCCAAGAGACCGAAATTGAATTCAATTTCCATCCAAATTAGGGAGGTGGCAGCGGAGTCTAGATATTGAGTGTGATATGTTAGCATGATTTCCTTTTAAGCAGGGAAAAATAGAAAAGGGGTAAATATATACAAGTGAAATCCGTTGTATCTTTAGTATACACCAGGGTACTGAACCGGACGAGCGCAGCCGCACAGGCAACGAAGCCAAAACCGAAGAGGAACAAGACGAGAAGACGTTTCTTAAGCGCCATCTGCAGCTTCCAGATGGCCGGCATCGGAAGCACGATGATGATGACGTCGCACACGAACATAATAACACCCTGGTACATGGTGACCCCAAACAAGGCATCATTGGAGAGGCATGTTGCGTCGAGAATAGTCTTATCCCAAAATGCACTGACGGGCTTGCATTGCAAGGCCAGGACCAGTTCACCGGAGATGGTGAAGCAGAGGATGAATGCGATCATGGAGAGACCCATGATCTTGACATAACGTTGGGGAAAGATGCGGATGATGAAAGTTGTCAGGCTTATTTTCACAGCGGCACCGACGCAAAGATAGCTACACAAGGCAGCGTAGTAGATCTGGGATTGTTACTTTCTTCTCCTTTTTTTTTTCTCATTTTGTTCTGCCCCGTCGCTTGGGAGAACAATAGAGTATAAGAAAGCCCACCGAGGAAACGGCCATAGACGCAGACTCACCTTGAGCCAAATGGCGAGATCCGTTAAAGGGACCTCGCTTTGGTGGACTCCGAGGCCATAATAGGTAATAGTGATTGCCAAGGCAGAGAAACCATTAACCATGAGCTGTAATATAGAGGTTAGTAGAGATTATGAGGTACTCGACTGGAACGCCATTGATGTAAGTAGATAGAGACAAGCAGCATACCAAAGCAAACATCACTAGATAGTCATCCAGTCCGAATGATTTGACGACGAATTTGCGCATATACAACTATTTGATTTAGTCAGCATCCTCTACTCTCCTTAACACAAAATATCTATGGAAGAACAAGATGCTCACTCGAATGCAACAAACAACTGTGCATAAAATGGCAACAGTCAGAGTGACCGCTCGCACGGCAACAACCATATTGGCCCCCATCACGATGGCTCTTAGACAACAGATTTAGATAAAAGAACACACGAGGGAGAGGGCCGGGAGTGATTAGACATTTCCTCCATGCGTTGGCTGGAGGAAATTAGACCGTTTTTAAGATTTCATCTCTTGATTCCTCCAAGAAATTCTTCATGCTCCATTCAGAAATGATTTGTACCAGGAGAAGGAAAAAGAAAAAACAAGTTCTCGAACTCGGTTGAAATCCAGGACGGGAATCATAATAACCATAATTTTCTTCAATCCTCGCAGTCGTATGATACTAGTGATGAAGCTAATAAACTCCTGGTCGTTTAAGGAACTGGCAGGAAGACTAATTTGGAGCCGAGTGGAGCAAACGGAGAATCGCCTCTTGGTGTCAAGATGGAGCAATCCAGTTAAATCAACGTCGCGGCCCCAAAGCCGTTATTAGCTCACATTTGGTCTTACTTTAGGATCGCCAAAAGGAAAGGATCTTCTTCCTGCTGTTGACACATGGAAAATCTCCACCACTGTCGGTAATGAGAATGGAATGAAAAGGGAATAGGAACAAAAAATTAAATTAAAAGGGGTACAGAGAAGATAATGGGAGGTAATAATAGCTCAAGCCACTATTATATGATCCATCAATTCCCCCTCATTTGCTTCATCCTTCTGACTCCAATTAATGAATCAATTCTAGTAAATACAATTCATTGACTTTCCACAATCCATCATCTCGCCTACAATGAGTCCTCCATCGTCCAGCCTCTCCTCGTTACTCGACTACCTTTCTCTTAGCCCCGCCCTACGCTCTCAAACCGAGACGATCCTCTCCAAATTCGCTACCTTATCAGAACCTGAAAAGGACTCCACTCGATCGTTGATAGTTGGAGATGTGTTTCCGCTCGTGTTTGGTGAAAGTGCCGTGGTTGAGGACTCCGCTGCCTACGAGGAGAATCGCAGCCAGCCCTGGTCGACAAACTGCTGGCTCACACCCAAGGTCATCGTGAACCCCTCCTCATCGCAAGAAATTGCTCATATCCTGGCTCTCTGTCGGTTTGTGGGCGTGAAATTCTCTGTGCGCGGGGGTGGCCATCTCCAAAACCCTGGATTCAGTAGTAACAATGGTGGGGTTGTCATCTCCCTTAGTCGCTTCACTCAGCTTGACTTATCCGAGGACAAGTCAATCGTCGACGTCGGACTTGGTCTGCGCTGGCTTGATGTCTACAAGGGACTAGATCCCCACGGTCTCACCGTTGCTGGCGGCCGTGTGCCTCCTGTTGGCGTCCCAGGCTTGTTATTGGGAGGAGGACTTTCTTTCCAGAACAGCGAGTATGGTCTTGGTTGCATGAATGTGGTTGACTACGAGGTATCTCACTTCCCTTTATCTTCTCTCTTCTTATTCTTATCATCTGTTGTTCGATCTAACACTGATACTAGGTCGTCCTGGCTGATTCTTCCATTATCCATGCCAACTCAACAGAAAACACTGACTTATTCTGGGCCCTTAAGGGAGGCGGTTCCAACTTCGGTATTTTTTTCTCCACGGTCAATCATATGATACCTCAATGCTCTAATAAACCCCATTTACTCTCTGATTAGGTATTGTCACCAGGATGCAAATGCGAACTATCCCCAACCAGGTGTGGGCAGAAGGACGTGTATACCCCGGGCCTGCGAACCCCCAACTCATTGAAGCTCTCATGCAATACCATGAGAATATTGAAAAGGACAACAAGGCCACATTAGTCTGGCACACCCTCAACCAGGTAACTCTGTTGATCTTCTTCTACTGCGCCCCAGTCGAGAAACCCGATGTTTTCCAGCCCTTCTACGACATCCCCTTTCTGCAGAATGTGGTTCCTCCTGGGTGTCGCACGGTGTATGAGATGGTACAGGCCGTCTCCAATGTGTTGGCCGCTGAGCAGCTGTGGTAAGTAGTCATCCACCCTTATTGTGTGCAGAGTTCACCGAACAATGCTAAATATCCATGATCGATTGTAGCCACGATATGAGAACCATGACCAGTTTACCCTCACTAGAGGTGTACCAAGCAGCGGAGCGTGTCCGCCTGGAACAAGTTGAGGCGCTGAAAGATATTGAACGTGCCGACTTGACCATGGTCATCCAGCCCATGTCGTCTATGTCTATCCAGGCAACGGAAGCACGGGGAGGGAATCCGCTTGGCCTAAAGCCTGTCAGCCATCAGTGTATGTGTTCTATTTCCCCACAATTCTTTTATCATTTTTATTTCTACCAATACTGACCACACGAATCACAGGGTTCCTGGTGATGGCCGACTATGCCGACGTCCAGCACGAGGATCGCATCCGTGAAGCCGTGCGCAAGATTGTTGATGCCGCAGAAACCACGGCCAAGGGTAACGGAACATATCTGCCCTTCCAGTACTCCAATTACGCCTCGCGGGACCAAGATCCATTGGCAAGCTATGGAGCCGAGAACTTGCAGAAACTGAAGGATATTGCTGGCAAGTATGACCCAGAAGCTATTTTCCAGACATTGCAGAACGGGGGATGGTTGGTTTCGAGAGCGGGACTCTAGATTCAATCCGTTTGCTTCTCCACTCTTTCTTGCATACAACAATGATAACACAACTCCCATTCAAGTTTACTTTTGAGTAAATATTACGTATATGTATATATGTACAATACTTACACAGATATATATCACCCATGCCGATCAACAGGTTTATAACAGTCTCCCTGTAGCAAACTTTGTACAAGATGAATTCGAAATGTATAAAATAAGCACAACATAACTCTATTAAGACATATACTAACCAATGCAAGAGTTCCCAAACTCTAATCCTTTTTCGGCTATTCAGCTAACTTCCTATAATAGATCTAGACCAGTTTGACAGGCAGTATTCGCCCCCAAATCACACCTGTTTCAAACTTTAACTAGTAGCGAACTACTCGCAAGCTAGTCAACTGTGTTTGCCCTAGTACTCCTGAATCCTTTTAGTCCTTCGTCAAGATACCCGACGGGCGATTATAATAATCCTTTGTAACCGTCAAGGTGGAGCAATTTCGCTTGCTCCAGTCTGGGTAGGTAGTCAATAATATTACGTAGCAGGTAGTACCTAGCTATCTTGGCCTGCCTCCTCCAACTGCCGATTCAACTACCATAATTCATGGAAAACCTACATATGATCAATGTGCAGTTTATAAGCATTAGGACCCACTAATTCCATTCCTAAGGTAGGTACCAACTTACTAACTTGAAAGCACCAAAAAAAAAAACTCTATATCTTTATTCGGGTCCACCGGGATTTAGACAGCATGTAGTAATAGTGCATTTTGATCATACTTTGAATTTTGTCGATAATCCGACATTGTATCGAAGTTGATATTGATTAGCCAGGTAGATTATCATGATTTTATACATTCAGTGGCTGCTAGCTGCTTTAAGGCAATTGCCCTTGCTGTTTGCACTTCTCCTAATAAGGCACTTTATTTATTGCGATTAATTGATTCCTTCTCGTCTTTCAGTTTCTTTGCTTTCCTTCCCTCTCCTCTCCTCTCCCAGTACCACCTGGTTCTCTTAGCCACGTCTAGTACGTGTCCTACCATCCCTGTTCTGAAATTCATTCTGCTGTATCAATAGCAGAAATTTTTTTTTTTCTTTTGTGGTTTCAGCTTTCTCCTTAAAAGCATATTGAGTTATTCCTTCGGGCTACTTAAATTACCGTATCAAGACAGATTCTACTTACTCACAGTCATCGTGATGTTTTATTGTGGAATAATCGCAGGTAAGTTACCCCGCTGTATAAATATTTTCTAGTTATTGTTGGTTGTAGATTGCTTGCCTAATATTATAATATTACCTTACTATAGCGAGGATGTGATGTTCTATGAGCTTAGACCACCTGTTACTGGAGCAAACTGCCCTGCTTGACAGGATACAGTTGATTATTTGACTAGAATAGAGTTTCTAATAATGCATGGAGCTATGAGCTGAGTGCAAGTCGATCCTTTGGAGGCTGAAATCACGCGGAGCTGAAATACGAGGTCGATCCCCCTCGCTTCAGCTTGGTGCCTAAAAGATCTATGTAGCTTTTTCGTCTTTCGCGAGACAGCTCCTAGTGCTGGAATTTTTACATTCTTAAGCTTTGTGGGTTGTCTGTACCAGTTTCTTGGTGCCCTCACAGGATGGATGAAAGGAAACGAAAGATAGAGGGGGATCTCCATGGTCCATCGCATAAACGAGAGCGCACAGAGTCTGACGATCATCATAACATAGCGAGCCGAGAAATTACTCGTCCATTGGCAAAATGGTGCCACCATTCTCATGAGAGAGGATACGAATTCGATGAGTCGAAGGTTAATTGCCTGTTGTCGCCAGATGAGCGCTGTGATCAATCCTTACTTCATGATATATTCTCTGGGGCCATTATTAGCAGC
This sequence comes from Aspergillus sparsus, assembly GCA_027569235.1. NCBI lineage: Eukaryota > Fungi > Ascomycota > Eurotiomycetes > Eurotiales > Aspergillaceae > Aspergillus > Aspergillus sparsus. The sequence goes on from JAPDES010000019.1 coordinate 265,958, forward strand.
AAGGTGTATCCACTGATCTTCGAAGAATCAGTGGACGACGCGGAAAATGTGGATCTCCATTTACGCTCGCTCTCTTTCTTCGAAGAGCTCTTGACGGACCGTGCGCATGGGAAGGTTCGATTTAAAGCGCTAAGTAATGATATGAAACGGATTGTGGGCGTGGGGGTTCGCGACCTGTATCTGGGTGTTTACCAAGGCGCTGTGGGCGAGAGGGAGAAACGCATCCTGAAAGGTATGACAGAGCTTATAGAAGAAGCAGTGGGATGTAGTCAAGTCGGTGGCATGACTGTCTCCTTCTCTCCCTCGGCTAATTTCAAGGTCCTGAAGTTCATCGAGGACCTTGACGACAAAATACGACCCGAGGAGTCCTCTTGGTTTGCCCAGGTTATGAGCGTGCCTAGGCTGTTTGTTGTGTTCGTGGATCCGGCTGAATTGTCCTTGCATAATTTTGAGAATATTGTTCCCCTCGATCGGTGGATTGAGTCGCAACAAAGACAGTATAAAGGGTCCGATGGGCAGTTACAGATCTCGCTAGCCCACCCAAACCAAGTCAAGCCTGAGCACGATGTATTCCTCTGCAAGTTGCAGGGCCCTGCATGTGAAATGATCAAGGAATTATCCTCCCTGAATCTGTACGTGCCACCCCTTAATAACAGCACGCGGGGTGGAGAACGGTTCATCTTTCACTCAGCGGCACTCAGCGCAGCCATGACAGATGCTGTGAAAGCCAGCGGCATCCTATCTCAACTATCGAATAGGATAGGGGACTTGGATACCTCATTTGCATTCGTCAATTACGTCTTTCGGTGCAATAAGTTCTCTCCTGGGGACTACAAATTTACTAGCCACCTGGATACTCCGTATTACGATCAAGTTCGATCGCATGTATCCAAGTATACGATGCTTATTTATCTAACTTCTGGATACGGTCAGCCGTTCCTACGGGTAGGTGATGTTGAACTTGAGGAAATTGAGGAGATGACATGCGTCATCTTTCACCAGAGTGCCGAACACGAAGGATGGCCGTTTATCAACAATGACAAGGTCTTCATTCGCACTGAACTCGTGTTTACGGATGAGTCACTTGACCATAACAGCAGAATTTCGTCCCTTTTCAGCGAGGCGTGTTACATGACCGGTCATAGCGTTTTCGATGAAGAGCTGGCCCAATATGCGCACGAGTGCTTCGAGCGCGCAAACTCCCTTCACTGGGCAATTGAGCGCGAGGACCCACAGCCATCTATGTATCTCCATAAAAGCTTCCGCGGGATGCCGTTTGTGACCAATGGATATGACTACTGGTTCAAGCCGGCCCAGGGGACGAATGTGGTTGACTGCGGCGTGGTGGCAGTGCTAGATTATTTCAACTGTAGAATCGCCGGTACAGCCTTTCGCCATCTAAGTCGCTGTATACCAGTTCGAAAACAGTTCAACTCTTCCACTGAGGTCTGGTCTCTTCTTGAAGTCCAACCAGAAGAAGATTCAGAGATCATACAACGACTGACATTGCCCGAAGTGGACTTGCTTTTCCAAAAACGGCCGCTGGTCCCTTTCGAAATGCGAGAGTATCCTGAAGGATGGTCGGATGAGGATTCAGTAAGAGACGAATCCGACTTTGAGCCGTGCTGCCCTTACCACTGCTACCGCGAATTTGACGCGTGGAAGGATAAGTATGTGCGTCAGGAGCACCGTAAATGCTGGAAGTACGCGCGTAAAAAGATCCTTGGAGCGCCTGTGGTAATCCTAGGCCAAGAGATTCGGATCAACGAGTCCAATATCATGGTCCAAGGAGACAAAATGTTCTTTTATCAAGACGTGAATGAGAAACCACTTCCATCGTTCAATTTTGCTGCGTGCTGGAGTGGGATAACACCCTCATATATGATCGCTCCCGGCGAGAAAATATCTGCTCCGAAATTGCTGATCCCTCCTCTCACACTTCAGGAGAGCAAGGAGGGATTCCACTTCGTTTTGGATTTTTTTCGGAACGACTGGATGGTCAACGTGGACAGTAGTCACACTGTTACACTACCCGTCATCTCCAACGAACTCAGTATGGATGACGAGCCCTGGACCTTCTGGAACGAGATGGGCGTTGACTCAGATGAGGCCGCTGATATGTCGGATGGCTCTAGTGGCTCTGAGCAAATTTCTGACCAGTCTGATAGCCTGCTGGACGATCGTGGGCAATCAGCTGAAAGTACTAGTAGTGATGGAGACAGCAGTGAAACGTGGTAGGATCAGTCAATGCACAGCTTTTACCCTCAAGTTCTGTCAATTACAGAGTGAAATGTTGGCATAGCTCACCATGTTCTGATTATATTGTTGGTTTGTTGTATTGAAAAGGCCAAGGGAGGCATAATAAATGAGACTATATAAGGAATATTGACGAGATTATTATCACTTAACTAATTTATTAGAGCTAATTCATGATTCTACATCTTTTCCCCTAGTAGCTAAATATAAGGCGTCAAAGATTATAGCATCTTCCGGGGTTTGAGCTTGTAGGGCTTTTTATTACGATCTATTCTCTTCCAATAATGTATACAGAACGCAGGTTGAAATAACATACTCTATGAGAGAATCTTCCAAGGTTCCAATGAGAGGGAAAAAAAAAAAAAAAAAAAAAAAAGTGAGGAGGCCGAATACTAAACAAATTGATTAAAATTGAATTATCGTTTTACCTTTTTATTCCTTTTGCTATTTTTAATCTATTATGCACTGTAGTTATAGAGTACCCACATCTCTGAACCTTGGCATCTAGGCGTCTACAATGCAGCAGATGCTCCGTACGTGCTATGTCTTTTCCGGTCTACGCAACTAGAGGAGTTAGAATTGGGCGACTGCAACCTAGTCAGAGCATATTTACCCCCTCTTCTACTCTAAACACCCGTCAGACCTGAAGTTATATTGTGCGTGAGATTATTGCTGCAACCAGCCCCCACAAAGGTACAGTATAGCTAATGGAGATGCGGTTGCTTATTTTGGGAGCGATAGGTCATTGTTTGCGAGAGTGTCCCATACGCATATGAGGCGGAGCTGGTGCCGGTGAACTCCGGCTTACGGTTGTGAAACCGGCGTGCACTCGCAATTTGGATACAGTGGTATGGACTACAGTTGTTGCTGGTCGGGTCATTCCGCCTTGCGCCCTACAAAGGTGGCTAGAGGTTCACCCAGATGGCTTTCATGGGATTCAACCCTCTCAGACTTCCCTCTTCTACCCTCCCGAGTTCCAATTTCCTTGCGAGTTGCTCACAGAGAACGCTCAGCAACCGAAAGCACCATGGCCTGCGGCGTACTGTAGACTGGTAACAATAATGTCATTTATGCAATGACTTAGAGAGCGCTATAAGCATGTTCGATTGACATGATTATAGTCGAAGGCATTCAATATCCCAATCAATTGGGTTACAGCGGCGAAGACCACCAGGATGTGAAATAGTTGATGGGAGGAGCCGTATATGTCGAATTTACCTGGATATCGACTCTCGGGAAACTTAGTCTGTAGATCCATAGTAGTTAGAATCGATTTCCATCATGTGCGGAAACTGGGGGCTTACGGCGTAAATCAATGCCCCAATTAGAAGAAAGCCTCCTTCGGTCAGATAGTAAGGCATTCCAGATTGTTTCATCATTTGCGAGACACCAAACATCTTGATTCCATGTATCAATGGTGCGAAGCCAGACAACCCAGTCGTCACGAACGTAAGTACCCGGAAAACGCGAAACTTTGGGCCCTGGAATTTGGGATTTACCATTACGAAGATGGTAAGTAATCCGAGAATTCCAATCTGCCAATCCAATTAAGAGTTGAATACGAAATAAAGAACAATGGGTATATGGATATTGACTCACCATGGACCAGTAGATCTTGCGTTGCAAAGGTTCACACCAGAAGACCATGTATATCCCCGATACAAAGTCGCCTAATGTCAAGACTACTATGCCTATCAGGTCAAGTCGCAGCCATAATTGTTCAACTTCGTGGGAGTGGTTCATCAAGGTGTGGTATGTTGATGACAAACCCAGGCAGATGACGGCAGTCAAGAGGAAGAAGGCGAAAATGAAGAAATCAGCGCCGGTGATATTGGAGTATCTGCTTGTAAGGTACTCTTGAATATACCACTCGCCGAGAAGAAAGGCGACTGCTGGTACTAAGTGAGAGTATATGTTTACCGACTCATTGTGAATGTATAGCCAACTGCGGAATGAAACCCGAGCCGAGCCTGAGATCGGGCGATAGCCGTGAAGAATGTACTCATTATCTTGATGCCATTCCGGCAGCTCACCAAACGAGAGAAGAACTTTGCGTGTCTTGTCGGCCTTGGATCGACTTCTCAGAAAGCGTGGGCTGAGGGAATCATTTCCCCGCTCCTGGCTCGCCATTGGTAGCTGTGGGGACGAAACTCGAAGACGGGGAGCAGATGCCATAGCTGTCGCACCTAATGATAATGTGGGAGGCGGGACTGCTGGGGGGGGAATGAAAAATGAAGAAGGGGGTTCCATTTGCTTTGTTTCTTGCACTGTGCTCTTTTCTTTCTTCGTTCCTGCTTGATGCTAGCCTTGCCTACTTACACTTAGCAAAAATGTCCCTTTGCTTTTCCAGCGCCTACAGGGCCTCGGAAATTGTGACACGACCTGCATGACAGCCAACCATGTTGTATTGCCAAGCCCCACACAGCTATCAAGAGGGATGGTTACCTCTAGGCTCAGTGAATCTGCCGCCTGTTCTCGCCCAATGATAAAAATGCCTCATCCTGGAGATGGTAAGCTATGAAGCTTTTGCCGCCCGGTCAGCCACACAATGCAAGAGAATACGTCCCACCGCAAAGAACATACCGTTTGCTGATCGAGAACTTGTGGAGCCTGATAAGTAAGTGTGATCGGAGGCTTCATTGATCCCCCAGAATACCTAAGTATACTACTGTATTACCGTTTAGAGAGGCCAGACAGGGGCGGGTGGATTCCCGCCTCGGTTCGGACGGGTGATCCGCTTGTGGGTACCCTGAAGCCAATCGAAAGCCGTCTGTCCTCTCGCGCGCTGCACTCTTAGCTTGTTTACTTGATTGCCTTTTTTTCTCACCCACAACTGTAAGGTCGACCGTGCTCCTTACATAGACAGACAGTCCAGGCAGCTACGAAGTAGGACGACTGGTCGGTTCTGACATTCTATGAGTTTCTCATTGTGGACCTGCGCTCTGACTAGGTATGGCGTCCCGTGACGACTACTTAGTCGGGTGGGTTTGCGCACTGCCCATAGAGGTAGAGGCAGCCAAAGCGACGCTTGATTGCATTCATGACAGCCTACCTCCGAATCAGAACTTAGACGACAACAATAACTACATTCTAGGGAGTCTCCAAGGCCACAATGTCGTCCTGGCGTATCCGAATTTCGGCGTGTACGGTAAAACGTCGGTGGCGGACGTGGCCACGCAGCTGCGCGCGAGCTTCGAATCTGTCCGGCTCAATCTGATGGTTGGAATTGCGGGAGGGGTTCCAGATACGAAGGAGGATACTCGGCTTGGTGATATTGTTGTAAGCAAATCGACAGCTGGTCAGCCGGGTGTCGTCCAGTATGACGTGAATTGGGAGGGAGCGGATGATCAGTTTATTCGCGGAAGAGCGTTAGATCAGCCAACGCCATTACTTCTCACAGCTATGGGAAAAGCCGAGACAGCCGCCATGTTTGGTGAAAGTAAGGTGCCTCAGTACATCTCCGAGATCGTGCAGAAAGACCCCGTCACCTTTACCCATCCAGGCCCAGAGCAAGACGTCCTTTTCGACCCGAATTATGATCATGCAACTATTGAATCTGAAGAAAACCGGTGCAGTCATTGCAACCCGGATATGATTTGGTCCCGAAAGCCACGGGAGATACGGGACCCTATAGTTCATTATGGCCTTATTGCCTCCGGCCATCATTTGATGCACCACGGAGCGACTCGGGACAAGTTAGCACATAAGCAAGGCGTCCTATGTTTCGAGACGGAGGCGACCGGACTAAAGGATGTCGCCCAGTACTTGGTCATCCGAGGAATCTGCGACTATGCAGATTCGCATAGCTCCAAGCTCTGGCACGCCTATGCCGCAGTAGCTGCTGCAGCATATGCGAAGGAGGTCCTTTCGTTCGTGCCCAATTTCTACAAGACGATACCTCTGGAAATTAACACCGAGGCCGCGCCGATTCTCGACGCATTACTCTTAACAAGACCCGAAGTTGACCGAAAATCCCTCATTGTATTGAAAGGGCGCAGGGCAGATGGCACCTGCGAATGGCTCATACAACATCCCCGCTATCAAGAGTGGCTGGCAGACATAAGTTCACCAATTCTCTGGATCACGGGTGGCCCTGGGAAAGGGAAAACCATGCTCGCAATTTATATTACCGAGGTTCTACAGCCAGCGGTTGATGCCGCCGAAAATGTTCTCCTTTACTACTTTTGTAGTAACCGCGATAAGAACCGTAACACGGCATTAACCATACTAAGGGGCATCATACATCAATGGATCAACCTCTGCCCGCAGCTAGCACAATACATCAAGAACTCCTTCGAGGGGACTGAAACAACAAAATACACTGTTTCCAGCTTTGTCTCCTTGTGGAGTGTTTTCCTAACCTTGCTTCAGCAGAGTAAGTCTTCCCAGGTAGTCTGTGTGCTGGACGGTCTAGATGAATGCGAAAAGGAATCGCTCAGGCAGCTTCTTGATGCTGTTGGGAATTATTTGTCGAATTCTCGGACAATCGCAAGGCCACGACTGAAGCTCATTCTTCTCTCCCGACCCCAGCCGGCTATTTTGGAAAGCAAACTCGGCCAGTATCAGCAGATCAAGTTGGACGACTCCGATACAGAGATTTCGCATGATGTCGAGAGATACATCGTCGCCAAAGTTACCGAACTGGCATCCGAGCAAAACCTTTCAAAAGAAATGGTTGCGCAAGTTCAACAGGCCTTGTTGGCTGGCGCCGATGGTACCTTTTTGTGGGTTGGATTCGTTGCAAATGAGCTTCAGGGCAGGAGTTGGGGCAAGACCAATGAAATTATCCGTCGTGTTCCTAAAGGCCTTGGAGGAGTCTATCAGCGGCTGCTTCAGCAAATCGACGACAAGGAAGCGCTGGTCCCCATTCTTCAATGGGTTGTTCTCGCTGCCCGGCCCCTCACAGTGGATGAGTTGACAGTGGCCACAGGAATCAAGCCATCCGGTACCCTTACGGCAACTGAAGTGACCAAGAATCGGCTTAGATTTTGCGGGTCACTCGTGAAAATTGAAGGAGATGTAGTCAACCTGGTCCACGAGTCAGCGAAGGAGTTCTTTCAGAGCAATCAAATCAAAGTCAAAGGTATCAGCATGTTCCACATGAGTCAGGACACCCACAGGATTCTTATGCGGACCTGCCTAGCACACTTGGAACGCGGTTATGGATCTCTTAGAAGGGCTGACGAGAGGTCCAGCGATGATTCCCTCTTGCCTTATGCCAGTCAATATTGGCCGGTGCATTTCCATCACGCCATTGATGTGATTGATGCACCGTCCGAGTTTTCACGTCCATTCTTTGGAGTCGATTCTCCAGCCCGCGATGAATGGTGGAAATTTTATTGGGAGCAGGAGAAGAATGGCGGAAACGCGCCTTTGTTCACACTCTTGCATCTTGCTGCGTACCTTGGCAATGTAGCCTGGGCCAAGTTGCTGATCGGCGAGGATGTCCGTCTCATTTCGCGGAAGGATAACTACGGCCGGACGCCGCTTTCCTGGGCCGTCAACCGAGGTCACCGAGACATGGTCGAACTGCTGCTTGACCATGGCGCTCGTGTCAATGTCAAAGATCGAAGCAGGTTGACGGCACTCCATATCGCGGCCACTGGACAGCACAAGGACATCGTGTCTGTCCTACTCGACCAAGGTGCTCATCTCGAGAGTAAGACTGAGCATGGTGACACACCACTGATTAGAGCCATTCAGGCGAATTCGAGAGAAATCATCCAGCTGTTGCTTGAACACGGAGCACGCGTGGACGAATTGCCAACTCCCCCAGGGGTCGCTTCCCTGAGAAGACCTTCGGACTCCATGGAAGAGCGGGTGGAAGAGCTACTGGGGCTTCAAGAACAGATTTTTCTCGCACGATACAAGCAGGCGTCGCGAAAGGTCAACATAGTCATGAAGACCCTCGGCCTTTCCCTCCGCTTTCCCATCATTCTTCAATTGGTAATACTCTATCTGAAGTTTGTGGCCTTAGACCGGTGGGAGAATCTGTCTGTACTGCAGGAGCTCGCTAGGAAGAACAAAATGAACGAACTGCGACAATGGGCCGAAACGTATCGTGAATTTTTTGTCCAGCTGGTTGTTTCCCGAAACCATAGAGGGCTGACGGCCATGACCGACCTGCCGACGCAGGTGTTTCGGGCGGTCGCCCCTGGAGATCTTCAAGCACTGCTGGTAATCGCAGTCCTTGTCGGCTCGGAAACCAAACTCGCAGCTGTCCGACACGGATGGAGAGAAGGGGACGCCATCACAGCCAGAGCCTTTTCACATTGGGCCGCCATCGCCTACAACAGAGACGTAGCGGAGTTCTTGCACTACGGCGTTCGCGACTTTTTAAACAGTTTCAATGCCTGTATTCAGAGTGGCAACCGGGAAGAGAGTGTGGCTCGGACGGTGGTACTCTTGACATCGCACTTTGCCATGATTGAGAACGACGAACCACGGCCGATCGAATACTTCTCCAGGGTCGTCGCAGAATTCTACGAAGGATACATCGGCAGCAGTTACGAGGTTAAATTGTTCAGTGATGTAAACCAAGCATGCGCCAATGAGCTAATCGTCATCAACGAAAGCCACGACTCCACTAGATTACTTCTCTTCCTGACTAGTATATTCCAATTTGCCCAGCGCTCGCAAGAGAAAGGGCAGGACCGCTTTCTTAATATACCTTCTGCATCATGCTTGATCCTCTGCCAGGAGAATGCCATCGCCCACCGATGGCTGATTAGCGAGGCAATCCCAGAGGTAATGAGTACCTTGATATCAAAACAACCCCCAGGATCGCTTCAGAAGCGGGCCTGCAAAACCTTTGTAGAATGCCTGATCATTGGAAAGCAATATGGCTTGGCACTGCTTGCAGCGGCACCGAGACAAAGAGTGAAACAGAATTTGCGCTCCTTGCCAGAAGTCGAAAATATGATAAATCGGATCGTTGGTTTATGAGTACTGCGCATTTTTCCTGCCTGAAGAGTGGCAGGGCAAAACAACAGCTAAGTAATGAAGAATAATTGGACCTGCGCTCAGAATTGCATGTCGCCTGTTGCTTGTCAGTTTACTATTAGGAAGAAGAGTTTACGTATGGTATTGAGGCAATCTCATGTAGGGGTTCTTACCAAGCAATTGACGTCGAGCGAGTGGTAATACAATCACAAGAAATTTTTATCTAGCTACCAAGTTCACTTCCGTGAGTCTCCACATATACTAGGTCTGCTCTGAATCTCTCGCATGAATACCCATATCCGAAGGGGTTTCTGGTGAATTCCGGTCTATACACTCGTAGAGGTACAGTCCCTATAAAAGTTGTTGAAAGCTCTCTCTCTCTCTCTCTGGCTCTGATTATTTTTGAGCAAACCGGTACTGCTTTTGAGCGCCGTCTTCCGTTAATAAATATCTACTTCGCTTTTCGCCAATTTCCAAGACAATAATAGCATTGTACATAGATTCTTCCAGCTAATCCTTTAGGTGGATTTTAAGGTCGATTTCCCGGCATATCAATTGCCCATTAGTATCTAGAGACTTTCAAGCCAAATATTTAGACGGTGCTCTTCTCGAGGCGTCATGTTATATTTACCACCCCTCCGATTACCTATTTTTCCTGTTCCTCGCAAGACCAAGCCTACGACTTACAGTTTAGGGAGGTTGACCGTCCGTCACCTCCAAAATAAAAAAAGGAATAAAATCTCGCTGCAACCTTGCTTCTATTTTTCTCTATTCCTGTTGTGCTGCTATCCTGCTCTCCACTCCCCCGTATAGCTTGCCCTTTTAAAGGATAACTAACTCATTGACGGCATCGGCGATTTGGCTGTGTTGCACCCCCCCCCCCCCCCCCCAGCCTGCAGCACTAGATATATAAGTACAAGTACGGATTCTGGGATATTATATCCACCAGCTACGTGATTAGCGAATAGTTAGGTCCGAAAACGACGCAATTGAGTTTAGACTACTTATTATGTAGGAATAAAGTATAAATAGTGCTAGTTGGCCTCGCCATGTTTTAACGTTTGCTAGTCCGTGCAACAGCCAAATAAAACTCTACTCAACTATAAATAACTAGTATTATGGCTAAATGTATAGTCTGCAACCATCTGCGCCACTTCCCCCGGGAGGGAAATGAATTTGCTATCCTATTAGCCGCCTCCAAAAGCGCGTCATGGCCGACCGGTCTGACCTCGCTTTGCGCTTATTGCCAGATGATTTCTCTGTAGGCGCCTGTGAGCTTGCTGGCATACTTGAAGCTGAAAGGTCAGGCAAAGGCGGCGCTGTCGGATCTGGGGCAGATAGGAACGATCGGTCTGGCATCTGCGATGATATAATTGACTCGTCCGGTACAAACGAAGCTGATCGACCCGGAGCAGAGGGTCGACCTTGCGCTCTTAGTGCAATTTGGATCTGGCGCTTTTCCTCAAGGTCGGTAGTTCGATTTCCGTAGCCAGCTCGGTTGAGTCGTAGTAAAACGTCGTCATCTGAAATAAATTCTTTCCAGGTTTTGCGTCCTGTTGGGAGAATATTGGGATCCGCACCCATTTCGAGAAGCAGATCCATGATGGCAAGCATGCGCTTCTTCGCAGCGTAGTAGAGCGCAGTCCTTCTTCCAGAATCCATGCCATCAATATTATAACCTAATCTGAAGAGGAGTTTGATCATAGGAACATTGCCTGTGACAACAGCCTGCCGTAAGCCTGTGACCGCCCTGCAACAGCGTGACTTGTCAAAAGCCAAGTTACTGGTCGCTTTGTAGGAATGGCTAGTGGGCTCAAGATCTAGCCATTCTTCTGCAGTAAGGCCGTTCTCATCGAACAGGGCCGAAGGCTCTGCAATGGCAGAGCTACCAAGCAAGATATTGATAGTAGCCAGATCTCGGCTATGAATGGCCAGATGAAGGACAGACCAGCCATGGTTATCCTGCTGAGGGGCACTGGACCTTATACGGTCGTCTTCGAGGAGGCACTGGACAACGTGAGAGTGCCCCATGTAGGCGGCATGATGTAGCGCAGTCCAACCGTGACATGTTGACTTGAGTGGGTCGGCTTGCTGTAGAAGAAGCAAATTCACAATGGAAACATGTCCTCCGTTTGCAGCACAGTGCAATGGGGACGTACCATAAGAGCTGACAGCGTTGACGTTAGCCCCTTCATTCAACAACAAACGTACAATCTCTAGATAACCCTCCTCCGCTGCCCAATGTATTGCGGACCAACCATCACGGTCATGATAATTTGGATTCCCACCAAGTCCGAGGAGCAATTGGACAGTGAGAAGGTCGCCAGAAGCTGCCGCTTCTCCCAACGGGACCATCTGCGTATTTCGAGTATTAAACATGCTGGCACCGTGGTTCACAAGCAACTCAGCAATTGAAGACCTGCCCAGACTGGCTGCCCAAGCCAGCGCAGACTTTCCATCCGCACTGGATGAATTGGCATCGGCGCCTGTCGTTAATAGTTTGTTAGTGGCGCGTGTTTGCCCAGCAACCACAGCCCAAAGACACGGAGAAAACCCATAGTTGTCAGTGGTATGTATATCAACACCGTGGTCAACCAAGATACTTATGCCATCAGTGAAGTCCCTTTCTACAGCATAATGTAGGGCTGTTTGGCCGTTGTCGTCACCTAGATTCATGATGGCTTTTCCGCCGGTGTTCAGGAGCAGGGTCATTATATCGGGACCATGAGACTGTTCCATCAAGGCGTAATGCAACACTGTCCTGCCACCATTGTCCCTGCTGCCCAAACTTGCGCCTCCGTGGATCAAAGACTTAACCAACACCAAATTGCCGGCCTGCACCGCGTAGTGAAGCTTGGTCATACCCGAGTCATCTTTGTCCTCGAGGTTGAGTATTGTTACTGATGCACTAATGTCCTCTTCGGGGTGATCCAAAATGCCATTTACAACCTCAGCATCGTCTTCCTGGAAGTCCAGAAATTCATCGTCCAGAATACTGTACATGGATGCACGCAACTTTACAACCCCCGGCCCATCATCTTCTAATGGCTGATCACTATCAACGTTTTCAGCATTTTCGTCAGCATCGCTAGGTAGTTTCTGCAATGTAATCAAAGCAATTTCTTTCATATGAGCGGCGACGTGTGATCGGAGAGCCTCGCTCGAGAAGACGGCACTAGATTCGACTTTTTCTGAGGGTTGAAAATCGTCGCCAAATGGGCACTCCAGCACTTTATTGAGGACAGGTCTTCGTGCTGCGCGGCTGAGAGTCCCGGCATGCGATTCAGGCACGCCGTGCTCTTTGATGGAATGCTCTTGATACTGTATCTCTTGATCAAAGGTGATTGGATCGTGAGAAGGGGCCCTGCACTCCCATGCATGCCCGTGAGCGTTCTGCATGTGGCTGATCCAGGCTTTCGACGTTTCGAATGTTAGCGGGTCGGTCCCATGTTGACCCGCTTCCAAACAATGCGCGAAAACACAAATGAAAGGCTCCAGGTCTCCAATGACATGATTGCTATAGAAGATTAGACGTCATGTTCTCACAAAAGTAATGATCTGCTTACTGCCACAGCATTGTCTTCGCAGTGCTCTTAAATTCAAGAATGACGCCACAGTATGGACACTCATGGGTCAGCGGTATTGGAGGGAACGATAATTTATTATTCACTAGAACAGATTTAGCCCTAGGGACTTCGGTTACGGATTTGGCGTATAAGGCTCTGACAGCAGATTGTCGAGCAGTAGTTGCATTCGTTACTGGTACAGGGGGAGGGCCAGCTGGCCCTAGTATTTTTCTGATAGTTGCAGACTTTGGTAGCACGCTCGAATCAAAACGTACAGCCGTAGCACTCTCCTTTAACTTAGGAAGTTGAACAGACGCCGGGGTAATCTGTGGATTTTGAGCTCTCAAGCTCGTGCGCCTTCGATGGGATCGCTGATAAAACAGTCGTCGAAGTCGCATCGCATTGGCTTCGACCAATGCTGAGCGAAGTGAATCCGGCGCCAGTGGAAATCGGAAACGAACGTAGCATTCTGTGTAGAGACGCAATTCGGCTATCGCGATGTTTGCTTCTTCATCGTCTCTATATCTTTCGATTTTACGAGCCCGGTCGGCTTTTGCGGACTTTCGAACAGCATTGGATAGACGAAAGAGCCGTGTCACTGTTCCACCGATTGTATCGGTGATTTTCGAAATGTTGTCTTCTGCTGGATCCACGTCGCTGTCCGAATCGCTTGCATCGTAGTCGGCTCTCCTCATTACTTTCGAGTCACTTTGTTCTGATACGCGTTGTCTTTTCCTGCTTGGAGTCTGTGGTGGGTCCGCAATTGGCTTCACTGTTGTCGAGATTCCCATTAGCGCAGAAACCTTGACGTTCACTCTATCCATATTTGGTGCGATAAGTACTCACAAGACGTCAAGGTATCACAAATAACGTCCAGGAGCTGATGTATGATCTCCACGACTGTGGGGCTGAATCGGAGTCTGTAGTCCAACGAAATATTGGGCGGTCCATAAACATCCATGTTTGATGCCCACAGGGTGAAGCGTGCCAGCTGATCATCCATGATGGTAGGATCTGGTACGATTTCTGGAACAGCCATGTATCTATGGAAAAGAGAGTGGCACTGTGTTGCATGCTCGGCGATGGTCGGGCAAAGATCGTCTTGGAGGAAGATGTCTTCCATAAAATCATCTTCCCCGCAATCTAGAATTTCCATGGCGAGAGGGTGTCGTGCAGCAGGCGGTCGGTAAGTCCTTGTGAATGCGCCAAAGATCCAGGAAGCCGATCCCCCGTCTCCTAAAAGTCGTTGGAACAGCAATCGCAACCAAGGTTTACATAAATGTTAAATGGGCCTCAACGTGTGAGATGTTGTGATACCGGCATGTGTGTTGGATTCTGCCAAGTTGTACTTCTGCCCTGCTTCAGCTGGTTTTGCATGTACGGAGTAGGTTGGGTTACAAGCAGCAGTACAAAAGGTAAAGACAGATCTAGTGGACTGAGCAGCGGCTTAGCCTATCATTGGCGCACTCAACGAGGCCAACATACCTTAACAAACGTACCAGCGGCCATCCACGATTGGCTTGTGAATTCGGTGTGATAAGGTCCTAGAGCCTGGTGTGATAGCCTGTTAGAAGAGTGTGTATATGTTGGAACTAGCTAAAAGCGTACGAACTAGTAAACATGGCGGCGAATGAGGACTACCAAAATAATTAGAAATATTCGATTGATTAAGAAAGACCGAGGATTCGACCGAGGGAAAACACCATTACCATACGGGAACTCAGATGTTACCCACTTGTTACATACAAACACTAGAAAAGGTGGGATGCCTGTAATGAACAACCCCACTTCTTCTCAACAGCTAGGTAGGTATATTGTCATTCCATACTGTGCCTGGGGATGAGGGGGGAAGAGTGAATTCACTAATTAAGTCCCCTGGCCCACTTAAGCACCCGCCAGGCAGTGCCCACAAAAGTTTAGCCTCTTGTAATACAATACACTTTTCTGCTCCACTCCTGCGATCATTGTGTTCGGTGTAGTCGAGAGTCCTGGTACAAATAACCCAGAAGTTTGACAAGAACACAAGCTTTCGAGGTTTTGAACGTCCGAAGGAAAGCCTGTGAGGTCTTAGAGCATTGAACATTTGGAGCCATGTCCTTTACAAAGACGTATTTTTTGTGTCCGACATCTGACTTCATCCATCCACCACCAGCGGGTCCGCTATGTCTTGGATCTATAATCCGCTCCACGTCAGCACCGCAATACCCTCTGAATAGAGCAAAAACTGTTACCGTGACCGACGCATTCCCACCTGTCGTGGAGACCGACTGGAAAAAGACCATTTCAACCGAGAAAGGGCTCGGTTGTGGCGTTTATGCACAGTTCCTGCAGCTGGCTAACGGTGGATTGCCCCTTGGACCTGAGGTGAACGTTGAACATTCGAACAAAACAGCAAATGTGCTCGCATTTGACACAGTGACGACTCTAGCTTTTGAGCCAACACAAGAATATGTAGATGAAGCTATCAAAGCGCCCGCCGTGCAGACGTGGCTGAGGGAGCCCAAGCAGAAATTTGCACCCGTTGTCTCGCTCTTCCTCGTCACGGGCATGAAGCTTGTCAAAGGCGCTAGAATCAAATACTCGACTTTACAAAGTACGACGGTTACAGGGAACATTGGTGTTGACGTGGCTGCTCTGGGTATGTCTATCGGCCCAAAGGGCCACTGGGTCCGCACGAATGACGATGAGATGGAATTCAATCGTGAATCTGAATTTGTATTTGCGTTCCGCGTTAAAAGGCTCAAGTTCGGGCGGAGACTGAAGGTTGAAGAGTACCACAAGGGCGCCTTTCTAGTCGTTGGTGGAGAACAAGGAGACGACGAATCTGTTTTGGTTGAGGACGTGGATGGGTCTGATATCAAAACTGCTAAAGCTGTTCTTGATGTGACTGAGAACGGCAGTGTCTATTGCGTCCCCGCTTAATTATGCTAAATAAATCTTCATATACAATTGACACGCCAGTATAACTGTGTCCAATTGAAAGTTGGCTAAATTATCCATAGGCTTCTAGTCATACATATGTCTTCTGATATCCTTGATCATTTCATAAACACGCTCCCTGGTCAACCTCCTATCAAAGAGTACATGAGGCAGGATGTAGTCATAGCCTACCCCCCTCGGTTTGACCATACTCTTTAAAACAGCATCCATTGAATGAAAATCTTTCAGCCACGGCCCAAGTAGCTCACTTCCTGGAGTGATGTGCTGTTCCTGCTGCCGGACAAAGGACAAGACCGATGCGGCTAGCCCTGCAGCAATCGGTGTTGCAACTGATGTTCCTGACATAACATTAACAGGTTGGCCATGGCCATTTTTGCCAACTGGCCAGTGAGAAGTGACATGCTCCCCAAGTAGACTGAAGTTGACGTCTTTGTCATCTGCTGTCGGGTTGAACGTAGAGGGATTGCCATTTCCATCCGTTGAATGTATACAAAAGACGCTGGGATATTTAGCTGGAAAAGCTCTGCCAAGATTTGCTCCATCATTCGACGCTGCAGCGAACAATAATGTCTGATTATGTAGTGCATTAGATATGGCTGTTTTTATAGACTCGCTATATTCACGAATCCCGAATGACATTGATATAATGTCCACTTTCCATTCGGAAACTGCGTGGCTAATGGCCTACACAAACAATTAGCTCAGTCCAAAAAGTCTGCTTCGGCACAGAGCCAGCCCTTGCCTTTGCAATGTCATCGTAAGTATTACGATTCAGAGTTTCTCGATGCGCAATTTTAGCGATATAGATCTCAGCACATGTAGCAACTTGAAGCAGGAGACCAAGAGCATGAGTGCCATGCCCGATCTCGTCTCGAATGTCGTATGATTCTGTTTGATGTATAAAACTTTGCACGGCCTTGATTCGTGGATCTAGTCGTTGGTCCTCGCTCATCAGAAGTGGATTTTCAGGGTCAAATCCGGAATCCAAGATCGCTATCCGCACCGGTTCGAACGTTCTGTGTCCAGCTTCGACAGTGTCGAAAGGGTCAACATGGTGATGAATCGAGGACAGAAGACTGTCCATCCATTGTTGCGAAAGTTGACTCCTGCCAGTTCATTAGTACGATAAAGCCTTACAACCACTAGGGAAACACCTCACTCTTTTTCACAACCCGCCTGGTGGCTTGCATCAAAAAAATACAAGCTCTTTGCTAAAGGCTCGGTGAGGTTTCCGCGGAGTTGCGATCCCGAAGAAGGTTGTCCCGGCATCTTTAGCATAACATCTGAGTTAAAGGATGTGTAGCTCACGGGCGCGAGGTCAGAAATAGAAAGATGCGGAATTGCCCGTGCTCCGTTATTCGTATCAGAGGAATCGGCCTTGCTTGTTTGATGACGGACAACTTCTCGACCTTTAGAACCCCAGCAGAGCTCATTCTGCTGAGAATCAAATGAGCCCAATTGCTCTAATTGAAGACCCCACGATTTTGATATCTCAGCCTCGAGTCGTTTGACAACATTTTGATAGAAGAGCCGCTGAACGCTGACAGATTCGAAGTCAGCCTGCTCCCCAGGGGGGTAGTACTCCCACTGCAGGCACGCCTTCGTAGCGAGATAGTAATCTACGCCAGCGTCACCTTCTAGAGACTTGAGCATTTCAAGACTGGTATAATAATCAGTATTGACGTTCCTAGCGGTGTACGAGTCCTTTTGCATCAGCTCCACAGATGTGCAATATTGAAGCTCGCACAAGAGTATGCCTAGTGCTAGCACACTAGCATTGGGATGAACCATGTGTTTAGAGTTGCCATAACTTGCTCCAGTGTTTTCATTGCGGGCAGAGATAATTGGAATGTGCTCCATGGCCAGAAAAGGTTTTGTGATGTCGGGGAGTGCTCCACCCTGTAGTGGCTCAAAGAACTGAATCTTTGAGTGATCGAAGGAAGGCTGCAGCCATGGTGTCTCCAAGAACGGAAGGAGTGCTGTAGCCAGTATGACAGCTAGGATTCGCTTCCCCTTGAGTGGCAATACAGATTCACCACCACTTAATTCCTGTTGACGCTTGAATAATGCCGACAAGGATACTGTTCGAGACATTCGATCACCGCCAAAGGTTTTCGGTTGCGGACGAAGCCTCTGAAATCTCCCATCCTCAAGAGCGAAGTTTAAGCAATTTGCCTGACCGAGGGACTCTGTAATGCTTTGGCATATGTGGGCAAAATCGGGAGCGTTGCTAGCCAAAGGCTCAGATGTACTCCTCATCCTATTGTTGTGCACGTTTCTACGGCGAAATAGTTAGTGAAAATCAATGCCCAAGGCTTCAAAAGCTTACTTGACCGTTATTCTGGCTTCTTGCAATATAGTTGTAAGAAGAGACCGTACACCGAAGAACACTTCGAAGGACGTCTCAATCTCCGAATCCTGTTGTGGCAGCGAAAGTCTCACGCTCAACCCTGAGCACTTCTGGCAAACACATATCCAATTCCTTCGTAACGCATTGTCTAAGGACACCAAATGTCTCCTCATCGATATAGCAAAATCGGCATCGGGCTCTTTGAAATTGTCACAAGCATTTGGCTCTTCACGAGGCAGAACTCGGCGCTTCTTTGTCTCCCTATCCAAATCCGAAAGCACCTGGATGACGGCCTCACTTTCTCGCCTCCGTTTACCGAGGCGAATGGTAGGCCCTGAAATGGAATTCGGATCGTGACTCGGACGCTCAATCATGCTGCGCACCGCCTGAAGCTTCGGATACAGCACATCGTGTTGTGAGCTCTGCTCCGGAACTTTGTGTTAGTAAACAGGAAGTCAGAGGATGAAAGACTGGACCTTGCACTATATCAAGAGCGCTTACAGAGTCTGATTCTCGATCAGAGTCGTATTGAACACAATCTTCAAATGTACGTAGCGTCTTTGCAAGACACTCAGAGTCGATTTCGCCAAATCCATCGGCATCGTGCTGTAGAAATGCATCCGTCCGAAGCCAGGCTTCGCGCCTCCGCGATCTCAATGACGCCGGCTGCGCTGACCTTTCCGGTCGTTTTCGAGCGAAGTATCCAAGCACTGACTTCAGCAGACCTTGGGAGTCACCCTCATCCATGGTTGTACATTCAAAAATGGTGGATTTGAAGATTCACTGGGATTCGATCGGCGTTGTTGTGTAAGGCTGGAAGACATATTATAGGCACCGTTGGTCAATCAGTGGGGATGTGTTCGTTTTGTATTATTAAACCCCTCAAACCAGCGCTGGAGGCTATGCTAGCCTGTCACTAAATACACAACTAAAACCGGATTAACTCAATATCCAGATCCCCCATTAGTACGTCGGCCATATATCTACAACTCACACCGTCTAACAATAGGACCCTAGCAGATGTAGCTACAAACTGGGCCACTCCCTTGTTTTTCTACTATTCACGCCTATAACCGCTTCATAAGAACACCATTTTCAACGCGAAATTGCGGCTGAAAAATGGAGGATCTAGACTATATTCTAGGAAAGTGTCGGGACAAGCCGCAGGGAACGAAACCTTACAGCAATAGGGGTTCCCACTAGATCAGCACGTCTTTCCGCCCCTCAAACCTTGGAAGAGGGCCGTAAAATCCCTCCAGAGAGTCCTATTAACAGCTGGGTTCTATCAATACTCTGGTAATTATATACAAGTCCAATTAACCAGCTAGTAATGAGCCCTTCCGTTTCTCAACAAATACCTTACCTTTTAAAACTGGGTGATTCTATTTTAGTGTGGGTGAGGTTTGTGCCTGTTAGATTCGCTAGTACAACGGTACTGTATGGTAAGGAGAACTAAGGAGTGATTGCTCAAAAATGAGCGAATCACTATCATTGTAGAAGCGCCCTCCTCTAATAGTTAATCCTTTATCTCTAAAACTGAGGCAGCGGCGGTGGGGCTATGCATCTTGCTGTATTTATTTATCTAGAAATAGGCAAATCACTATTATTATAGATGTGCCCTTCCCTAACAGCTAATCCTTAATTTTAAATTTGAGGCAGCAGTAGTAGGGCCATGTATTTGCTTATGAGTGGTGCTTATAAGTGGTCATAATGCATGAATAAGGCATCAGTTCTGCTGTGCTGACCCATTAATCTATTAATTAGTTCTATTCTAATTTGGTCCTAATGTCAAGATTTCTCTCGCGCCTAACATGACTGCCTTAGATAAATAATCTAAGTCACTATCTCTCTATGCTTACATCCCTGGACAATCACTGTATTGCAGGTCTAGCAAACCCCTTACTATCATATCACATTTTCTTCGTCACACTTATCTGTTCGTCTACCCTTCTTTCAACAATCTAGCGCTTTGGTATCCTTCATCTCATCTCCATCATCTATCTACTCCTCCTATACCTTCCTGTGCGTAGCTCTCGGGAAGGATCATGTCAGAACTCAAAAAACGGCAAGTGCCGAAAGTCAATATGAGCACCACAAACAACCCCACAAACCAGCCAAAGGCTAAAACGCGAACCGTAACGTGGCGGGAGATTTCCGAATGGCAGTTCGACAACAAATATATCCTCAGTGGCTATCGACCAGCGAAAGCAGACTATCTGGAGATCTTTACCAGCTTGACCTTTTTGCACAACGAGACTTGCAATGTGTACACTCATCTAATCGGGGCTTTGCTCCTACCACTCGTCACAACTACCTTTCTGCGGTACCTAGCCGAGTCTCAATTTCTCGATGTCTCGTCCATGGACTACGCTATGTTTGGAATCTACTTCTGGTGTGCGGAGATCTGTTTGGTCCTCAGCGCACTTTACCACCTAATGCAACCCCATTCCCATCAAGTAGAACAGTTCTGGCATGGAATGGATCTGCTTGGTATTGTCATTGTGACAGTGGGCACATTCTCTTCCGGCATTTACTATGTATTCTTCTGTGAGGCGAGATTGCAAATACTGCACTGGACTATTGTAAATCTCTCCGACCGATTGTCACCACTAACCCCATCCTCTTGGCAGCCAAGTGAAATCCAATGATACACTGACATGGTTTCTAGGTCTTAACCACGGGTGCTATCACCGGTTTTCTAATCTCGAATCCCTTGCTCAAAACGCCACGCTGGCGGAAAGTGAAGGTGAGCGCCTTCGTTATTTTTGGCGCTTCATCGTTTATACCCTTGCTGCATGGAGTCCAACGTTACGGGCTTGAATACATGCTCCAATACTCGGGAATGAAATGGTATCTGCTCGAGCTTACTTTCTATGGTACTGGAGTCAGTCTATATGCGGTATGTCTGTACGCTCACCACGTGTTCCATTCCCTGGGAGACAAGAATTCTGACGAACATCTATAGTTCCGAATTCCAGAGCGTTTGGCGCCGGGCAAGTTTGATATTTGGGGAAGCTCACACCAGATCTTTCATGTCGCTATTTTATGCGCAATGTACACACACCAGACTGCTCTGCTGCAAGGTTTCACAACTTGTCATACACTGGATGTGTGTCGGCTTCAGGGTGTCTATTGACCAAAAATAAAGCTATACTAGGGACTGGGCTGCTCTAAATGCAACACCTACGTTACATAAAGCGTTTATAGCCATAGATCATCTTTAGCACAAATAGGGTTAGGGATAGCCGCTAAAGTGATATAGCGGGGTACAATGAGAAGAGGCATCTGAATTGAGAGACAAGTTGTCTTTAATGGTTTCATAATTTGCCCAGCTGCATAAACACAAACATGGTCTATGCAATGAGGGGGTTAAAATCGCGCGATCACTACCCAACTAGAGTATATTTATCCCCTCGTCTACTTTAAAAGTGCATTGAAAGTGCTAAAGGTTCTGAGCCTATCATTAAATCACTGAATTGCCCTAACTATTTTCTCACTAACCTTTTCCACTCAGATAGAGAAATAAAGCACTAAAGAAAATTATAGCCTATTATTTTAGCTGTGACCTGACTGTAAATAAAATAATATTTTCAGAAGCTCAATGCGCGCGGTTAAGTCACTTGTCCATAGAATAAATCAATCACTGTTTACCATTATTAAACAATATTATTGCAATGATATAAAAAAAAAAAAAAAAAACTGCGGACAACAACGCTTGGAGCCTTAATATTCCCATAGTAGAAGTCCTGTACCCCAGTTGATTTCTTATTATTTCAGAGACACCACCACTTTTTGTGCAGACATGCCAGTTCTCTGAACGTCCAGAGCACCCTGGATGGCATCCAATCCACTACCAACTACAACTGCCCGAGGAACGGCTTGATAACGGCCCATCAGCAAGGGCGAGCGGAAGGTAATCTGCAAAAATTGACTTTCCAATTCCATTTTCCACCAGAGAAGTTGCAAAAATGAAGTTGTACTTGATCCCCCGTAGCTTCGCCTTCGTCCAAAAAAAGATACCCCAACCAGGAAAGACAAAGACGGTTTTCACAACTGGAAAATGCTTTGGAGGCGGATTGGGGACCGGATAGGTGGCTAGGGAAATGAATTTGTCACCGACACAGTAATTGCAAACTCCGACGAGTCAAGGTGCGCGCTTGCTTGCCTTGGGCATCTTTGTGACTGCGGTTAACGTGGCCGTGTATTGCCAGTGTGACGAAACCCGGCCGGCCTGTTCGCGATGCATGAGCTATGGCATATCCTGCAGCTATGGGCAGATGCATTCCAAACTCCAAACCTCGGTTGAATGTAGGATTAGCATGACATCGCTTGGGGCTTCTACGCCTCGACTGCCTGGAGTTGATTACATGCATCGATTACTCCACAACTACCAGATGAGAACCGCGCCGACCATCAGTACCGGTACGCGTTTAGCAGTTTACCGGGCAGATATCGTTTCTTTAGCTCAGTCGGTGAGTTACTTTTTCCCAACGTGTCTATATCCATGGCCACATAGCCCTAAGTCCGATACTATAGCACCCGTTCCT
Source organism: Aspergillus sparsus (assembly GCA_027569235.1). NCBI lineage: Eukaryota > Fungi > Ascomycota > Eurotiomycetes > Eurotiales > Aspergillaceae > Aspergillus > Aspergillus sparsus. Next base: position 288,559 of record JAPDES010000019.1, read on the forward strand.
CATGCACAGCATCCTCGCTCTAACGCTCATGCATGAGCGCTATTCCCGAAATCCATATCGCGCGGAAATAAGCACAGCAGAGGCACACCACTTTGACCAGGCAATTTCCCTATTCAATGCGAAACTGTCGTATGCTCTCCTTACAAGCGAAGAACAAGCCGCAGTGCTGGCGACAGCCGGCATCCTTGGAATTCTAGCATTCTGTCATCTCGATGCCCAGTCACCAGAGGAAACTTGGCCACTCACCTCAAACCCCCCTTCTGACCTGATCTGGCTACACATCAATACCATAAAGCGGGAAATTGCAAGTCTGACCTGGCAGAGTAGCACGACATCTGCCGGGGCGATATTAGCCACTTTATCATCTAGGGCCGGCAGCACCCGTAAGTCTAAGTGTCGACGAGCTTTGTTTAGTTCCACCTCAATTCGCTCGCCTATACACCCCCAATGTAAACCCTCTTCATACTACTAGGGACTCTTATCGCCCCCTTGTGATGCGTCTTGCCAAAACCGCATATAGCAATTGCCCAGCCATTGAAATAATTTTAGGTTTTGTTGGCTTTATTGCTACAATGCCACCAAGCTTGGAGTGCCAAATTGAGGGAAAGGATCTCCGGGCCCTACCAATGCTTCTTTTATGGTACGCGAAGGTCTGTAATCTCGGAGTCTGGTGGGTGAGACGTCGGGCTTCCTCCATCCTATAAATTCATGATCTCAAGGTGGTGTTAATTCCAGCATTAGAGAGGGAAAATATATTTGGAAACCAAGGTTAAATTAATCATAAATAAAATATTGTAACACAGTGGATATATCTGAGATCACACTAATTTCGAGGAGTCACACAGGATAACTCTCTCTCTCTCTCTCTCTCACACACACACACACACACACACACTCACACTCACTTACCCCCCTTCCTCAAAAAACATAAAACAAAATTTATCATGATCATGATCATAATCATTAGCATCGGCGTCAGCATCAACAAATAGCAAAACTCCCATCCAAGACATAAAGAGAACAAAAAAAGAAAAAGGTTAAATCCACCATATGGCACACATAAACTCACTAGCCATTATGTCTCACGAAAACCTCGAGCGAGATTTGGGCATCGCATCATTCTGATAAACTTTCATAAGTTTCCCCCTCTTCGTCCTTTCTTTTCTGATTCTTCCTCTCCCATTTTCTTTTCCGATACAAGAAAAAGAAATAAATAAAAAAAAAAGCAAAGGGTGGTTGGGTAGGGGAAAGGGGAAACATTCAAGTCATATCCATAATTCATAACAAAAGAAAAGCAAAAAAAAAAAAGAAAAAGAAAAAGAAATCAAAACCCCTTCGCCGCTCCAGCTCACCCCAATATTTACCTTTACCTTTTTCTTTTCATTCAACAACTAGCGTAATGGAGATAAGAAGACTTAGACCACATACTGTGGCCTCCTTCCTCCACTCGAGCTATGTCTCCTATGTCCCCCACTCGAATGTCCCCTACGGCTCGAATGACTCCTTCGCCGCACCGTAGTGGTCTCCTTCACAACAACCTTCTCCCTGTTCCCGCGGTACAAGAACAGAGCAATAAACGCCGTCCAGATAAAGAAGAGCACCTCCATGATGCCCATTGCGAAACAGGTCTTGAGCAACCGACAAGTCTTGTTGGGGTCGTTCGCGAGTGGATTCCCTGTCTGTTGTCCATAGTATCCGAAGGGACCTAGAGAGACGTAGACCGGGTAACCATTCCAGTTTGAACAGTCAGGTGTCGCAATGAAGCGCAACTGATAGACGGCGGCGATGAAGGCGCCGAAAAAGAGCATATCAACGAAGGAGACAAAGGCGGCGGAGCGCTTCGTTGTTGAATGTCGGATGAGGGTGTCGATGGACCAGAAGACGGCGATCACCGAGACAATAAAGAGAACGAGGATGTAGGTTGGGGTGATCATGTTGGCTTTGACGAAGCCATCGACGAAGTAAGCCTGATCATTATTCCCAAAATTGTTAGCTTTGTGCTGGATGAAGTTTGGCTGGGGAAAAAGTACGGAATGCATTGTACATACCATAATTCCGATGATAGGAATTAAAAAGGTTATCTCGACGAGGCGATTAAAGATGAAAAATAAACTTCCAATCATCTTGACGGTTTTTGTGCGATGCGATCAAGAAAGAGATAAAAAGAAATAATAATAATTTAATGTCGATCTAGATTCGAGGAATGCGGGCGACAGATTGGAATGTGGGCTGAATTTTTGAGAGTAAATAGCTTCACTACCACGTCATACTAGAGTAGGAGCAATCGCAGAAAACAAGAAAAGGTAAGAAAAGAAAAGAAGCCCGAAAAAGAGGAGTAGATGAGAAAGAGAGATAGCAGTGATGGATGAACGAGGTATATCAACGCAGGTCGCGGATAAGGAAGACTATCTTGATTGTCGCATACGATAACCGCTGCTGATCCTCGTGTCAATGTCAACACTGCGTTCGATGCACGAGGGGAAGAGGGGAAAAAGGAAAAAAAAAAAAAAAAAGGTTCAGTTCACGTCAAGGTTAAAGAGGAATGTGCAGATGGAAAAGAAATAAAGTCAGAAAACAAAAGAGAAGGGGAGGATATGCAAGGAGAGATCCAAATGGAGATAAAGAAAAAGAGGCTGGGCGAGTCAGACATCCATGCGGGGTGGCTGGGAAACAATGGGTGGGATCGTGCTTCTGCGCAACATCCTTACAGGTGGAGTCCGTCCCTCGAGATCTGACAGCAGTTCCCATCCATCCATCCATCCCACTTCAACTACCTACTCGACTAAGGGGGGGATACACTTGCCGACTGGTTACAGTCGTAGACAAGATTGGCTTTCATGTTCTTACACTCTCTTCCTTCGTTCTAGCGCCATCTTCGGGACTTGGTTTACACCCAGTGTTGTTTACACCTGGTTTAGATTTGGATTAGTTAGTTATTTATTGTATCTTACGGTCTGTATGAAACATCATTTTACAGAAAATTCCCTACCTAGGTACTCATGGTGGAAACACTGTGGTGGACTGGACTGTACTGTACTGTGCAAACTAGACAAACAACAACTCATAAACAACAGCTCAACTTCTTGCGTGAGGTTAACACTGTTTGAGGTTCTGGATGGTCAGCTTTGATGTTTTGCCTGCTTTCGCCTCATGCAATAGGGAGAGCTCTCCTATCCCAGAAGAAACATTTACAAAAGCTCACTGTGTGTGGTAGAATGGCCTTATTATTAATACCTTATTCCTTGAAGCCTGACTTGAATGGCTTTAAATTAACCTGAAGGATATTATTCGTCACACCACTAAGCCATATCCTGGTTGGGCGGCAGTGCTAGCTCATACTTACCACAAGCAAAAGGCTGATAGCTGACCCCGCCCGCATTGAAAAGTTCTTTCCTACCATTGTTGGGGAATCTTCTATTGTTTTATCCTTTCATCACTGGATTTTATATTGTGCTACAAAGCTTTGTGTTTGCTTTCATATATAGTGGATGCCGCCATTGGAACATGGCAGCCATGAAACTTTCTCGTCATGACTACACTGTTGCCTTGGTTTGCGCGTTACCGCTAGAGATGGCAGCTGCAAAAGCCATGTTAGAAGAAATACATGAGCCACTTCCTCTACTACCAGGTGATAGCAACTCATATGCACTTGGAAGGCTGAGCGGCCATAATACTGTCATTGCCTGCTTACCCTCCGGGGTTTACGGGACGACATCTGCTGCTGCAGTTCTTTCTCCGATGCTTCTAACCTTCCCGTCCCTAAAGTTTGCTTTGATGGTGGGGATTGGAGGGGGAGTACCCAACAAAGGCACTGATATTCGTCTGGGCGATGTGGTAGTTAGTATGCCAACCGCCAAGTCAAGTGGAGTGATACCATATGACTACGGCAAGACCTTATCTGGTGGACGCTCTGAGCGCACCGGCCTCCTTAATAAGCCTCCGCAAGTGTTGCTAAAAGCAATTTCAAATCTTCGCAGCGATGGCATGATCATAGAGACAGATATCAACGGAATGATATCCAATTTGCTGGATCTAAATGCACATCTAAGAAAAGAATTCTCACGACCTGATACAGATTGGCTATTCAACGCGGAATATATGCATCCTGACCATAGTCATGATTGCTCGACATGCGACCAGCTCCAATTAGTGAAGCGTACGCCACGAACTTCTCGTGAGCCTCAGATTCATTACGGTTCAATTGCCTCTGGAAATCAGGTTATGAAGGATGCCAAAACACGAGACTTGATTGCTCAAGAATCAGATATCCTTTGCTTTGAGATGGAGGCTGCCGGACTCATGGATCTGCTCCCTTGCTTGGTGATTCGAGGCATTTGTGACTACTGTGATTCTCATAAAAACAAAGAATGGCAGGGCTATGCAGCGCTGGTGGCTGCTGTTTATTCCCAACGGCTTCTAAGCCTTATTCCTTCTAAAGAAAATAATAGTCAGAGGAATCCAGCGCTTGCTGAGCAAAATGAAGTACTAAGAAGAAGACGGGTAGCTATCTTGCAAACCCTTTGCATGTTATCCTATCAAGACCGCAAAGACCGGAACCCTAATCGAATACCTGGAACTTGTGAATGGTTTACCTCACATCAAACATTTCAAGACTGGAAATCAAGTCCAAAATCACAAATACTTTGGGTCTCTGCGAATCCTGGATGTGGCAAGTCTGTTCTTGCTAAACATCTGGCAGATTCTGTTCTCACACATGATATGTCTCGAGCAGTTGGATATTTCTTTTTTAAAGATGATTTTGAAGACCAAAAGAGCATTATAATTGCACTATGCTGCATACTCCACCAACTCTTTCTCCAGAAGTGTGACCTCCTTACTGAAAACATACTGGAGCGATTTGAAATGAATGAAAGAAGTACCAGCTCATTCAGTGAGCTCTGGAACATTCTAATTAAGGTTGCCAGTGACAAAAATGCTGGAGAAATTATTATCATTCTTGATGCATTAGATGAATGCGAACAGCATGGATGCTCCCAATTCATGGAAGTTTTGCATAACTTCTATACAGAAAAGAGCCAACACAATTTTAATCTTAAATTTCTTATTACTAGTCGACCAGAACACCACATCCAGCAGGGCTTTCGGCCTCTCCAAATACCTGGAGAACATTTCATACATCTTAGTGGTGACAGCGATTCTGAGATAGTGAAGATTTCCCGTGAGATTGATCTTTTTATTAAAGTGAAAGTAAAGGATGTACAAAATCGGCTGCAGCTCACAGACGAGGAGCATGACACCTTGCTTCAAAGTCTGACTTCTGTCACAAACAGAACATATCTCTGGGTTTATCTTACTTTGGATCTGTTCAAAAACAAGGACTATATCAGCAAAAGAGAAATCATGGAGATTACTTCAAATCTGCCTCAATCCATTGATGAGGCATATGAGCGTATCCTAGCAAGAAGTACAGATCACCAAAAGGCTAAGAAACTACTTCACATAGTAGTTGGAGCCATGCGGCCGTTAAGCCTTAAGGAGATGAACCTTGCACTAGCTCTACAGAGGGGTCAGCATTCTTATATTAACCTCACTCTGGAACCAGAAACCCGTTTTCGCGAGAAAATTCAAGCTATATGCGGACTCTTTATTACAATTGTGGATTATAAAATTTATCTTCTTCACCAAACAGCAAGAGAATTCTTGGTTCAACGAGCTCAGCAGAAGGTATCTGATAATGTCAAGCAATTATTTAAATGGAGATACTCCCTTCAGTTACAAGACTCACATAAAATTATTGCCAATATTTGCATCCAATACCTGCTCTTTGATGACTTCATGACAACCCAGTTATTTGGAGTGGGTGCACATCACACAGCTAGTTCTGTATTTTTTAACTACTCTGCTACATATTGGACTACCCATCTGTTGTCATCAAATCTCTCACTGGACAGCATGATACAACCCCTGAATATGCTTTGTGATACAAATGCACTGCGCTGCCAAAATTGGCTTCATTTTTATTGGGCCTCCTTAAATATGGACTGCCCTACTGGTTTCACCACTATCATGGTCGCATCATATTTTGGGCTTACCCCCATCACTAAACATTGCATCAAACCCTTTGGAATTAACTTGGATGCCAAGGATGGTGTGTATGAACGGTCCGCACTATCTTGGGCAGCAGGGAATGGCCATCATGCTACTGTCAAACTCTTAACCAAAAGGTCCTGGAAGAAGTTTCTAAGAAAAAGGACTTTTGTTGACTCAATAGATAAGCATAATCGCACTCCACTTTCATGGGCGATCTTAAATGGCCATGAGGAAGCAGCTCGCGTGCTGCTTAAAGCTGGGGCCGACATTGACTTGGCTGATGATATCGGGGGGACACCACTTTACTATGCTATCTTAAGTGACCACCATGGACTATTAAAGCTCCTGATGAAACAAGGAGCTCACATGCAATCAAAGGATGAAATTCAAAAAAAGTTACTACTCTCTGCTGTGCAGGAGGGACATGAACCTGTAGTAAGGATGCTGCTTGAGCAAGGGGTTGATGTGGAGTCCAGGGACAGTGAATATGATCGAACACTACTTTCATGGGCATCCAGCAATGGCCACTTTGCAGTTGTAAAGGTGCTGCTTGAAAAAGGTGCTAATGTGGAGTCTAAAGATAACCAGTCTGGTTGGACATCACTCACATGGGCAGCTGAGAATATGCACTCAGCAGTGTTAGGGCTGCTTCTTGAAAAAGTAGGCCTGGACCTGAAGGTGGATATTCAACAATTCCGAGACATAATTGGTGCAATTGTTACTCTTCATCCTCCTATCTCTGTTGAGATACTTGCATGCATTCTCAATATATCTCAGAGTGATATTATTCATCAACTTGACTCACTTAATTTCCTTCGCCCACTCCTTCATATGCCAACAGATCCTAATCCTCTTATCCAGTTTCTTCATCTACATTTTCAATATTTTCTCTTTAACACGACAACATCCCTTCAGGTGGAGAAGTACGAAATGCATAAGAACATGGCAGCCAAATGTTTCTACATCATGGACAGTTCCCTGAAAGAGAATATTTGCAACTTACCAAGCATTTCAACTGAATATAACGATATCAGGGATCAGACGATTGATCAGTGCCTCCCCAAAGATTTGCAATATTCATGCTGCCATTGGGCACATCATCTGGAGCAAAGTGATGAGGCCACAAGTGACAAAGTAATGAGCTTTCTAAAACCGCATTTACTTCATTGGTTGGAAGCAATGAGTCTGATAGGACGGATATATGATACCATGCATATTCTAAATGCATTAAGTTTAATGAAGGTAAAGCCTGGATCCTGACCTGCTTAGTTGCTATCTAGATAATAATTTAGAATCTAGATATCAGATTTGAACACCTCTAGATTCTTACATGATGCACAGCGATTTATTCTCAGATATATGGCTTGCCCTTCGCCATTACAGCTATATTATTCTGGAATTGCATTTGCCCCTAAAGAGTCAGAAATTAGAAGGAAATTCATGGATGAACCCTTAAGGATAATGGATAAATTACCAACTACCAGGAAAGCATGGGGCACCCACCTTCAGACGCTTGATGGCCATTCAAACTGGGTCCAGTTAGTGGCCTTTTCTCCAGATTGTCAGATGCTCGCCTCGGGCTCTGAAGATCAAACCATCTGGCTATGGGATGCCAAGTCTGGGAAACACTTCCAGACACTTGAGGGCCATTCAGATTATATCCAGTCAGTGGCCTTCTCTCCAGATGGTCAGATGCTTGCCTCAGGTTCCAATGATGAAACTATTCAGCTATGGGATGCCAAGTCTGGGAAACACCTCCAGACACTCAAGGGCCATTCAAATTGGGTCCAGACAGTGGCCTTCTCTCCAGATGGTCAGATGCTCGCCTCGGGTTCCAACGATGAAACCATCCGGCTATGGGATGCCAAGTCTGGGAAACACTTCCAGACACTTGAGGGCCATACAAATTGGGTCCAGTCGGTGGCCTTCTCTCCAGATAGTCAGATGCTCGCCTCAGGTTCCAAAGATCAAACCATCCGGCTGTGGAATACCAAGTCTGGGAAACACCTCCAGATGCTTAAGGGCCATTCACATTGGGTCCACTCAGTGACCTTCTCTCCAGATGGTCAGATGCTCGCCTCGGGCTCAGATGATCGAACCATCCGGCTATGGGATGTCAAGTCTGGGAAACACCTCCAGACGCTTGAGGGCCATTCAGATTATTTCCAGTCAGTGGCCTTCTCTCCAGACAGTCAGATGCTCGCCTCAGGTTCTACTGATAAAACCATCTGGCTATGGGATGCCAAGTCTGGGAAACACTTCCAGACACTTAAGGGCCATTCAGATTGGGTCCACTCAGTGACCTTCTCTCCAGATGGTCAGATGCTCGCCTCATGTTCCAAAGATCAAACTATCCAGCTGTGGGATGCCAAGTCTGGGAAAGACCTCCAGACACTTAAAGGCCATTCAGATTGGGTCTGGTCGGTGGCCTTCTCTCCAGATGGTCAGATGCTCGCCTTGGGTTCTACTGATAATACTGTCTGGCTATGGGATGCTAATTCTGGAAAACACCTCCAGACACTCAAGGGCCATTCAGATTGGGTCTGGTCAGTGACCTTCTCTCCAGATGGTCAGATGCTTGCCTCAGGTTCTACTGATAAAACCATCCGGCTATGGGATGTCAGGTCTGGAAAACACCTCCAGACACTTGAGGGCCATTCAGACTGGGTCCACTCAGTTGCCTTCTCTCCAGATGGTCAAATGCTTGCCTCTGGTTCCAATGATAAAACCATCCAGCTATGGGATGTCAAGTCTGGGAAAAACCTCCAGACACTTGGGGGCCATTTAGGTTGGGTCCAGCTAGTGGCCTTCTCTCCGGATGGTCAGATGCTCGCCTCGGGTTCCGACGATCGAACCATCCGGCTATGGGATGCTAAAACCGGCGCTCTACAAAAGGTTCTGCCTCTAAAAAAAGCTGTCAAATCTATCAGTTTCTCTACAAACAGCCCATGCCTAGAGACCGATGCTGGTTCCTTTGATATCCAACCCTACTGGAGTCATTTCCAGCAAATTCAAGATCAGTCGGACTACCCTCGCTTATCCTTGAAAGATGACTGGGTGGTCCTTGGAGATGTCAAGGTGCTGTGGCTCCCATATGAGTATCGCCACCCATATTGCTTCGCTATCAAAGGTAAAGCTCTTGCTCTTGGTTACCCTGATGGGCATGTATGTATAATGAAGTTCCATTAGTGTTGAGATTATTTTGCATTGTTTTCTAATCTACTCTAGTATTTTCTAATCTCTATTTTAAACGGGGTTTTGGGGTCACCTAGTATTTTATAGTTACTGTAATGTAGTTAACTAAATACCGTACCTTTTATCTAAGATGATGTAATATGTTTGTTTCCACAGCCTGAGGCGGCAGTCCAAGATGCTTCCTCATTTCGTCGTAATAGTAGTCCCAAAATGGAAATGGCACCTGCTAGAAGACCAGACAAAGTATCTGATATCCATCAGATAATAATAACATACATGATGAATGAATGGTTTTTAAATTTTAGTACTGTATCTGCAAATTCACTCCCAAAAATACATATATAACCTGCTAATCCCGAGATCGACTAGTCTCCCGGACGTGGCGCTGGGAGAAAGAGAAAGAGTGTGAAACCACATTATTCTTCCCTTTTCTGGCGGCTATCTTATTAGCCAGCCAGCCCCCCATATTATTATAGTTGCATGTCGCATGTCGCACCCCAGCGAATGGGAGGAGAATAATCATCGTCGTCATATCATCATCATCATCATAATAAGTACTAATAAATATATTGCTTGGCTAGTTGAAAAAAGGTAACCCCCATCTATCAACGCCGTGGCACTTTAGGTAGGTAGCAAACTTATAATAATTAATCGTACAGCCTTTTCCAACCTTACCAACCACCGCCTTTCCCCCCAAATCCAGAGCTATCGTCGTTTCTCCTCGATAGCCCACGCGTAGGCTTCGATTGCGCCGCTTCATGTTTCCGTAGCTCTTCGGGCACTCGAGAGATGGGCGATTTCATGAGCATCTGTTTTAGATCGTACCTGCAATGTCTTGGTTAACACTAATAGACTAAAACAAAAACAAAAATAAAAATAAAAGAGGTAACATACATCACGTCGGTATCCTCGTTGCCCAAGAAAGTAATGGAGACACCACTCTTTCCAGCACGACCTGTACGACCAATACGATGGGTATAGCTCTCGATACTGGTTGCCATATTAAAATTAATGACCAAACTAACGTCTGGCACATCGATACCACGACCAGCCAGATCGGTCGCAACCAAAACGTCTGTCGAGCCGTTGCGCACAGAGGCCAAAGCCGCTTCACGTTGCTCTTGTGTTTTGCTTCCGTGCAAAGTGACAGAGGAGAAGCCCCATTGCTTGATTTCGCGAGCGATGGCGTCGCAGTTGCGCTTGATATTGACAAAGACAATAATGGGAGGCCGGAACTCGCCAGAGGAGAGGATATCGCCCAGACGCTTCTTGCGCTTGTCTTCGCCGGATATCAATTCCACGCGCTGCTCAACCGTATCAACCGCTTCACCAGCGCTTCCAATGGTGACAATCGCTGGCCGTCTAAGATACTTGCGGGCGATGCGCTCGACTGCGGTAGGCATGGTCGCCGTGTACATCATTGTTTGGCGGTATCTATCCTTAGATCCAAGGTGTCGGCTCATGACCGCGGAATTCTCCGCCTCCTCCGTATCAGGCTTTTCGTTAGAGACAGGAAGAGCGTCGAGAATCTTATTAACGGGCTCCTCGAAGCCAAGGTCGATCATGCGATCGGCTTCATCCATAATCACGTAGCAACATTGGCTGAGAACCAGCATACGACGTTCAATACAATCGACCAAACGACCGGGCGTCGCAATGATGATTTCGGCACCGTTGCGCAAACTGTAGGCTTGCTCCTCAAACGAGTGACCACCGACGATACTCACAACGTTGAAACCAAGGGGCTCTGTAAACTTTTTGGCCTCGATTTCGATTTGTTGGGCCAGTTCACGGGTTGGCGCCAGGACAATCGCATAGGGTCCGTCATTTCTACGCCATTCATACTCGTCGATTCGCGGAAGCTCCGCAATATAGACTAGAAGAGGAAGTAGGAAAGACGCGGTTTTACCGGAACCCGTGACCGCCACACCGATGAGATCGCGCGACTGCATCGCAATAGGAATAGCCGCTCGCTGGATGGGAGTAGGTTCCTTGTAGCCAACACGCTGGATGAGCTCCATGAGCCGCTTGGGTAGTCCTGACTCATCCCATGACCGCATGGGGTTCGGTACACTACCACCCTTCGTACTGATATTGAAGTCTTCCTTGAAGATACGCCAATCTCTCTCACGCATATGTTCCAGCTTCTTCTCACTCCAGTGTTTATCCAGCTGGTTTCGCGTACTCTCCTCCCGACGTCTTCGCTCCATTTCGAGAATCTCCCGAGCGCGAATACTACCCGCTTCATGATCCCGATCCTCCAATGCCCTAGCGTACTTCTTCGCCACCGAGTCAGCAACATCATCCCCGAAGCCAGCCAAACGGCCACGCCCGAAGAAGTTCGCCTCGTGTCGATGCTGGTAAAGCGGATTATAGTCACCACTTGTATCCTCCTCTACATTCCACTCAAAGTTGAATTTTCGGTCTGTCGTCCTCTTGCGCTTCTTCTTCGCTGAAAAGTTGGACGTCTGATCCGCACCCATGTATCTATGTTTAACAATAGCGGCCTGCGCGGCCGCCTCATCCTCATCCATATGGCGCTTATCTCCTTTGTTCCCTGACGATCCCTTAGATTGTGACGGTGGCGGCGGAGGCGGCATATCGTGATTCCTGTTGTTAGATGAATGGGAATTGCGCATCGCAGCTGGCGCAGTAGGGACCTCTGAATTCCGCATAGCACGTGGTCCTGTAGGGATTGATCGTGCATCACCATTAGGCGTTGATCTCTCCGAGACTAAAGAGTATGGAGTTTTTATGCCGTTGCTATCCACTCCATTAGAGTAGGTTTGATTGGCTTTCAATCTCCGTTCAGCATCAACCTCCTTTGCTCGTTTTTCTAGGGCAATCCGTTCTCGTTCCGCTTTCGACATAAACTTTGGCTATATTTTTCATAGCAAAGTAAAAGAAAACCCCCAAGTTAGCTAGGAAACTTTTCTAGAGAAAAGGGGATGGGGGTAGGGATAATGTATGTCGTATGGCTAGCTGTCTGAATAGGAATATTGTAGGAAATTATCAAAACAATAAAAAAGAAAAACATACCCGAGCGGCTGCCGCATCAGCTTCCCTCTTTTTCCTCACAAGCTCTTCCACACTCAGCGGCGTAGCTGTCGGACGCTTGGCTCCCCATCCCACCTTCTTCTTCTTTGACTCTGGATCTGGAGGAGGAGGTGCAGGAGGGAGATCTTCGGGTGGTGGAGGAGGTGCGGACAACTCTGGAGGCGGCGGAGGAGCGGCGGAATCTTCTGGGGGCGGAGGCGGCGGCGTGGGAGGTCGTTCGATTGGATCTCGAGGTGGAGCAGATGGTGGAAGCTCCGTAGAGCCGTTAGGGATGATTCCATCCATAATAGCAGCGATGCAACTACAGATGAGAGCCAACAGTAACAAAAGGTCCGTTGGCGCAGGAGCTGTTGGTATTATCGATTAGAGAACTACGGCAAACTTGCCGCACGGGAGCCACATTTTGTCGGGTAAAATATAGTCCGCGCCGGTCTTCCATATATCCTAACTAAGTAGTCCCAGGAGACAAGACTGGTTGAGCTGCCCAACTGAATTACATCATATATCTAACACATTTACGCATTCACGTGTATTATATGTCTTTTAATTCGGATTAATTGACAAGCTTGATAGAGCTGGTACCTAGGCATTAGAGTACAAATGGAAACGGGTCCAAACGCATGAATTCCACCCAATCCAATCACACATGGTCTCATTTGATAAGTGGGAAGGCAAGGTCTTGGTAGATTGCTGCCTCTGCACTTCAACATGTCGAAGTCGCTGAACGGCGCATAGTTTCGGGAATAGAGAGAAAAAATAATAATAATAAAAGGGAAAGAATAAAGGACAAAAATCGGGGGTTAGGTAGCAAAGGGTGTTCTACATACGGGGGTTACATTTCGGGAATATCAACTGGGGAATGTCGCATTTGCCTCATCAAATCCGTGGCATAGGGTTTAGGGGCTGTATCCAATAGAAACCCAAGCCACTAAGCATGACTACCATTCACAGGTGACTGCTGCTGCTGCTGATAGTAGGCATACTGGTTGGTTTGGCTAGCTGAATTGGCCGGATTGGCTGGGTGAGTTGGGATAGTAGGAGATGGAGAATCAGAATTCAATGGAGGTGGCACTGGGTTAACAGTTTGAGGAGCTGGCTCTGCACCTCCGGTCTTCGCTTTAGCGACGGAGGCAGGGCCGTGAACCTCTCGGTCAAGAGTCATATATTCCTTCGCAGCATCTTGTGTTCCTCGTTCGAGGAGATAAACCATATAGACCTGGACGAGCTCTTTCACAACATCCGATGGAAGACTGCTCTTTGCCCGGATGTCCTCGACCACTTGCTTTATGCGTTCATACTGAGTGTTTTCAGTTGGCGCGCTCGTGGGCTGCTCGAGTTCAAAGACAAGGTAGCTCCTCCAGAAGGGCTGGCTTTCTAGGTAGTATTGCTGGTTCTTTTGGAACACTTGGCGAGCTTCTTCGGACGAGCCCTTGATCTTCCATAACAAGCGTGCCCATTCTGCGACCAGTGCAGCTTTCGTACTCAATTCACATTGTTGAGAATCCAGCTGCGTCTTGTAAACCTCAATGGCAGCATCAAGGCCTCCGTGACGACGGCACATGTTAGCCAGGGAAACTATTGTTTCAACATGATTGGGAAGGTTCATAAGGATAGAGTCATGAATCTCCTTGGCCACACCCACTCGTCCAGACATTTCCTCGAAATACGCATACTGAAGACGAGTCGCGGGGTTGGCAATCGGAACATAGAGGCAGCTGGCACGTTGATAGATACACCGCACTTCTTCCTCCTTGTTAGGCTGGGCCGACATCCAACGAGCGTAACGTTGCCAAAACTCATCATAATGGGCGCAAGTAACAAGACATCTCTCATACAAAAACTGGGTTCGAGAATAGGAGCCCTCAGACTCCTCAAAATCGAGATATTTTCTCCAGTTCGAAAGTTGCCCTTCATCAAGCTCGGTTACGTGGAAATATGGACGCTTGATCTCCGATTCGTAAGTCCAGCGTTTTGTCGTCTCCGTTTGAGTCTTAGAAAATACTTCCAAGTGATAGCCATCAATCCGCAGGCGCAGGTCCCTTTCAACCTCGGCTTCCACCTTTGCTCCAGGCGCTACATGTCCTGAAGCAGCGTCAAGCTCAGAACGGAACTGGGACAAAACGTCGCTAGGAGCCAGCTCAGCAAGGGGACGCGTTTGGGCAAGTTGCCTATAACGCTCAAAGTAGCGTGCATACTGGTGCATGGGGATGTGGATCACCCGACCCAGAATGCCAAAAATTTTATCGAACGCTTCTACACGCTCCTCAAATTCAATATATTTGTCCCAGAATGGATGGGAAAGAAAGTCAAGCCCAACACTGCTTGCTCCACGTTCAAAGAGCCTAGATTGTCGGACGATTCTGTTAGTATAACTCGAACGCAGCTAAATGTCTAGTCAAATAAAGATAGGAGGAGCGGGAGGAAGGGAAAAGGGAAAATGACAAGGAGAGCAAACATGAGCATTAGCAATCTTGAAGTGCGTGTGAGCCCAAACAATTGAACGATCAGAAGGATTGAAATTGTGGAAAGGTTTTCCCCCTCTCTGCATCGAACGCAGAACAGGTATCACCGAGGAATGTTTCTGGGTTGTGGTGTTTTCGTGCAAGGAAAATGGTGCTTGAGGTCAAATCACAAGGTTATGGTTTTTTTCTTCTTCTTTTCTTTTCTTTTCTTTTTTTTTCAAATAGAAAGGGAAATGAAATAGCCTGAAAAAGCCATGGGTGAGAAGTAAACTCCATTTGAGTTCGGGTAAAGCGACATCTCACCCATCTTGAGGGACCTGTAATTTTCGACTTTCTCTTTCTTTCTTTCTTATTGTATTTTTACTTTGTTTTTTTCTCCTCTTGCATCCTGTGGGTTTCACACCACAATATAGTCTCATGCTGCATTGATAATGTTACAGGGAAGGAAAGAAAACCAACTATAATCTACTTACTCTCGGATATTATCAGTATCGTGGGAGGTTTCGGCTTTGAAGGAGCAATAATTGGTCCATAAATCAACTGAGGGAGAGATACTGGCAATGCCTCGTTCATACACCTGCAAGATGATTAGCAAAATCCTTTTTTTTTTTTTGGTCTTCCTGCTAGGAAGAAAATCGATTCGGTAGGAAAACAGTCATACCATGTCAGCTGCCTCAGTGCCAGTTATAGAGAATTCCAAATCGGCATATTTCTTCCAGTATCCAAACAGTAACGGAAACTTAGCCAAGAAGCGATCATAGACATTTCGTACTGTTGTGATGGCTTGAGGGTTGGAGTTGCGATTGATTCCTCCTTCGAGGGCCTCCGCAGCGCGAACGAGCTTTTCCCAGGTTTCAAAGCTATCAGGATCGTCGAGCTAGAAGGAGCATTTCCTCTCCAGTTAGTCAAAAGGCCTCGAAAACATACACAAAAATAAAAGAAGGGAGAGAAGAGGAAGAAAAATAACCGCGGTCCATTTTCCTTAAACCCCGGAAACAGGGATAACAATGACGGTCGCAACGTACCAGCTCGGCCTCGAACTTCTTCAACTCGGCGTTCTCCTCTTCAGAACCTCCATAATTATAATCGGCCATGATGGTAATGATATATCAAGTGTAAAAGGGTAGCGCTTCACTTGACCCCGTAGCGACAATGAGGAGACGTCGGGAACGGCGCTTTTTTAAATGAGGGGAGACACGCAGAAAAAGATAACAGGGGGGAGGGGATTAAGTGACGAAAGATTCAATAAGGATCTTGCGAAAAAAGAAAGAGACAACTAAATCCCATGAGGAATAGAGAGAGTGGCAGGTATGTTTCTCTCTCGTAGTACTCCTGTCTCGTCGAGTTCGTTCTCAGTCAGTAGTAGTAACAGTAGGTAGTAGTAATAAGAACGCCGGGTAGTTAAAACGATGTTTCCCCAGCCACAATGGAAAGTCCGAAGCCGCCCTTTTTTTTTTTTTTTTTTTTTTTTCCGAAAGAGAGCCTCAGGTCTTCACCACCTCAGCCCAAAATGGTTTAGCGCAGTTTTCAATTCTTCGATAATATTAATATCCTCAAGTGAAGAAAAAACAGCCTCACCATCCGATATTAGGTACTACGTCCCTACCTACCCCCAACAACAAACGATCACCATCATCCCACAATGGCTACAGCTCACCACCAAGCTGGGAGCTTAATCACTAAGCTCCCAATCCGTCTTCGCAATTTTTTCGCCCGATACCCTCCCCAAATCTACTCTGCCTCTGTAGCTGCAGCCAAACAATCATCACCACAAGAGACATCAACCACAACAACAATCACATCATCATCATCATCATCATCAACACCCGCAACTACCACCGCAACACTATCCTCAACTTCTGAAGACCCCCTTCCATCCCCCTACACCCCCAATCGCGACGCCAAGGGCTTCAAGCGTCCCGATCCAACCGCTTACTCTCCATCCCGCGCCCTCCTCACCACCGACTCCAAACACCCCAATCCCTTCCTGCCACGCAAGAACTTCCGTACCGGCAAATGGTTTGGTCCGCAGATTGGTCTCCGTCGACAGGCGGAACTCGTCAAGTTGGCGGCCAAGTATAACGTGGAGGCTCTGTTACCGCCAGGGCGGAAATCCACCGAGTACAAGGAGACACGACGCGCAGAACGCGGCTTGCAGATCAAGGGTACTGGTATTGGACAGAAGGTTAAGGGTCACAAGTGGGAGAGGACAATGGAGGCTCGTCTGGAGGATAGGCGGAAGGCTATGATCGAGATGCCCGAGACGATTCGTTTGTGGAAGCAGGTAAGCAGCCTTTTTTTCTCTCTCTCTCTCTTTATCCTTTCTTTCGCTTTTGGTTTCGGAAACCTCAATTCCAAAAAATATTTGTCTTATTTGCTAATGATGCCTTTTTACCCCCAAATAGAGAGGTCATGGTCGTGGATGGAAGCAATGGCCCAAGAGGTAAATGGGGCCTATTTTTATGTGTTATTATTTTTCTTTGCTTTGCCCTTCCAGGGATATGTAATGTATCATCATCGCCCGCATTATTCTGTTCAACTATCTTGTTTTCATTATTATCTACCGGCCTTCAGCTTGCGTATGGCTAGATAAAAGCTTTAGTTGTTGATTGATCGTTCGAGTTCGGAATGGGGGTTTTGACTGAACCTTTTCTTCCTATCTTCTCTCCCCATCTGTCTCGTGGATCATTGTACTATACAAACGGATACATATTCTCTCCTACCTGCACTACATGTAGTATCTGTGTATATCCTACCTAGGTGGTCACATATGTCTCAAAATTAATGACATTCCCAACCCCAAACGGCGACGTAGTTATAGATATCTCGAAACTATAGATGCAAATTATGATTAATTTTGATTTTATTACTCATAATCGTGCTCCGGCACGACTACATCCCCCACCATGATACTCCCCAAGCAACCCCCCGCTATCTCCCCAAAATCCGTGTCAATATGTTCAATAGATGGAGACACATGTCTCCCAAACAGAATCTTTCGATTGAACTTCCTTGTCTTCGCCAACGTAGTGTACGGCTCCTCACGCCGCTGGCCAGTAAATTGGTCGACACAGACCATTTGACAGCGCTCACAGGAACCGAGAACATCAAGACGGAGCCGGTCCAGTCCGATGCTCAACGATTGCCAGGTATCCTCTATATACGGTCGTTCGGCGGTGGGGAGGTTCTCCGCGACGACAATGTTGGCTCGAAATACATCTGCCGCCACGGCTTTGCTGGGGCTATAGTTAGAGTCTCCGTTGTGATCACCAGTGCCGCTGGTTTGCGCGTAGAACTTGATGGCCTCGTTGAGACGGTTTACAGACGACCTTGATACTAAGAGTAAAGGGCTTTCGTTGGCAAGGAGAATAGGGGCTCGGTCTAGGATAGGGGAGCTGGAGGAGGATACTCCGGACTGAGGGAATGATCCAGGAATATTGAGTGTTTGGGGGTGAGTTGGGTGTTGTCGGTCTCTAGTTCGGCGAGGCCCTGAGAATCGGGTTGAAGAAGAGGTCTGGGGAGGGAAACGAGCGAGTGTACAAGGGACACCAAGGAAAGAGGTAAAGAAATTTGATACCACGGAAGAGGTATATGATTGCAGAACTACCCGGTCACCGCATACAGTAGAGGGTCTAGAGGCGTTTTGGCATAGAGATGTTGTTGTGAAAGTGTCCGTACTTTCGCCGTGAAGTGATATCTCCAGTGACTTTTCATCCGATGTCGTAATACAAAGAACACCACGAGCAAGGTCGATAGTTGGCCGGATAAGTGCCATGCGAGGGTATCTCTTTTGATTTAGAGTTGCCCCAGTGCCTTGGTGAACAAGACACCATTCCCGATCCCAGGCTAATCCCTCTCGTCTTACATCCCATCGCTGGCCGTCAGGAACTTTAAATGCACCGCAGCTCTTGATCGGAAAGACGGAGAGGCTTTCGATGTAGAAACTAGGCTCTTGGGAGGAAACATTCTCCACGAGTGGTACAAGGGAGCTTTCTGGCTTTCTTTCCACATAAAACTCTTCTAGGAACGACATGAAGTTATTGATATCTTGCATACTGCTCATGGCACCAAGACTAATCCTAAGAATCCCGGTTGGGCGACCATCCATGATATCATGGTCATCTCCACACCGTAAGCCGGCTGAAAAATGTCGAAGCATATCAGCGCCAGTCCAACCAAGGCTGACTGCTGCCCCTCCCGGATTGCAAAGAGTCCCAGATCTTATCTGAATATTCTTAATGCTGGCAAGCCTCTCTACCTCGGATTTCCCGACCCACATGCCTCGACTGTTTCGCAAATTGAATGCAATAATAGGTCCTTGCGTAGACGGATCCGCGTAGTCTGAAAGGAGGTCCTTGTAAAATTGGCATACTTGTTCTCCATTGAAATGTTTCAGTGAATCCATCCAGAAATATAACTGTTGCGCTAGACAGCGTGTGTGAGAAGAAATATTCTCCATCGATCCATACAAACGAGAATGAGTCTCGAACGCAGAATCCAACGCAAATATGCTATGAAATGGAAGCGTCCCATCCTCTAGCTGGTCATGAATCGACGATTGTTTCTTTGCATGCCATGGTGCTCCTGGCGCCGCCTCAGCCAGGACCATATCCACCGTTCCACCACCGAAAAACTTTCGCTTTTCGAAAATATGTGCTGCACCCTTCCGAACTATCAATGCACCTAAATCCGGAAACCCAAATATTTTGTAGAAACTGAGAACTGTAAAGTCCGGGGCTGTCGTGGAATCCCTCAAGTCAAGTGGACTTGTCGAGACCAGAGATGCCGCATCAAGTAAGGTGTAAATATTTGGTCCGTCTCGCGTTTTCTGGCGGATTGCCTCACACCATCTAATAGGAAGCCGGCGGCCATTCATATTCGATTGTGCTGGGTATGCAAATAACCCTGCTGAGAAGGAAGAGGAGGAGGAGGAGGAGGAGGAGTGGGAAGACTTCCTCTCTGTGCCGTCTAACCCAGCTATCCACATCTCAACCTCTTCGTCTTTCATAAAGCACCGTGATCCTGTTGCCGCTAGCTCTCGGGCACCAACCAAACTCGTGTGGGCATCTACATGATAACCATACCAAAAGCCCTGGTCTGGTGTAGAGGGCGAACATAAGTCCCGAAATGCATCAGCAACAAGCTTAATCCCGGCGGTGGCGTTGGCCACAAACACCAAGTCGAATTCGTCGGGGCTGGCGTTAAAAAAACGGAGGGTCCGTAGACGGATATCATCCACACGTTGGGAAGATAATTGTGAGGAAGCGGACATGGAATGGGGATTGCCGTAAAGATGCCCCATCAAGTCTCGACTATACGAGTCGATCAACGACTTGGCATAGAGAGTTGTGCCTGCATGATCAAGATATGTTGTTTCTACAGCGATGGCAAGGGAGTAAGTAGAGTGAAATGCAACAAGAGAGACAATTTTCTAGTAAGATTAACACTCACCTCTGAGCAGAGGATATTCAGCATCTCGAATAGCCCCGATGTCGTCAGAGTACCCCTGGCAGTATCCCATGGGCATATCGCTTGCTTTCGCTGTTTCTGTGCCCATATTTTGGTGACAGAGACTAGATGGAGTTCAAGGTTATTGTACGGAGCTCACATCATCGAGATCAGGCTTAGATGTAGAATGTTGATTTAAGATGCCGTGGTGGCAATGTCTTTTGGAAGGGATAACGTAGGTATTATTAGGTACAGCTGCCACAGTGCCTTAAGTGGGGAGGATGGCAGGTTGGGGAAGGGGAAAACATCAACCACGGTTAACTACTCGTTTGATGATGGTATTCCACAGGACAGTGTGGCGTGGTATTAATAAGTGAGCGTTCAGTGGTGTGGAGAAGAAAACGATCTCCAACACCTATTCCATGTACTACCCGACTACTCCATAGTACCTAGGTAGTGCTAAACAGAGCTCCATTGTAACTAATCGCTAGTCTTCCCCTCTCATCGATAAGGCCGGTCTTATCGGAGTTGGCCGATCGGGGTTTCCTCCATCATGTCTGGACGGTTCCGACCGAGTGGTCTCCTCATTATTATTATTGTTTAATTATTCCTATTCCTATTCCTTTTCCTATATAGATATCTACACTATATGGTAGTTCTCTCTCCTTCTGGTAACCAATATTAAATGTTTTAACCCTCAATTCACTATTTGGCTTCCTAGTTATTTACGAAGGCTCCCCCACCCTTTTCTATCTTGGTCAAAGTGGGGAACTCATCCATGCTTTAATGATTCCCCTACAATGGTCGCTTTTGAGATTGTGTAAAGTTACGATAAAGAGAAAACGAGACCGGGGTACTTAGATATTAGGCAGGGGAGTTATTTAGGTGCACACATTACACCCTTCAAACAATAAATTTGGAGTTTTTTTTTCTTCTTTCCCAATGGAAAATAAAAGTAATGGGGTGGAGATTGTATAATATATTTTGTTTTCTGTCCTCTATAATTTCGTGATAATTAATATTCAACAGCTAGTTTACAACTTGCCGCTGCTGAGAAATCCGTTTGTTGAGAGCCAAGATCTGACGTCGGACCTGTCACGCTTGACCCAGCTGACTTTCGCACGAATGGCATCAAGGCTCTGCTCAACAGCACGGTCGAATCCCTAGAAAGAAAAATTAGCCCAGTTGCAGTGCAGTGAGAGAGGAAATAACTCACCTTGGTGTCCTTTTCTTGGAAAAAGCTCTCCACATCCTTCAATTGCTCCTCCGTGCAGAAGCTGGCGGTAGTGAGCTGGACAACAGTACCCAGCATACCCAGGCCGGGAGGGAGACGCTTGTAGAGAGCATCCCAGTTAGTCTTCATCCAGGTCCAGCGAGCATCAATACCAGCAGTGTGGTTCCGAAGCCCACCCAGAGGCATGTAGATATCCTGACTCTTGACCTCTTCGCTAGTTGCCAGGGCAAGAGTGCGCTGGATAAGCTCTGGGACCTCAGCGGTACCAAGGCAACGAAGTGCCGTTGTCTTCTCGTCAGAGGTAGGGGCGTTGCGGAAGCGGTCCAACACAATGTCATACTCCTTCTGACCGCCATTTTTCAAGACGATAGAGAAGACGCTACCACGAATGTTGGGGTGGATGGCGTTAACATCGCCAGCCGCGAAGCGCTTGAACATATCCTGGGCAGCTGCGACGACAGCCGAATCTCCAGCCATGCCTGCGCTGCTAAACATGAGAGCCTTGAACTGCTGTAGAATATGACCATCATTTTCAGGGAATTCCCAGCCCAAAGCGTGGGCCTTAGAGCTGACCAGGGAGCGCTGGAATGCCTCCAGGGCGTCCTTGGTCTGCTTATCCTCAAATAGCCAGGAAGCCCGCAGAGTGCCAATCCGGGTAAGGATTTCATTCCAAACCACATATTCGGATTCGCTATCAAATCCCCGGAGGAGCGACAGCAAGCCAGATGTGCTCTGGTAGCCCGAGGCTGCCAGGGCACCAGCATCAGCAATCATACCGGCACGGTCCTCAACCGTGAGCAGCCCAGCCTTTGCGGCTTCGCCCAACTTGGTTAATCGCTCTGGAGTGTAGGATGTGCGATAAAGAGCAGAATGATCAGCATTGAGCTTGAAGAAATCTAGATCCGAAACCTTGAACTCATTCTCTCTGTCCACTAGCATGGTATCCTCGTCAATGCCCTCCTTTGTGCGCAGCCCCAGCGTAACGGGGAAGAGGGTAGTGTCCTCCTCTGGGCGAACGTCGCCAGTTCGTAGGAAACGGTTCTGCTTCAACCTAATAGTCGATGAGGCGGGGTTTTCCGAGACGCTGACGACGGGGAAGCCGACATTCTTAGTCCAGATATCCATGACCTTTTCCACAGGCTTGCCACTAGCATTAGCGAGGGCTGCCCACAAGTCACCGGTTTGAGTGTTGCCGTAAGCGTGTTTCTTAATGTAGTTACGAACACCCTGGAGAAAGACATCTTCACCCAAATATTTCGAGATCATGCGCAATACGGAGGATCCCTTGGAATATGAAATGGCATCAAAAATCTGATTAATTTCATCGGCGCGCTTAACAGGCACCTCAATGGGGTGACTGCTGCGCAAAGAATCGAGAGAGAGAGCGCTCTGCAGGTTATCGATGACGTAGGTCTGCCACACCTTCCACTCGGGGTAAAAGCTATTGCAAGAGTACCACGACATCCAGGTGGCAAACCCTTCATTAAGCCAAAGGCCATCCCAGAAGTCCATGGTAACCAAATTTCCAAACCACTGGTGAGCCAGCTCGTGCTGAACAACTTCGGCAATACGCTCCTTACGAGATGCACCACTAGCCTTCTCGTCCAAGAGCAGGTCGACGACACGGTAGGTAATCAAACCCCAGTTCTCCATAGCTCCGGCACTGAAATCTGGCACAGCAACCATATCCATCTTAGGGAGGGGGAAAGTGCTGTCGAAGGCCTTTTCGTAAAACTCAAGCGTTCTAGCAGCCAGATCCAGAGAGAAACGGCCATGCTCAATATCCTGGTCGGGGGTAGCGTAAACACGGACGGGGACACGGAAGTCGTTGGTCTCGATGTATTTGAGGTGACCAACAATAAAGGCCACCAGGTATGTAGACATGACTGGGGAAGTGTTAAACTTGACTGCCTTCTTTCCACTCGAAGTTTCAGTCTCCGAGGCCACATCCATATTGCTTAGGCAGGTCATGCTCTTATCAGCAATCAGAGTAACTGTGAATTTAGCCTTCAGCGCAGGCTCGTCGAAACAGGGGAAAGCCCTGCGAGCATCGGTAGGCTCCATCTGAGTCGTAGCAATGTACTTGGTCTCGCCATCTGCCGATTTATAGGATGAACGGTAAAATCCGGCCATGTTGTCATTGAGGATTCCGGTGAAGGTGAGCTTCAGCTGGGCAGACGATCCAGCGGGGATCGTCTCTTGGAACTTGACAGTAGCAACCTGGGTATCTTTATCGTGGGCGATCTGAGGAGAGGAAGCAACTACAGAGCCCCCAGCAGAGACCGTAGCGGTATGGATATCGATCTCATTTGAGTTGAGAGAAATGGAGGTGGTATCTTCGACGACCTGTAGGCTACAATACAAGTTAGCGCCGAGATCCGATACAGTACCACTCCGTTCATAACCAGACAAATAAAGCAGTAACAAATAAAGGTAGGGATGCGGGCACCGGAAACATACTCGACAATGACGGTTCCATCATAGGTATAGGTCTCGAAGTTCGGCTCGAGAGTCAGGTCATAATGGAGGGGCTTTACGTTGGTGGGCAAGACCTCGCGGCCATGGACATTGGTCGAGCCCGACACTTCAGCGCGTCGAGAACCACACATCCTGCGATATGAACAATAACGTTTTGAAGTTTGGGCGAGAGGGGAGCGTCGGTGGGAGGATCTGTGGGAAGAGGGAGATGAAGTGGGGGAGGATGGAACAGAGACCGAGACAGAACGAGCAAAGAGGAGGGGGTGTCGGGGGACTCGAGAAAGCGGTGGCCGTGCTGAGTTCAGCAGCTGCGGCAGCCGCGTGGAGGACAGGCGACGCATGAGCCCCGCTAGAATAATACGACCCCAGAAGAGGAGAAATTAGTGGGTGGGGGGAGAGAGATACCGATAGCGGGATGTCTAGGTGCTATCGAAGGAAGGAAAAAGCCCAATGAATGCCACAAGCTGTGGAGGTACCCGATCTCATCAAACACAGCAAGATCAGGAACAGAAAATCGAGGACCTGCAAATCCTGAGCTCGGGGATGCAGTTTCCCCTTTCCAGTAGGCGGTGTGTAAAGTCTCCCGGAATCATGACGCACCAGTTACTCCGTAAATAATGAAAACTAAAAAAAAAATACACGCTTCACCTATTCGAGACAATCAGCTGAGCAACGCCCCAATGATCCAGGCACTAAGGCGCCCATCCCTCGAAACAGAAATTAGGGCTTTTCAAAATACAGGGCTAAATTATCACGTGTAGAAACAAATTTCCTTCTTTCGATTTTTCTTTTTTCTTCCCCTCCAATATTCATTCTTACACGCAACTTTTCTCATACAGCCAAATGCCGAGTAATAATATGTACCCTCTTCCTCAAAAAAAGGGGGGGTTATTATTATTCCATGGCAATTAGCTGTCGGACTGCCCCTTCTTTCTGGGGGTAGGCAGTGCTTGCCAGACAGTACTCCAGCTAGTTTGAGGGGTCCATGACTACTGTACTTGGTTTTTCCAGTGCACAATAAACTCGTGGGTGGGCTTCCATAGATGACTGGGACAGAGCTTGATTAAAGCAAAGTGAGAGATATGTCATATGTTCTTGACTACATACCTACGGTAGTATCAATAACAATATATCTAATCAAACTTGAGAAATTCCAATATGAATATGGACAATATTTATGAATGGTTGATAATTAATCATTATGTCATAAAAAGTCTTCCTTGAACTTTTCTCTTTCATAAATAGTAAAAACTCACCCCGAACTCCAGAGGGGTTTCAAATGGTATCTGTCTATCTGGCGCCAAAAAAGCAAAGTAAAATAACCCACAACTTACATCCCATGAATGTGATTCAATAATGAGAATAAAAAAGTAAAGACTTTTTCACCTGGTGGGTGGTGATCGTGTAACGCTAAAAATCAGACGGGGTTTCTTTGCCCGCAGAAGCCACAGGGAGCTTTGTGAAAACGCTCCTGGACCAGCCATCGGCGTCAACCACGGTTTCTTTGACCAGGATATAGCCACCGAAACGTGGCATCAAGACTGCCCAGACCAAGTAATAGATTGCGCCTAACGCGAAGATGCCCAGGGCCACCACGCAGTGGAGATAATAAGGCAGCTCATTGTACACGCTCTGCCCTTCGCTAGGTGGGATGTACGGAGCAATCACGAGGTAGATATTTGAGAGAAAGAAGAAGATGGTGACTGGGAGCGTAGCACGAATTCCTGGAGACCAATCTGGGAACCGAGTGGACTTAGTTATGTAAATCCAAATGAGGCCACCGGATACAAACACATTGACAAGAGAAAGCGGGTATGAAATGAGACTATCCCCAAGAAGAAAAAGTAGAAGTTAGTTCTGGTTCTTCTGCAAGGTGAGGGAGGAATGAAAGAAGACAGAGAGAGTTCTTACTTGACTAGAAAGTTGTATGCATCTCCTGGAGGGGGCGCCAGCATGATAATGACGGACACAACCCAGTGTTCGAATAGACCAGCAGCTGGAGAATTAAATGGCCAGTTACTAGCCCAGACACTTGAGAAGGGCAGGACGCCTTCACGACCGAGTTCTTGGACGACTAGAAACACAGCATTATTTGATTAGTTTCTAGAGTCTAGATGAGAGGGAAAGGAAAACTGAAGACTCACTTCGACCTTGGGAGAAGATCACAGACAAGACATTGCCAAATGCGGACAAGGCAACAAAGACAGACATAACCTTCTCTGCTTTCTGCCCGAACATGTTTCCAAAGAATGTAGCCGCGACAGTCTGACCCGAAGAGAGAAACTGCTCCTTAGGCACCGCTGCAAAATAGGCAATATTGCAAAGCATATAAAGCACGCCAACGGACCCGATTGCAATGGGTGCCGCGATCTTCAATGTACGAGTGGGATTCTTGGTCTCGCTCAGCGCCTACTCTGTATTAGAACTCTAGAACCCCAAAAAATGATAGTGGAAGAGATGGCTGTTATGTATGTACTTACATAATTGGCGTTTGAGTAGCCGATGAATGACCAGATGACATTGTACAACGCCATGACAATGCCATAGCCACTGCCTGTGGTGCCTTCAAAGGCATTTTTGAAGTTGTGAGGCGTCTCAATTTTAGTATGGCCAGCCAGGGCTACCCAGCCTGTCACAATAACGAAAAGGATGATGACAAGCTTGACGACACCAAGAAAGTTTTGTAGGCGAAGACCCCATTTCACCGCGAGGGAGTGAATCAGAAATGCGGCGGTGACACAGGCTAGACCGATTCCACGTTGATTCCATCGGTTAACTTCGATATCTGCCGCGTTGAGAATATATTCTCCAAAGACAACGCTATTGCTCGCTGCCCAACCCAGGAGAACAGCGTATGCAGCAAACATGGCCGTGGCCAGAAACTTAGGTTTCTTGTAGACGTATTCAAGATAGTTCTTCTCTCCACCGTTCCTAGGTCCCTGTCAGCCTCTTATGTATCTTAGGGAGAATGTGAGAAGAGGAAGAACCCCCTACCCCCAAAAAGGAAAGTTTACATACTTAGGAATAGCAGTACCCCATTCAAGATAAACAGCAGTACCAGCCATAGCAATCAACGTGCCGATTACCCACATAAATAAGGATAAACCAACACTGCCAGACAGTGATAAGATCGTACTCGGAGTAGCGAAAATACCTGTTCCAATAACGCGGTTAAAAATTAAGAAGGAGGCGCTGATAACACCGATTTGACGGCGATCTTCGGGTGTCGTATCGAAGACATTTCCCTCATCTATATGATCCTGTCTCGTTAGATATCGCACATCGCGCTCAAAAATTCCTTGGAAGGGATGAGATATACGTACACAGCTGGGAAACACCATCTGCACGACGGGGACCGTCTTCAAGAGCCTTCGCGTCAGATAGGATTGCCTTGGGAGAGGGCCCCGAGCCTGAATCGGAAGTCCCCATGAGTGGATCGGCTAAATAGCAAAACTATTCTCAAGTTTGCAATGGGCAGCTCAGAGAGGGAGGAAATAAGGGGAGGCAGTTGCTTGTGAAAAGAGGCTAAAAGTGCACTGCAGGTTCTATATACTAGGTAGATGAAGTATAGGAACAAGAAGTCTGTGAGATGGTGTGCTAGGATCCGGATGATGCAATCGAGTGTCGTAGGTACACCTTTTATGGTTTTATAACGGCAAAAGTGCCCTCTTTAGGGTGAAACAAAGCCTATTTTAAATCAATGGGAAAAGAATGCGATTCGGGTAGGAAGCTATCAAGAAGCTCCTCTGATGGGTCC
This sequence comes from Aspergillus sparsus, assembly GCA_027569235.1. NCBI lineage: Eukaryota > Fungi > Ascomycota > Eurotiomycetes > Eurotiales > Aspergillaceae > Aspergillus > Aspergillus sparsus. The sequence goes on from JAPDES010000019.1 coordinate 316,241, forward strand.
AGCCGTAAGTTCGTCAGCGTCAATCTCGAGCAGTAGCGATGAGAAGGTAGGTGGGAATCAAAATCAAAAACCTGTTCGAAAAGAGATAACAAAAAAAAAGGAAGATAAAAAAAGAAAAATAAGACAATTAGAAAAACCCCGAAAAGCCAAGTGAACTGGCAGCTTATCCATTCCGCGGCATTCATCTTTTAGGTGTTGATGGCGATGGCGATGGCAATGGCAATGGCGATAAAAAAAAAATCAATGCGACCCAGAGGTTGGTGGATCCACCAGAGCCACCACAGATCCTGAATGAATCGCTACAACTATTGTCATGACACACAGAAACCAATCACGCAATTTTGGAAGCAATAATATTATACTGCATACCTAGTTCATCTTCTCTTGGCTTTGACGAAGTCATTCAATTTCAAGTGAGCTTCCAAGGATCGCATCTTGGCTTCATATTACCTCAACCCCTAAGGGAGATCTTAATCATATTAGTAATAATAAGATGAAGGGAATGGGAATAAACAATTGAGACCCAGTAATGGAACTCCTTCTGATTATTGTATGTATGTACAATGCAGTCCCTAATGGCAGTATTTGCATCAAATCAATGAATAATCCGTCAACCTGCCATCCCAGACTCCGCGTCCCTGTAACCCTAATAAAAGAAATCATGATTCATATCCAAGTGGTGGCAATTTGTGTCCCTCTTCCATATTAAACGCCTTGGGGAAAGGAGAGAAAATACAAAGCAAAAGAAAAAAGGAAAGGGAAAAAAAAAATAAATAAATAAAAAGATAAAGAAAAATAAAAAATAAAAAATAAAAAATAAAAAAAAAAGCGTTATGAATGTCAGTGAAGCAAGAAGCGCTCTTGGCCCTGTTAATAGGTATATGAAATGTTTCAAAAAAGAAAATCAAGAAAAAAAAAATACTTTCAATAACCACAGATCAATAGCAACACCATGTATAGCGAACTCCTACAGAATCCGTCGATTAAATATAAGAACGCAAAGGATGATAAATCGAAAGGCTGGTAAGAAGAAAATATGCTAGATTTGGCACGTTCCAGCATGCCCAGGATTCTTCAGTGTCTGTCTTATTTGGGGGGCGTTGCTCCCATAGCGTTGGCAAGACTCGAGGGAAGGATCTTTCCAGTGGAAGGAGGAGTTTGCCGTTGTTGAGCCACAACAGCCAGTTTCTTCCGCAGAGATGCCAGCCGACCGCGTATACTGGACACCACTGTCATCAAAAGATAAGCCAATGAATCCAAATGGATGGAGCAAAAGTACGGTTGAAAACTTACGCTTGAGGACAACTTGCCGGTCTTCAGCCTGTACACCATCCAGCATGATTTTGTCCCCTTTATCCGCATTGCTGCCTTGTCCCATACGTTGTACCTCGTCATCTTCTAAGACCGCTTCTAACATTCTGATGGCTGTCACGTATGCAATCTCACACCCGGCGAGATCTTCGCCCGTAAGTTCATTAATAGCTGCCGCTCGGCTCATCTCTAACGCCCGGTCATACATTAGTTTTTCTGCTGTCACACCTGAGCTGACTACGACATCCGTGGATGCCCCAGAGCCAACAGAGCCGGCAGAAAAATTACTGGGATGATTAGGATGATCCGGTGGCAAGCGCCTTTGTCCTTCAATCAACTTGAGGCGTACAAACTCTGCCTTTTCCAGCACCTCATTAAACCGACTGCGCACCCACTGAACGACATTGTTGATACGGTTACCCACAAGAGAGTTGTTACTATCGGGTCGGCTAATACCCGATTCACCCAACGCTTCGCCCCGGTTGTTTCGCGTCCACCAAGCACCTGCAATATCCATTGACTTAGCCAGCAGAGAGAGAGCCTTGACATAAAGAACTAGAGCTTCCTCGGACAAAGTCACGACGGCATCGACCGTAAGCCCACCATCCGTAGAATCGGTTCCACTACCGGGAAGATTGGGTTTTCCCTGCGCATCGGTCTGAACGGAGGGGGCAAGCGGAATAAGTTGCTTATACTTCACTTCTGCGAAACCATATACTACATCACTGCGAGTCGCACATTCCTCAATCTCTTTGACAGTCTTCGTGTCTTCGTCGGAGCTCACCTGGGGCTTGGAGCCATCTCCAAGGGCTATTAGGCCAGCCTGAGTGCTGGGATACGCAGGGAAAGGTTGGTAGCCCAACGGGGGAGATCGACCTCCTTTAGTAATAGTCATGGGTGGAGAAAATCCCATTCCAAATAATCTACCACTCGCCATATTAAGAGCTTTGGAGATTGCAGATGTTGCAGAGGTCGGGCTCTGTCCATATCTCCGCTCGTATGAGTTTTGACGGATATGGGTTGAATCCGCCCGAGATCGCCCGGTGACAACTTGCATGGCCTTGCTGGGAGAACTATGCGGTGATGTATTTGTTGCCGTTGGGTTCCCTTGTGTCGTTGGGCGTCGAGTTACGGCACCGGTTTGCCGTTGGAAGCCACCCTTATGTGCTAACTCATCAGCAAAAGCATTCACCTCGACTGCACGTTTCTCTACAACAACGTAGTCTCGCTCGAAAGCAACTTCCTGGGCTGCACGTTCGCGTTCCTCATTTGTCTTATCCGTAGGTCCCTCTATTTGTGGTGTCCCCGAAAATGTGTGGCGGCTTCTCTGGCGCTCCATGGCATTTGTTGTTGAGTTACGATCTATAAGTTCCTGGCGCCCTGGGGCTGTAGCATGAGAAACTGGATCCGGCCGTTGTGGAGGGGTCGTGCCAGATATAGGTCTCGAAGCAGATGAGGGTCTGTCGGCACTTCCTACTCTGCGCATTGGTGACGAAACTGGTGGGGTGCCAGTTCCTAAGTTTTGGGTAACAATTCGATGAGGGGATGGATGACCTATATCATCGTCCCTCTTCTTCGAGTGCGAAACTTCTTTCTCTCGCCTCGTCCCTGGGGGGGTAGCAGGACCAGACCGAGATTCAGGCCGAGAAGACGAGTCTGTCGCAGTCAAGTCGGCAGACGGACGACGCGTCGCTGGGGCATCATCCGCTATTAGGCCAGGGATTGTTCCATTTATGACGATGTTACCGAAAAAATCTGCGAAATTCATCCGCTCCACTGGATTTCTCTTCAAAAGCCCCTTGATAAGGGCTTTAATATCATTCGATGCGGGGTTTTCTTCAGGGAACTTGATCCTATCTTCTCCTTTTTCGATCTTCCGAAGCAGTTCTACATGATTAGTGGCCCGGAAAGGAGGTTTGCCCACGACCATTTCGTAGAGCACAGTGCCCACAGACCAGAGATCAGCTTTCGCATCATATTTCTCGTATCGAAGAATTTCGGGTGCCATGTACAAAGGTGAACCACATAATGTCTCTGCAAGCGAAGTAGCAGGAAGAGATCGAGCAAATCCAAAGTCGGCAATCTTCAGCATCGGCAAAGATTCCAACCCTGTTGCAGGGCTAAATGAATCCTCACTCCCCTTGAATGGGACTACCTGGGTTGTCCCACTGCGATAAGATGATGGGGAAGGGCAAAGTAATAAATTTTGTGGTTTGATGTCACGATGAATAAGATCTCGGTCTCGAAGAAACTTGAGGGCACTTGCCAACTGTTTTAGGAAGTGGCGGACGACCACCTCATTCAAGGCTCCACCACGGGGGTTTGGATACTTTTTAATCATGTCCCGAGTATACCGGTGCTCCCCCAGACTATCTCGTCGTTTAATGAAAAGAGACAAGTCTCCTAACGCACAATATTCCATGACCAAATGGATGTGGGATGTGGTCTCTTGGCAGTCAATGAGCGCCACGATGTGCGGGTGGAATAGGCCCTTCAGAATACTAATCTCGGACGATAGGTTCTCTTTCAATTTCTTATTCAACTTGGCTAGATTAACTGATTTGATAGCCACATAGGTGCGGGATTTCTAGGAATAAAGCCGGGTTAGCAAATATGGACGGATGACGATTTGATGGAGTAGAACAGAATATCCAGGTTCCAGCCATACAAAGAAAAGCATAGGGATACCATCGAATGAACTTACCGTATGTACACCTTGGTAAACAGTAGCAAAACTCCCTCGTCCAATCTCATCTAACCTAGTGTAGCGGCCAATGGACATCTCCGAATGAGAGGTCTCTCGCAACCTCCTTGAATGCGGTGTGGATGCCATGACGACAGCAGGGAGAAGATAAAGCCCGAAGATCAGTGTCTACGGAAACCAACCCACGCCCTGTCAACCACACAGCTACCTCAGCGACGACAACAAATGAAACGGATGATGGAGTCCCATCAGGGAAGTGTAGGATACGGTCGAGGTGATGGGACGTGGAAGCGCAAGACAGAAGATCCGATAGGTAGGCCAAGAGAGCAATGAGAGAGATCGGTATGGTAAAAAGAGATGATAGGTGTGGAGGGTAGTGGGGGAGGTGATGGGAGACCTAGAAGGTCAAAAAGTAAAACAAATAACGTCTAACACCCTCTTAGGCGTTGAAAAGCGATGAAATTGTACGAGAAAATGTTCGGAGAGCGGTGAGGCGGAATCGGGAGCCCTGCACGATAGGAAGGCGAGAGCTGTAGATAGGTAAGGTTGGTAGGCAGGGAAGTGTATGCAGGAAAGTTTATCATATGGAAGGTAACAGTGGAGGGTTGATGTAGTGGACGATGGGAAGGAATGCAAATACAAGGAGGAGAGAAGAAAAGGGGGAGGAGAAAATAGGCTGCAGAAGTCACAGAAATGATAAAAGTGACTAGGGGGGAGAGGAGGAAGGGCGCCTGGAGAGTAGACCCAAGCAACTAAGTTGACGATGTCGTTGCTGCAAGAGGAGCGTGACCTGCGATAACAACCTAAGCAATGGGGATGATTGATGACCTAAAAAGGCGGTCAGAAGGGCGGCGTTTGGGTTGGATGGAATAGCAGCCAATGAAGAAGGGTTCCAGGTTTGACAGGAACAAGAGATGGAAAGGTACTTTCTTTCTTTCTTTTCTTTTTTTTTTTTCCTTTCCTATTTCTTTTTCAGAGGAAATAGAAAAAATGATAACACTAAGGAATGGCGCGATGCGGGAGGATCGGAAATGGATGACGCAGGGAGAGAAGATGGAAACAGAAACATGAAGATCGGGCAATGATGATAAGGATCTAGTGGCCAGTGGTCACTACCTAGTAGGGGTATTCCATACCTTAGATGGAGCAGGAATTAGTGGCCTCAGGCGCGACACAAGTGGGTACGTATTACATAACTACTCCAGTGCCACCAAACACCAAGGGGTTGCCTCGTCACGTTATCGATTAGATATCAAGCCATCTGATCTTACCGTAATTGACGAGGAAGTTTGTCACTAATAGGTATCATTATTTAATCTTATTAAGTCCTGATGATGTGACTCAATAATACCTCATCATTCCAGAAGAGTCATCATCTCGAGCAAATGACAATCCCTCGTTATGAGTTCCCCTAACTTTGCCTCATTATTAGCTCGCAAGGAAACTCAATCCATGGGATCGATTTCGGTTTGCCCTCCCATTAAATGACTCACAACAACTCTTTCCTTTTTTAAAACTTACAGGTGTTCCCCAATACAATTACACCCGTCACTGCTGAAGAACGGGGCTCCCACTGATAAGCTTGTGTGGATACTAGAACCACTAATGTACAGAGCAGTGCGGTGATTTGTTCATTAGTGTCCCACGACGTTAGGTTGGATGGAAGATGATCGACACTGACCTGCGTTTTCGTACAAGAGTAACAATACCAACAATGATCGCTGGCTTGGAACCGAGGAAGTGGAGGATACCTGACCCTTTGTGAACAAGATGATCGAATATTGATCATCTCTATTATACCACGGCATAAGCCGAACAAAAATAGATTCGCAAAAGTCATCTGAACCCCCCACCTGCTCCTCCGTACCCAAATGGGATAAAGAGTCCGACCAGCCCCAACCTACGCAATGCATCAATCATTTAAAGAATTTACCTTCAACATCTTTTCTCTTCCCCTTCACCCTTTTTTTTTTTTTTTTCAATCACAGGTAGAACCAAAGAGCAACTAAAAATACAACAGACAGGACAAGAAATTATAAGTCATTTTAAGCTCATGTTATACAGCAGAATATAGTTCTATCAATCACTAGATTAGAGGCCCAGGCCTCGAACCAGGAGCCACAACACGATTGGTACGACAACATTATCATTACACCCAGTCAAGATCGCCTCGGTTGCACTGGTTCCTGCAGCCGCTAAAACTACTTTCACCATCGTACCAACCCAGTTGAACTCACCTGGCCGTTCCAATCCGGTTACGGACCACTGCCCTACAGAGAGCCAGCCCTTTGCGAGCAACAACCCAGTAGTTACGGCAACAGCAAAGGCAACACTGCCCTCCACGGATTTCCCTCCACCCCAGAACCATTTACGCCGGCCGATGCGGCGGCCCACAAGTGACGCTGCCGCATCTCCCATGCCGACGCAGATTATTCCACTAACCATACTTACATCCCGGCTCTGGACATTCCATGAAGCCCAGGGATGTTCTCCCGTTCGGGGAATATTAGCTAGAGAAAGCCAGAGAGGGATAGAACACCCAATAAGGAGGAATATATGTGAGACAATGACGGGGCCCCGATGGTCACGGCCATCCACATAGGGAGCAAGAAAATACGTGAGGCCTCGAGAGATCGGCGGTAGTTGAGAAGCCCTGAAAAGATCGAGAAGCAAAAAGATGGCCAAGACCAGGGCCATAGCAAGGGCAGAGAAAGTAGGATCGATGTAAACAGTGGGGAGGAACATCAACACCATCGTGCCATGGAAAACTTTACGTCTTGTATCCACTTCGACCACCGCACTCAGTTGGAAGACAATAGCGATGCCGGTGAAAAGGACCACAATGCAATAACCGGCAATCAATAGACGTGTATTAGCCTCCCCAAAGACAGCCTGGCGGAGATGCTCAGCCCGCCCAAGGAAGCAAGACGCACTCGATAGCTCGTCATCTAAGCGCGGCGGAAGCGGGATCCAATGCTCCATATTCGACATCACTGCCCAAAATCTGAACCAGGATATATTTCCAAATAAATACCCAAGTGCCCAGCCAAAAGGTTCTTCGCCCTGCAAGGCCTGTTCACTAACGTACTTTCGAACAGGGCCCATGATGATGAGAAGAACGACTGCATAGACGAATACTGCGTAGAGCCATTTACGCACTTGCACCTGAGGAACTGTCATTGATAGGAAAGATGACAATCCAGGAGCAATCGATCGTTTTCGCCGACCGCCAGGGGTAGTTCGAATCTTGTCGGTCCGCGAAACATCTTCAAGGCTCGATATAGTGTGCCGTCTGTTGGCATCCTCGGCAGGAGCCGCGTTACCATTAGGGCTCGTAGGCAGGACTTTGTCTCGAAACTCATACATCGTACGACGAGAGATGGGGGCGAAATGACCGTCGGGAGAGTCACTATCGGAGGTGATATCCTCAGAAGAGCCGGCGCGGCTCAACTTTTGGCAAATTTTATGATCTAACATGTTCAGAATATTTTTGGGCGACTGTGAACCGTTGGGGGAACGCCGAAACTTCCAGGTTGGGATCCGAGCCAGAGCAACCTCCCAGTGAAGGACCTGTCGGCAAGAGATAAAAATACACAGGCTGCCTAGCCATAGCAGCGCTTTGAGAATTTCCGCCTGAGGAGAGGCTGCAAATAGAAATAGATTAATAAGAGCAGTCGTCAAAAGCTGTAACTCTGCTGGAAGGACACTGGTAGTCAAAAGAAAATCTAGAGTGGGTATCAACGCTTGGTGCAAAGGGAAAACAAGGCTCAAAATTTCAGAATCGAGACCGCGAAGGGAGAGAGGGACGGGGGGTGCTTTGCCCCAGGAGAGGTGTTCGGAGACGAGGACTGGTATCAGAGTTATAAACCAGTGCATAATACTTTGTCCGTGAACCAGCCCATGTAGAGGGACGGCTAGGGCTGGGATCGAACAAAGGCTGAGAAGAATATTTAGCGGGATTAAGGAAGGGCGATGGCTCGATAAGGATAAGGAAACATAAATTGGAATTAAAACCGGATAGAGGAGCGGAGCAGGATCAAAAGAAGGGGGTATAGAGAAAGAAAAAATTCTAGAAATTCGGAGGCGTCCCTTCCGATTCATCGGGTATATCGCATAGAGGCCGGTAACAACCAGGGAGTGTGTAAGGAGTTCTGCGAAAAACGGTGGAACAAAAAAAATAAGCCAATATGGACAATACGATCATCTAAAGAATCATATTTCATACCTTTTTTCCAGTCCCAGGCGAGCAATCTTGCGCTTTCGCGTCCTAAGACAACCCCACCCACGGAGAGTAAGAGGAGGGCTTCCAAAGACCTTCGCACGACCTCGGTCCGTCTCTTCCTCCTAATCTTGTCCCGTAGCTCAGTGATCTCAGCCTCTGCTTCCTCTCCAGAGCTGCGTCGCGAGCTCCGCGATGTCGATCGGGCCAGCGACGGCCACTGCTGGAGTGTGGGAAGCCACAGGTCATGATCGCCTGTGCTATTCCAGCTAGAGCGGAGTCCCTTTCGGGGCCGCAGAGGCGGTGCTGGCAGCCCCTTCAGGAATCCTGTACTCTCATCATCTGCCTCCGTGCCACTATCACTAGATGTCCGCGGCCACGTTTGAGGAGAATGAGATTCAGGACAATTGGAGCCTTTGCGGCGATAAGTATGGGGCGATCGCGAGAAATACCGGAGGTGGTCCAGGGAAGCAACGTCGTCGGGATCAGGTCGGAGGATGTTGGAAGACGAGTCCTCGTCTTCCTGACTTATCGAGGAGGCCATGGCCCCATGGATATTGATTTTTAGGTTTTAAAGATCTTAATTATTATTAAATCGTGTTCGTCATGGTCATGAATTGTAGCGGTGGAAGATGGGAGGAATCTCTAAATTCCGGAGTAATAAGTTAGCGGGACCAGAGGAAGGAGACAACAATAATGCTAGATGAGGAATAGATCAGCATACCTAAATGAATAAATGTACATAGGAAGATCAGCGGGGTGGAGGGGAGATGAGAGATGCGAGGGGAGGGTGGGTAGGAGGAGAGGAGGCCCAGGAAGAGAGGATCCAAGTTATGATTTGAGAGCCAAACAGCGCTTGTTATCGATTGAATTAGGCGGAAAGCGGGTTCTTCTCGCCAGCCTTAGTTATCACATGCACTACAACAGTTGTGTTGGTATTTCATCTCCTTATTGTTAGATTGTTATGCCAGTTAACTACTCTAGAGTATAGAGAGCAATATTATTGCTATGGGTTCTTTTTTTTTCTTTTTTTCTTTCCCATGTTTCTTTTCTTTCTTTTCTTTTCTTTTTCCTTTTTTTTTTTGCCTTTGCTTTTTTTCCTTTTGCCTCGTCTACACCCAAAGTTTCCAGCCCTCAACAGTTTCCCCAACAGCGCCGGGCTTGGCTTCCCACCATCCCAAGAGGACAAAGCTCACAAGAAAGAACCACTCCCAGGAAGGATTTTCTGGTGGCTGACTGGCTACTTATCTCTTAGATGCACTTGAACAACGCTTATCTGAAGTGGTCTAGGTCCAATCATTGTAGGTTTCGGAATTTACTGATAGTAAGTGCAGTACGTGTTTTTCTAGAAGCTTACGCCATCGCAAGCCCCCTCTTGGGTCTCTGAGTAATAACTATTGAATCATAACACCGAAATATGGGCATCATCACATTTGTCGTTGTAAAACCACCCCCACAGCGAGTTCTTGTCCTTTGGCGCCCCAGACTGACTTGCAGGGAATAATCTGGGCCGGGCAACAGTTCCGAGACAGCGCTCGTGCTGTGTAAATAGTGCAGAGAGAAGGACCCGAGTAACTCTCGAGTACCGCCCAAATTTGTGACTCGATGTCAGATTCCAGTGTATCCTTGTCGATTTCAATGCATAGATAGCTGAGCTTCTCGTCTGTTGTCACCTCGGTCGCGCGCCCAAACTCCATTTCTTTACAGGTAATTCTCATCCCCTCGCATCGATACCCCAGTCCTTGCCATTCAATATCGCTACCTCGAGGAAGTTCATCAACCTGAACAGCAAAAAATGCTGGCGTGGGGGCGTCGGCTTGCACCAGTCCAAAGTTCGGGAGTTGGGATGTCGCAGTTGGCTTGGTTTGTCCCTGTTCTCGGCGCCCATATTTGATATCCCAGACGTCCAAAGTTGGGTCATCATCATCTTCCTCATCTTCCCTAATACCTCGGACATGCATCATCTCCCAGAGTTTCCATGCTTTGAAGGCCTTGGTGGCGATGTGGTCGGGCCCCGTGAAGAAAGCCGTCGCGCCCAGCCACCACCCAACGTTCATCGCTAACCCAATCCTCCACATATACTGAAGAGATAAAACAGCTCGTAAAGAATAGTCCTCAATCCGTGACCGCGTGCCTACACTAGTTGGGTAGTCAATCACTTCCATAGACGCGGGCTCTAAGGGTATTTGACCAGCAACGTATGTCAGTCGCTCTGTATTTTGTAGTGGTATCGACATAGCCTGTGAATACGGCCCTATGTTGGCTGGCGCCCAGTATGAGCGCGACTGAACGTGAAGGCACTGTCGTGAAGCTCTTGGCCCCAAATCGACCACCATGGAAACCATAACGTTCACCCCTGGAGGGAGACTGTCACCGCACGCCACAGTAGCTCTAGCTGGAGGATTTGGCTTCTTAAATAGCGAAACATAGATGCTATTCATCAAGGGGAAATCAGACATTGAGCGTAGTAGAACCGTGGTAAAGACAATATCAGCCGTGGTTCGGGGATCATCTCGTACAGAGGAGTCCAAGATTGTTCGGATCTTCGTCGCAATGGCTGCCATCTGTTCAGCTGCCCCAGGTCCAGCCTCAGGTGCTGTGATATTTGAAACCATCCACAATCCCCCATTCTCAGATTGTATCGGCTTCACCAACCCGTCTTGAAAGATCTTAGCAACAATCCCCCGGGCATCATCATCAGCATCATCATCATCATCATCGTTTTGTTCATCAGCTAGCAACAACCCATCAAATGCAGCTACAAACTTCTCATCCAGCAGAGCCGGTCGTCTCACACTCTCCGGGGTAACTCCATCCTCCACCTCCTTCTCCGTCTTAGGAACACATCTCGCCTCCTTTAACCTCAAATAGCCAACGCCTCCTTCCCCACTTTTAACCTCCTTCTCCTGAATCTCAATCCTCTGCTTCCAAAGAAACCCCGGCCCATCCACCGCCAACGTCTCATACTCCCCTCCCTCTCCCAGAATCCCTCCCCTAATATCCTCCCCTTGAGCACTAAACTTCCGCATCCCTTTCACAATCCGCCTCCTCAGTACACCATCCGCACCCGCCACATCCCCCCATAGAAACCCCTCATCCAACGCCCCAGACGCCACTTTGATAATCCTCGCCTCACATCCAACAGCCGCCATATCCTCTAGCAGTCCCAAGTCCCCCACAACAGGTGACACTGCCTCCAACTCCCTTCGTTCCTCTGGCGCCGGCAACACCGGATACTGCCACAGCCACGCCAGCGGCACCAGCCCCATACGCCCCGCTACGTTCTCGATCCGTGTCCGCTGATACGTAGACAGGATAGCGCCTGCCGAGACTGCATTCGCCTGCGGAAAGTCTTCCTTGATCCGTCGCAGCAGCGGAATCAATGACTCGGTTTCGTCGTGCTCCTCCTCGGACCCTGTAGCATCGGCCATCTGGTCTGCCGCCTCACTCCGATATATCCGTCCCGTATCCACTGCGCCGCCATAAATCGGGGCCCGGTACAGTGGGATCCCCAATGCCGTTTCATACAGTGGTATCACACCCCAGCCGATAGTCTGATACATGAAACTGTCGATGTCTTCTGTGTTGTCTTCCTCGCTGACCTCCTTTCCCGCGTTTTCTCCCTCAATATTATTGTCGTTTGTGAGCTCATGATGATCCTTGTGCAATGGTGGGGCGATGGAGGAGGGGGAGGCTGATGTAGTGGGGTTAATTGTAGTAGTTGAGGCCGGATGTAGGTTCGCAATTGCGATAACCTTGTGTCCATTTCGGACGCAGTGTAGAATTGAATATAGGGAGTCTTTCCCTCCGGATATTAATGCGATCACATTAAGTCCTGATGATGGCGACGGTGGGGTCGGGGTTGCGATTGAAGGGGGCATTTATTTAACCAAGAGAGGGTAGATATTATTGTTTTTTAAAAAAGAAAAAAGAAAAAAGTAAAAGGGATGTGACAAGATAATAATATTCAGATCCACGAGAGTTAAGACAAAGAAGAAAGGGTATGTGACGAAGGAAGAAACGGATGAGTGACCTCAAAGATTTTGCATGAAACAATCTTTTGTTCTTTTCAATAATCTGATAACCAAAGGTGGGGAGAAAAGCGAACGTGACGTCGTAGTTCGGCAGACACAGATACCCGAAAATTGCATCCACAACCCGACCCAGAACTGAGTTTACGACTACACTAACTAATCGTCATGTCTGAAACAAAAATTTTTTGCCAACTCCTCAGATTATCACTAACTATGCCGCAGTACAACCGTACACGCTCAATACATCAACAGTAGATCGGCAAGCAATATGCACATTGGGGGGATGCGACAAAACAGACAAGAAATTAGGAGAAAATAGAAAGTAGAATGCGCATGGGGGTATGAGGCAAGAATGGGTGGAGAAACAGATTAAATTATACATGTGACCAGCACAGAAATGACAAAAACAGACACTAATAAAAAATCGAGGTATTACATCAAAATAGGGACACAGAAGGTAAATGTAAACGAAAAGTATGTAAAAGGAAGAAGGGGAGAATAAAATGGAGTACAAGAAGGAAAAAAAAAATTCGACCAAGAGAGGCGAATATAGGATTCGAAGGTCAGAAGAAGAAAATACCCCAGTCAGTAGGCATGCTTCAGTGTGAAACTCACCATGCGCTCTAGTTTTGATGCGCTCCAGTTCCATTGCAGCCCGGTCTAAATAACCAACCTCAAGCCTCCCAAGAACTTTTGAGTTTCTCTTTATCTCTTTTTCCGGTTTTTTTTTTTTTTTTTTTTTTTTTTTTTGCTTTGCTTTTTAGCTTCTTTGTGACCTTGTATGAAGTGAAAAGATCCGTGCACCATGCACTCTAGACCTTCTCTTTCCCACCGCCGGACGCCAAACCACCAAGTCCAAGTCAGACCAACCAGTGCAGAAGTAGGAGGGAAAATTATGGAAGTTGATTAATTAATATGGGAGCTCCTGGTCACATAGCGTTCGTGAAAGCTTCAAGTGAAAAGAAAAATTAAACATTTTCATCTCGCTTGCGCTTCTTAATCGGTCGTCGATCGACAGATGGAGCCTCTAAGTTGCCATCCTCTGAGGAAGATTCACTGGTTGTTGACTTGGTAGCAGCGGCATTGGCGGCTTCATACAGAACATTGCCCATTGCATTAGGATCAGAGTCCTCATATGAACCTTGTGTCCCATTAGTGTCAAGAACACCCATGACGATAGATCCACCGGCATGGGTTCTTGCATGTTGGGCAAGGTTGTCGCTCCTGGAAAATTTCTTGCCACACTCATTGCACTCAAAGGGTTTGTCTTGAGTGTGCAATGACCGATAATGACGCTTAAGGTGTTCTTGGCGACGGAAGCGACGGGAGCAAAGAGTGCAAACAAATGTCTTTGAAGGATCATCCGTAAGCGACTGCTTTCGGCCACGACGATTGACCGATACAGGTGCGGAAGCACCGTCCGAGGAGCTGGGTGTGTTGACAACAGAGTCCTGTCCGGATTGGCCATTCACTTGTGGGCCAGGTGAAGGCGCAGCTTCGGTGGTTGGGCGGCTGTTGAGGGGTACCTGTGCTTTCTTGCCTGCGGCAAAAGAATCCGAGTCGCTCTCCGAGGCACCAGTCCTTTTGAGCGACTTTCGAGAGCTATTCCGCTTCTTTGCTACCATATCTTCCGATGATTCAGTGGCATCACACTGAGATCCAGTAAAATCAGGGATACCAGACTGCGCCAGTTCCAGGTCTTCAGAGTCTTCAAAGCTGTGTTCACTTAAAAACTCGTCCTCATCTAATGAATACGTTCCCATACGCTGTCTCTTGCCACCAAGATAAAATGTGTTTCCACTCGGGTGGAAGTCAACCAAGCGGTTGACAAACTCGTCGTCTGAGTCAAGATCAGAGAAACTATCAAAAGTAGGCAAGGTACTCAGAGGATCTTCAGTAGAGCACGAAGTGAAGGAAGGCGTTGGGTTTTCATGAACTGGTAGTGTTACAGCCTCACTCCCTAGAACTACCTTGGGCTCCTCGTCATCACAAGAGAGAGAGGGTAGCGGTGGTAGCTCGGCAGGAGGATGGTGAATTGAAGATCCCACTGTCAGCTGGCGCGGATCGCAAAAATCCGAACTAGCTTGCTCGATTGGAAAAGCTTGCTGGGAACTAGCAAACAGTGAAGACACAGGAGATGGCGATGGGGAAAGGGATGGGCAGGAGCTGTGCGTAGACAGGAGCTCTGAACTTTGGCTGGCGGTGAGTGAGGGGGGATGGATGAACACTAAAAGGAGTCGTTAACCGCTGATCAACCCTAGATTCGGACTTCACCCTTCCCCCCCTCTTTTCTTAGGGCACTTTTTCACTAACCCCTTGAATGAAACGAGGGGGGCCAAGAAAAGGGGAAAGCGGGGGAGAAAAATGTATCATATATATATATATGTATATACTTACCAGGTGTCATAGGAGGTGATGCTGAGCGAGGCCAGTCGGCGCTAGCCAAGATCTCGGCATGAACATCACCCTCGCAACCCTCTTTGACTCCTTCCACCTTCTCAAAGGTAAAGAAACAATCATTGATAGGAGTCTGCAGTGTGCCACTGCTCGAGGGTGGGCTACTCACTGAACTCCCTGAGGTGGAGAGGGGTGGAGTTGTGGGAAACGCATAATAGTCGTTACTGACAAACCTGGTGTCCAGGGGCATCAGAGCCGGGGAACCCTGCTGTACCATGATGGTCGGCTTGAGACTTGACGGTTGTGGAGAAGCAATTGGTGTCATGTTCATCGCTCCCCGGAAAGCATTTGTTGTTGCCATCTGATGCATGTTCATCACCTGCGCAGGGTAGAGAGACTGCTGGTCAGGAACACAATGCTGCTGTGGTTGTTGCTGTTGAGGAGCAGCAAGTGGGTACGGTGACATCTGCCCATAGTATGCCTGAATTTCAGATGGATGGCTAGTGAATGGCTGCGGCCGTGGTTGTGAATCGGCAGGATAGTATGCAAATTGTGGCTGTCCTTGCACCTGTGTAGGTGCCATTGTGTATGTTGCGTCCATTTCTGATTCTATTTCTTGCTTGTCAGTCCTTCTTCCTTGGCGCATCAATCAATGACGTTGGTTAAACCGGTGGAGCAACTCACAGTGTGAATAGGTATGCTCTTGAAGCCAATATTATTAAGTATTTTGGTATGCAAATATATAAGACAGAGAAAAGGCTATTATTGAACAGCAGCGAATCGAGCACTGCGGAACTGGAAGATGAATGAATGTATTATCGTCGAACCGTCTCTCGCACTTGGATGAAGGAATGACTGGCAGAGAGTCGGTATAGTTCCACTGGCGATATGAGAAGCGATAAGGATCGCTAACTCTCTGTGCTTCTCGAATTTCTTTGGTTCTCTAATGGGCTATGTCGCAAAGTCTGTGAAGGAAAGACAGGAACCTATATGTGATACAAACCAAACCGCAAAGATGAGGAGGGTGGTTTGGGGTGCGCTCGCAAGGTGCCGGGAGACTGATAGAGTCGCAAAGTAAAGGCAAGAAGGAGAGAAGCCAGAACGAAAAATAAAAAGGAAGAAAAGGAAAAGAAAACGAAAGACCAGGAGGGTCGAGACAAGTCTAAAAAGGGAAAAAAAAAAAAAAAAGGAAAAATTAAGAAATAAAGAAGATTAATTTGAAGGGCAAGGAAAGTCGCGGGGGAAATGAGAGACAGGACCGATATGGGAGGGAAGGACGGAAGGATGGATGAGCAGTGGATAAAAGAGTGATCTGCCTGTGGTACGAGGTGTAGCGCCGTGCGTAGTGAGCAGTTGGACTGGAGCGGTACTTTTTAGCCTGGAAATTGTCTTGGGAGAGAAAGAGATGGGCTGCGTGGTGTGCCACTACTAGAAGCAATCATTAGAAAATAAAAATAAAAATAATAATAATAATAATAATAATAATGTATTATTATTTTTTATTTTATTTTTTTCAAAAATATAATAATTATAATAATAATAACCTGATAAAACCCGCCAGTGATGGATGGTGTCATCTATCCAGAAACGCTAAATTGTTTTTTTAATTTCTTTTCTTTTCATGAAAAATAAAAATAAAATATAAATAAAAATAATCATTTATACTCCGTTTAATATTATTAGGTTTGGTTTCTTGGTTTTTGTTTTATCTCTTGGGTTTGATTTGAATTTACCCAACTGTCTGTATTTTACTATTTTCGTAATTCTCTCTTTTTCAAGAAGAAAAAAAGTAATAATCAAGATATCCCAAGGAGAAAAGAGGATGAAATTTATTTTGTCTTTTCTATGTTTTCAAAATCATAAAAAATAATAATAATAATAATAAATAGTACTTTCATTATTACTACTGTATTATTATCTTATGCATCCTTTACAAAGTAGAGTTTCTTGTCGGGGGCGGGAAAGGAAGCAGATTGGCGCTGGTGCACATCTCAGTTCAAATCCAGTTGGAAGCGGAGACCAACGGGAGGTGGGACTGGACTTTTTCCAACTATTCCCTCCCTTTCCCATCATCATCATCATCACCAGTCGGGAGGAAGTGTAGGTAAGTAATAGAAGCAGTAAGAGTAGTAGGAGGAGGAGTAGGTATGGTATACTCCGTAATTGCCATCAGCAATCAGCCTACCTACCACCCAAACGCTATGTTGTGCTATTCCTCAATTTGGGAGGTTGAGGGGATGTCGACCACACACGCTTTCTAGTGCTGGCGAATGGCAAGTCAGACTAAAAAGAGGCCTCGCCCCACTACCTCGGCCGGGGAATCCCAAAATGGTGTAGGTTACTAGACGTGGGGCGCATGAGCACGAGTGGGAACATAGGCGACCCCATTTTTCAATGGTGTAAGGAAACTTGGCCTCATCCATTATTATTAGTATTATTACGAACTGGGTACGGCGACCAACTAGTACTAGGTAGGTACCAAACCTAGGAACCAGGTCCTTCGGTACGGATACAGGATTTGGGTAAATGCGGAGAACCCAATGTGCCAATAGGAAAATAAAGGCGAGAGGAGCGATGGGTGTGGGAGAGATACTAGTACCTATCGACTAAAAAGTAGTCAAATAATTCATAAAATCTGGGAGCACCAAAGGAAGGACAGGCGTTGTGGGTGAGAGATGGTTATTGGGTACCTACCTAGGTACACAGTAAGTACCTGGATGGAAACATGAGATTGCTGGTAGTTCACTAGGTACTCGCTGTCCGAATACCGCCCTGCTCGCCGGGTACCTAACCAACAGTGTTCCCAGGATTTAACAACAACAACAACAATAAATAATCATAAAAATAATAATTTTTATAATAATAAATCAGAGTGGCCAAAAGAATAATGAAATAATAATAATAATAAAATTCATTCTGATGTCTCATGTAATTATTATGTGCCGTCGGTAAATTATTGAGCATCAACTTATTCATGATGGCTGAGTTGAATTGCCACTGATGTCCTTCCGAGGCGTGTACGCTTCTTTCTTTTTTTTTTTCCAACCCGACCCAAGCACTAAATCAGGTCCCAGATGGATTTTTTTTATCGCCTTTCCTAAAATAGATTCAGCTTTTGATTACAATATGTTAGATAGGGTGTGTGTGTGTGTGTGTGTGCCTATTTACTCTCTTTCCACACATCTACCAGTCATGTTTCTTTTGTCACCCTACAGCTACAATCTTCTAAACCTTCGTGATATCACAGATTGATGCGCGCTTACTGAGGAGCCTGTCATCGAGCAATGACAGGCTTCGAGAGTCGTCTTCAGGTGATATGTTCGGTGTGTTGTAATAGAAACTTTGCGTTATCCTAGGCCTATCTGGCTTATCAGCGGCCTGTCTGTCCCACCAACATGGTGAGCGAGCACAAAATCCTGGCCAATGACAAATCCCCATAAAATTGAGGTGGGGGGGGAGGGAGGCCTTTCTGGAGCGGGGGGTGTGTGTGTGTGTGTGTGTGTGTGTGTGTGTGTGTGTGTGTGTGTGGGTGGGTGTAAGTGAGAGTACACCCGACCATCCAATGGGTATGCAGCGACTGATAGGCCAGACAACCTAGTGATTGTGACATTCAACCGAAGTTGGCTGGGTACGCGGAACTGCATTGAGAAGCCAATAGACTGTGCCTAGCAGGGGAGGGATTGACTCGCCGGCTGAGCTAGTCGGCCCCACTGAGCATCCCGTCCGCCATTTGGGGGATTCTCTTCTATCCCCGAAACGTAGAGGAAAGGAAAAAAAGAGAAAAGGCTCAATGGGGTTGGTCCCATCCGTTTTTCATTACACTCATACCGACCAGAACATCGTTATTTTACCCTAGATTTCCTACCTAAGTAAGATCAGCAACGAGGAAAACTTGGATGTGAATATTAAGAAGTGCGATGGGAAGGAGTTGTCTGGTCGATCAGAATCAGGGAATTCACCGCGTTGCCTTGTCTAACGACTACAATTGGCTACTCCGACTACGGTTGGTCGGTGCCACTGGGTATGCCATCGCGGTACACTTTCCTTCGACTTCTTGGATGGGGAATCCAAGAGGATAGGGGAATATCTTTCACGGTTTGAAATTAGTACAAAAAGAAAAAGGAAGGGAAGGAAGGAAGGGAGGAGGGGAAAGGGAAAAAAAAAAAAAAAGAAAAAAAAGAAATATCAACAACGTGCCAGCAAGAGTACATATGTAGGGGACAGTATTCATTGTGATTGATGGACAGCAACAGGGTCAAAGACATACTCTAGAGTAGATTTAAATTTGAAACGGTTTTCTCTGAACAGGTCTACTAAATGTGGTATGGTGCTACTCCGGAGTCGGTATGGTCTGATGCATCCCAAATCCCTGCCCTCTTAGAGTGCACACCTTTACCAGAGAACTTTTCATATGATCCTAGCCTAGTCATAGACATCCCAGACAGGATAGTTCATACTGAGCAATTTAAGAATAATAATATGGAAGCCTTCCTCCACTTTGTATGGGGTAGCTTGTCATATGCCAGGTACGCTGCGTGAGAAAGGTGTTATTGCATAGAATATTGAACCTAGTAACGCGTATGTATGTATTATCTTTTTTTTTTGTAACTGTCACAGAAATTAAAACCGTTCACCGCCAGAACAGAGACAGAATAATACCGACCTACCGAAGAAATAGGATAAATATAAATGCTTGCAAATGTATGTATTACTTAACCCCTCCAAAAACTTGCGGGAGAATTCCAATTATGCCAGCCTTAAATTTGAGAATTGAGCCACAAAGCACATAGTGCCTTTCGGAAGTTCGCTTCACATTTGCGATGAGACCTGTTCAAGGCCAGATGGATCGATCAGTTTGTTCGGCCTACTGCAGGAACAGATGCGGAGAGTGCAGACTGCAGTAGTAGCCAGGTACTCGTCGGAAAACAGCATCCAGATATCCATCAGCCCTTGCTTCAAGGCTAACAGAATGATGGGACGATTCTTGTTAGGTTCTCGGAAAGACCGTTACACAAAACACATACATGGGAACGCAGCTGTCAAAATTAAATTATTTTGATTTCCCTCCTACCTTCTTTCCATTCCTTCTTCCTTTTTTTTTTTTTTTTTTTTTGGAATTCGATGTTCCACGTCCCATCGGTTAGCCAATAACGGGTTTTGATAAGCGCATATATGCAAGCCTCTATCCACCTTGTATAGAGCCTTGTTTTTACCCTTCAATAGTCCCCTCACTACCATCAAATTAGATAAATATTTCAATGTTTATTATAAAGAGAAAGAAGTGAAAGATCAAGTTCTTTAATTGATGTTAGAGTATAATAATTTATATTTAAGTCGATCCATCTTTATTCCTGCTGCTTCATATTATTATTAGATACACCCCATTCGAAACATGAATCACAAATGATCAACATCAGTTCAAAAGACATAGCAAGCTAGGTAATAGGTATTCTTCATCTTTTAAAAATAATAAAACATGACCATCAATCCACCCTGACACAGAGCCCCTCTCTTCTTCCCCTCCTTTCCTCCCCGGCTCACATTATTCTCTTAAGCAAGGGGCGAAGGGAAAGAGCTGTCATATCAGAGAACTCCCCCAGACTTTGGAGCTCCCCCAAGCAAAGTTTACTGATGTGGTCCCCCAAAAGGAAAATAAAATAAGTAAAATAAAAATGGAAGGAACGAAGAAAGAAAGAAAGAAAGAGCTAAATGATCTAGCCATGATTTTCCAACGCCGCGTCACTGGAGTTCAACGACATGTTCGCCGTGTGTAACACAAACCACTGTTTTGGATAGGATCCATAACCCACTACTCAGACACTATTAACATCACTCTCCGCTTGAGGACTCATGACTCGTCGGCTCCTTTTCCATTATTTGGTTTTCTTTACTTATTTTTTTTTTTTTCCTCTTTATTTTTTCCTTCATGGAAATTAACTATTCATCCAAGTTCTAACTCTTATCCACACAGGGAAGCATCGTAGAGGGAATGTATTATTGCCTATTGTAGTTTAAGTGGTACATCTGTGGTCCTTGATTGGCCTAACTAAAGATAGAAAGGAGTAATTAACCCTACCAGTAGGTATTAATTAACTAACTGACTCACTAGTAACTAGTACCTAGGTCACTAATTGCCCTTTGTGGGTGAAGCTTCCAGGTTTCGGGACGGGCCTTTGGTGCTGTAAAACGGGGGTAGGTAGGTAACTAGAAGACTGGATGATGGGGACAGACAATTTCACAATTTCAGTTGTACCCAATATTATTATTAATAAATACGTACCAAATCCTCGCCCTGCTCACGTACCTAGGTAGGTAGTGGGTTTGTTCCTCTCTTAATAGTGAAAAATAAATAGATATATATATATATATATAAGACAAAATAGATTAATAGTCAGTGCTCTAGTGTCTCACTTGGCTATCTTTTTCGGTTTTTTCCCTATCCTTGGCTAAAAAGGGCAAGGCAAAAGACATGGGAAAAAAACAAAAAAAAAATAAATTGAGAGAAACTGTTTATTACGGTTGCCAACGTCGAAAGGGCCTTAGCAAACTGCCGTTTAACTACCTGCGAGATAACTTACCAACTGGGGTTAGGGTGTTGAGGCGAAGTAAAAGCCACTCTGAGAAAAGACTGAAAGTGGCTCTTTGAGGGGAAAAAAAAATAAATAAAACTAATCGCCACTTCTCACTACGCCAGTAAACATTATTATTATTATTATTGACTGGATACCTACGGACAACAACTTCATCCCCATTCAACCCACCTTTTATTTTATTTTATTTTATTTTTTCCTATCATACCATCATCCACATCGCTTCAACATAGCAAGCAAAAACCGAACCACCCCAAAAAACCAAATCCTATTAGCCCTAAAACGTTGCTAGGCTCAGACTGGGGGGGTCCTCCCGGATCCCCGAAGCCAACCAAAGGTACCTAAGAAGGTCGCCGCAAAATTAGCTTGATGTTGATATCCAGATGGGGCCGCCATTTTCTTAGCACTCAAAAAGAACTAGCAAGCAAGTTGTATATCCTGCGTAGTACATGTAGAACTGTATAGTCATAGTAGTGAATAATGTTGTTACCACAAAGGATATGCCGCTAGAGCGACCGTTTTGTCGCACAGACTACAAATTGGATGTATCAAATTTTTGTGATTGATCCCAAGAAAGAGAAGAGCGGGAGGGGGGGAAAAGAAAAAGAGAACAGGACCCAAAAAATGAAAAAAATGAATAAATATAAAAAATAAGCTCCAAGAGCAAGCCAGCTAAGGTATGAGCTACGAAAAAAAAAAAGTCGGGCGTCATCAACGGCTCTGAAAAATTGATAGGTAACAAAACTAGATCAGCACCACAGTTGAAGGAAGACCCTACAGAATGGCGTAGTCTAGACATTTCGGGGGGGATAGGATTGTGAAGTGATGTGATGATCGACCCTCCCCGTCATTGTTGCTCATCGCTCTGACCACCTTTCCCAGCAATCTTCTGATTTTCGAGTCTTGAGATTTTCGTGACAGGTCGAGTAAGTACTCCACTCCACACACAAAAACACATTCACGACACGACGGACAAAATCCTTTTTTTTTGGATAGACTTCTGTCGAAGGAAATATTAGCCCGAGAGTTGGCGCAATCCGCGTGTAATGTTTTTTATTGTTCCTTCAGAAATAATGAAAAAAGAGACCCCTCAAAATAAAGTAAAATTTTAACAAAAAAAAGGGAAAAAAAAAAATAAAGAAAAAATAAAATAAATCAACAAGACGGTTTAATTAATTCAAAATTATGTACTTTGTGATAATAAATAATTATACTCTTGAGACGCCCATGCACCAGAATGGTGGGTTATCAGGAGGCGCACCCGCGCTGATGGATACCTATGGACAGTAGTATAGGCCTAGGTAGTCCGCGTAGGTGGGCGCCTCCACGGTCCCCTTCCAGTCCTTTTGCAAGACAGGAGCTCGTGCAAGTTGTACGTTTGTCGTATGCGCGGCTTGTCCAGCGAATCAAAGGTCTTAATTGTCGCACTGAGCAGCAATAGTTACAAGGGACGTATAGGTAGAGACTAGAGAGTGGGATGTTGTAAGAGGATCCAGTGCCCGGTGGTGGATAAGGTCTAATTCACTTAACCGATCATGCCGCCTGGTTCCGAATCTTTAGTAGCGGGAAGGATTGATTGATTACCATTCACTGATAGCATGATGCCTATCAAAAAGATATGTCCCTAGATGGATACGTGCCTTCCGCTGGAGATGTTTAGGATCGGGGGGGGGGGGAGCCGCGGAGACAGGAGCCGACCGACGTTATCAGATATCAAGGTAAAGATAGATGATAAAAGAGGTAGAAAAAAGAAATTATCCCCAATCCAGAGCCATGCAAAGGGGGGGGAGGGAGAATTACCTGAGAGGCAAATAATCCGCGCCTGGGCAGGGGAAGGAAAAAAAAGAAATTATAGTAGTAGCATAGTTTGATGTTTATTTTTTCGAGGGTTCTTTTTTTCTTTTCTTTTTCTGGGCGTCGAACATCAATTCAGGATACCACCCCCGTCTCCTAAATTGACCAACCAGAAACCCGAGGGCTGGCCATGAAATCATTCCATTGCGGATCCACGTTTAATTACACTCGACGTTGAAGCTACCTCGCAATAATATTAATCAATCATGCAACGGCCTTTAGAAGTGGATTGCCCTGGCTTCGACGAAGTTACTTTTTCAGGAAGGTGGCTATAATGATAAAAGAACGCTATAATCGGGCAATGAACGGGCAAATTGTTTACACATCCACACACACACGCAAGAGAGATGGAGAGTTTGGCTACTAGATGCTACTTGATGAAAGGCTGATATGCGCAGACTGGAAATATAATAACTGGTTTCTCTATTGGGTCCCAAACCCCAATCTTTCGAACTTAATTACTAAATTGTGAAGAATTATGGATATCAAAGACCCATCAATGAGGCTAGGTACTAACTTCTGCTAGGAAACTATGAGTAATGTGTTTTCAATTTTGTGCTGTATCGTATGATAGCCATGAATAATTGTGGGTGTCTCCTTTCAATAACCAGAAGACCCAAAGGAAAGGCAATGAGAAGGGCAAGAAAAGTAAAAATAAAAATCTATATTATTTCTTCATCTCAGGATAACCACTATTGTGCATGATAGAGATAAAAGGTAGATCTTCCGGCCAAGCCAAATATATTAGAAAGAGGTGTGGCAACTAGTGGATGCTAGTCAGACGGTAAGCTCCTGACTTGGGCATAGTGAGTCGTGATAGCTATGTGCTACTACTAGGTATATAGAATGAGTTTAGTTGTACCTAGTGACTGTCTATTATTATTACTCATTACCCAGAGGTTCTAGTCATAAATAGAAGTGACCAGGAGTGGAAGATGTCAATAGCTTCAAGGTAGCCCGGTTCTCTTCCTACCTAGGATAGGAATTCCCAGAGCTTGAAATCTGAAACAGCCTAGCCACCCGAGTCGTCCAATAAGGTGTCATCTCCGATGCATCCCCTTACGTAGCACCCCCCCACCACTTCCGGCCTATTATTATTGCGCTGAAACAATAAAATGGATGTTACCTTGGTTGAACTATTATATTAAGAATAAAAATAGGCTCCATATTAGCCCGTCTAGTGACCCCATCTACGCTGCCAGGATTAGGATTCTTCGAATGTTCGACCGCTCGAGACTGGAGGAGGAACTCCGTTCTTCGTGCAGTAGTCGCATGTCCTGCAATAAGATTTCATTTATATTACATTATTAGTGTGGGATCTGAGAGGCAAAAATGGAAGATACTAAGGCACAGGGCGAGAGTAGGTTAAAAAAAAAAATGAAAGTAGAAAATAGAAAATCATAAATAAAATAAAATAATGCATGCTTCATCGCCTTGCAAAACCTTCGGAATATCGGCGGACTTCTCGGTCCTCTTCATACTGAATAAATTTTATTCCCGACAGGAACGGAATACCACCATACATTATGACGGAGTATTCTTTGACGTAAATTCCAAATTCTAAATCACAGAACACCCCATCTTAGTTGACATAACGATGGGGAGGTAAAAATAAATAAAATAAAAAGCATAAGAAGAATAAAAAATAACCCACTTCAATGCATACAACATACGTACTTAGTGTATATGTATGTATGTACGTATATACATACATACTCTACATACATGTATGTACCTACCTGTCAGGCCTATCACCGATGAGACATTAATCTGTCTTCCCGCCCCAATCTTCTCCCAATAAAGAACCAATAACTCCCAGAGATAGATTAAAGTATTACTCCCATTCTAATCAGACATAATAAACTAGAGAAAATCATGATAATAAGTGTAGATGGCGAAGGATGCACCTCCAAGTACTAACTACGTCGCTCCAATTTTTCTTGGCCGGCTTCTAGCCGGGGGGTCCGGGTATCGAGAGGAAGCTAAGTGTAGTGCTTTGCGGGGGCTGACGATACAGTACACCGTGTCCACTTTGGGTGTCTCCGTCGCAAGGGAACAATGGAGGTATTGGCGTAAATTTCGTCAGAACCATGTCGTATCGCATATTACCACGATAAACAAGACACGGAGTACAACTAGGTGCTAAATAACTAACCACCACCACAACTAATAGGTAGGTGGATTAACAAACTAGCTAACCACCGGGAAGTGGAGGGAACAATCACCTTTCCAGAGCATTTGGTGGTGAAGCTAGGCAGAGGCCTAGAAACTAAAAAGGCTTCCACTCCACAAACTAGAAACCATGCCCTTTTGCCCATTGAGGAGATTACAGCTCACCTCTCTCCTTCGTGGGTACAACTACGGCACTTGATTGGGTCACTATAATGCCGATGAGCATCACGGCACTTCAAGGTTCACCCCTCCTCTCCCCTCCCGAACCAACGGACAAAGCAGACAGACGCCCGTGACAAGTTCCTGGGATTGTCGATCTAGAGAGGGTCAGAAGGGGACCCAGGAGGGGGAAGGAAAGAAATTGCCTACCTAGGTTGAAAACAAGTCGCACGTGCGTTGATACTGATCCCAGTTGGAGAATATTGTTAGACTGGAGACTAACAAGTTAGGTGCAGAACTAGAACCCGTACCTACAGTAGCGCTAGGGGACTCTACCTTAGTTGATTTGAAAGTACACACAGTGCTAAGCGACACCACCAGACATTGGTTCGCTATTCCGACCCTAATCCCTGTATAGTATGTCTGCGGCCTTCTCGACCCGCGGTTCGAGTAGGTTTAGTTTAAGAGGGGAAAAGAACGTGGGTTCCATCCGGGATCTTGGTTGAATATCCCCAAGGTGCCCCCGCCCCTCAAAACCTTCTTATCGCACAGAGGACAGCGGAAGAAGTCTCCCCCCTCTCTTTCCTCTCTAGAACTCAGAAAGAAAATCTTAGGGCAAAAAGGGAAGTTCCTAAAGAGCTCCAAGCTCACCGTTGAACCTTGATGTGAGGAAGGTTGCCCCATGAAACTCTGAAGAGTCAATAGTACGAGCCCCTTTTGCAAAAGAACAAAGTTCAATCTTATGTTATTGTTTTCCTTATGCTGAAGATGACGGGGAATACCTACGAATCTAAGTCACTGTTCGGGAACTACCGACAACGATTATTATTGAACCTCCAGCTTGCCACTACTAATCGTTATTGGTGGCGAAAGGGAAAAAAAAAAAAAAAAAAAAAAAAAAATATGCGACGCGACAAAATAATATCAACAAAAATAAAATAAATCACAATCCCACGACTGCAGGTTAGACCTGTTGGTGTGCCACGGAACCAGCCTATTGCATGCTGTCACATTTCTCTGGTAAGAGAAAGCTCATGTGGGAGGAACCAATCCCATTCCGCTCTTTCTACCCTTCAGCCAACATTGGGGAGACTCCGACGTCGCTAAGAAATTTGAGACGATAAGGGAGTTTGCCCTCGTCGAATGGAATCTTCGGTCACAGCCAGGGTCACAAAGTAGCGCGATCCCGAGAATCCTTGAGTGAACTCTATCTTGAAAAAGTAGGATCTATCACGCTACGCCACTCCACAAAACCACACAGTCTGCGCCTCCGTCTTGGTCCAATCGCAGGCCCTCGACAGGGAAACTCCGTGCTGAGGGAGTTTTAGCAAGTAAAGTACGTATATTTCTCCAATAGCCTACCATTCCTACTCGTGGGTCAATGTGACAATGCAGGGGACTCTGCTTAGAGCATTGTGAACGTCCAAGGATTTGATGTATTCCTGTCATGATCGACGTGCCGGGACCATCTTCCGGGTCTCTATGTGAATGTGGATGTCAGCATACATTTCATAGCCTTAAAAAGAAGCACAGCGGTGTGGGCTCTGCAAGAGAAAGAGAAAACATGAACCCTATCTCATACTACTTGATCCTCAATTATGATGAAGGCCAAGCCCTTTTCCTCTCCATCCCACACAGATGGGGAAGAAGATAAGATCCACGGGTATTTTTAGCCGAAAAGAAAGAAAGAAAAAAAGGGAAGATCTTTCAGAATGGATAAATAACTATGGTAAGTAGTAAGTCCCCTCCCACCACCCACATAGTGGATGAAACATGGTAACTATGGTTCCTTGGGTTCCAGAGTGGAAACAATCACACAATAAATCATGGAAAGTACTACCGAATGATACGAGCACGAGCAGTTATACCGAAAAGGTACAATGCTCTTGTGTCCAACCACGCAATGCTGATAGTTGAATAGCCGAGCAAACTGACTGGTATCATTTTTCGATCTTTTTTTTTTTCAGTTTCCACGATTTTGCAAGGCAACAAGGTCCTCTCTTCCCATGATAGTAAATGACCCATTGATACGAACCATGGATCGTTCGTCCTCCCACAGCAACCAGGTGAGAACCGACTCAAGACACTATTGATAATTTACCTTTTGAAAGGATCTGCGTGAAAAAAAAGCAAAAACAAACGAGGGAACCAACAAAGAAAAGAGACGAAAGAGAAAATATTCCATTCCATTTCCTGAAATTTAGCAGTAAACATAGAATTTCCCGCAGTTAACCCTTTTTGGGAGGGTGTTCAAACTCAAGAAGACTAATTATTATGTAGGAGGTCATTAGAGTCTAATAATAATAATCAAGTAATCTTTTTCCACGGATCTATGAGTCGGTATGGAGCCACATGGTACATCAATACTCTGTATCCTTGATAGGCCGGTGGTTTTCATGATAATGATAAAGATAATTATCGAGACGAGACTACTGCAAGACAAGATAGCATCGTCATCATCATCATCATTTACGTTTACTTTTCTCTATCTCAAGGCGTCCTAATTAGCGGGTGACGGAACCTTATCACACTTATCACAGATCAACCCAAAAAAAAAAAGGGCCTGTCTTTTTTTTTTTTGGTTTATTGCAAGTTGAACACTTCCGTGGGGAGACACACATATACAACAAAAGAGGAAAAAAAACCCCCCTAACCTAGCTAATAGTAATAATGAAGAGTCAATCAAGATATATGATTTGATTTAGTTCGAAACGAGAGAACCACGTTACCCGCGCTCTCCTGCCCAAAAATAAAGATGAATAGATAGTTATATAGGGGGAAGAGGTAAAGAATGATAAAAAACAAAAAATAAAAATAAAATAAAAACAAAAACGAGGCCTCAGCGGATGGTAAATTGAGATCAACCTCCCTTGAATGGGAGTCAGTCTCTTCCTATCATATGAAAAACATCCAATTGTCTCATCATAAGCCTTCACGTTTTTGTGTGATGAGGGAAAAAAAAAAAAAGAAAGAGAAGAGGAAAAGAGAAAACTGCTCCCCCCAAAAGTCGAAGATTTTTCGATTACGTAATAACATGTAGTTAACTTAACTAACTAGTTAAGCGGACCTTCTCTCGCGTGTTACCTAATAAAAACTCTATCCTAATTTGGATAGTTACGCCATCTCCGAAATATCACACACCATAAATTCTTCCGTTACGAGCCAAAATTTTGAATTTCTTTTCTTCCTTTTCTTTCTTCGTGCGGCGACGCAACGATTTCACCCGTGTTGCTTGAACATCTTATTTTCTTCCTATGATGTTTTTCAGGCGTCAGTTGCGTCACAGACGAACGGAATTGCACACCGGTTCTTACTTTATTGGTCTTTCTGATTTTTTCCGAGGATGAGACCATTTGGTTTGGGATCGGACAACTTTTTTAGACACTCTTTTATCTTGTCTTGATGATGATGTGATAAAGAGTCGAAATACGTATTGCGCATAGTTTAGCCTGCTTTGTAGCCCATAGAATTCAGTAGTTTGCAATGGAAGATTTATTTTATCAGTTGACCCTTTTTTAGTCCTTTTCTCTTTTGATCTGCAAAATGCAAGCGGGGCTTTATTGTAAACATTAGTCTGCCCGGAATATGCCAGTCGGCGCAAAGTTCCTCCCCCAAAGGCAACAAAACACCTTTCCACGTTCTACTACAGGTCTTTCTATTCTCCTGGCTCATCGCCAATCTTCTCCAACTTGCCCATCTCTCTTTTCTGACCTGCTTCTCCAAAGATCCGGATTCTGTCCACCCGTAGCTTGTCGCTGTCCCCATCACCATCGACAAAGAACACAACAAGAGAGAAAACGCTTTGGAACTTGACAAATCGTAAATCCACCTTGGCAGTCCCTGTCTTTGCATCCCAGTCACTAGGCTCGATTGTCACCGTCTGCACCGCGGGAATGTCATCTGCTTCATCAAATCCCAGCACATGCGAACGGTTCGTGTACAGCTGAATTGTCTTTGGGCGCATGGGAGCTTCATCATCATCCTCAGAAGATGGCGGAAGAGAGGTGATATGGAGAGAGAAGACCTTGAGGGTTGACCTAAAAGGTATGTAAAGCATCAGCTGCTCGTCGGTGTCACTCTCAACCCAGTCTACAACGTCTGTCGTCTTGCCCTTTCCATTATTGCCAAGCGAGGACGGCTTCGACGGCTCAAAGAGTGTCTTTGGCGAGCCAAATTCGCTATCGTGATTAAGCAATTCAAGGCCCTTCACATCATATTGATCTGTGATGTCACCGTATCCCTTGGGCGTTGCTGCACCGATCCAGACAGCTCCTCCGCTTGCTTCACCCACAGCGCCAGCCGAAGAGTTGTCGGTTTTGCTAGCCTCTGACGCGAGCTTTTGCACAGTTTCCGTCAGCTTCTTAGTATCTGCGCCGCGGATAGTCGAGGTTGGACGACCTCGTTCGAAAACGATAAACGTAGGCATCCTAGATAGCCAGCCCCCAAAACATAACTATCAGCACAAGTACTCCATAGTAGAATGCTCCCATCTCTAGTATGATAGGTTTTCCGTAAATTGGGATAGGAAAGAGGGCACTCTTACGCAGTGACTCCATACGCTTGCGCGATTTCCTGTTGCTGGTCAACGTTGATTTTTGTGAATGTAATTCGGTTCGGACGCGACAGCTGCGAGGCTAACTGTTCGTAGGCAGGGGCGATGGCACGACATGGCCCACACCAATCTGCGTAGACTATATTCGTGGGTACAAGTTAAATAAAATCCAGTAGTTGTACAATATGACGATGAGAGGGTTGACCAAAGAGGGGGGAGGGAGGGGGAGCTGGGGAGCTGGGGGTCAGCAGAAGGACTCTTACAATCAGCCACAACAAAAGTGGAAGAGTTCAAAAGCGAGTTGAATTGCTCCTTAGAGGAGATGTGAGTAGGGGATGCCATTTCGGCGGTTGATGTGGGAGTTTCGATGGAGGGAGGAATGAGATGGGAGAAAAACAAGAATTATTGTTGGTAGTGATTGTTGTTCTTCTTTAGCCTCGCTATATGTCATCAGCCCCTCCCATACCTGCCAGAGAAGCTCCGACTTAACGCCGCGAGTACGCCTTTAAATATACCATATTTTAACCTGAAAAAAAATTGTGAATTATAATTAAATAAAACCTATTAGAGGGCGCAATACTTTAGTGGACTTTTTATTTCTTTTTTTGTTTTCGTGTTCACTATTCTCGACAGCTGCCCTTCAAGTCTTTCAGGCGAGCGAGAGAGGGGTTTTATTAGCCTCTTGGTTTGCTTTGCAATGGCAAAGTACCTAGTAGTATATCTAGTATACCATGATAGATCTGCAATAGTTGATAATCTACCAAGCGATCTTGGAAGACTCAAAAATCTAAACGAGAAAACCCAACTGCCCATCGGTGTGCGGTCGTAGAGATTCCTCTGTTTCGTCGCGTATCGCTCCTCCCCTGGCATCAGACATGGCCTCTGGATACTATCCAGTCACTGAGACTGAGGCAGGGATCATGACACGGTTTTGGTGCGGGGTTCAGGCTACTACACGGCTCGTAGAAAGAAACCGAATAGAGGGCCCAAGCGAAGGATAATAAAATGCTCCTTGAAGTAGGACAATGACATGTTGCTTCTTTTTCATGTCTTCTGCGCAACACCACGGCCATCATTCTCATCCTCCACTGCAAACAAAACCTTCATCCATAAGCTACACCCGCGACATCCAACGACAATCTCCCCGTGTTCTGCCTCCCTTTCCAAGTCCTGTTCAGTGACAAGGAATCCCTTCTCGTCGCCACACCGGCAACCACGATACCAATAGGTATCTTGGGCTTGTCCGCTTTCCACTTCATTCTCGCCGTCCTCGCAGATAAGGTCCTCGAGGTCTACGACCTCTAGACCCGTATGAAACACGGTCCCATTTTTCTCGCGGTCGGCAACTCGCGATCGGTCTAAACGGAGCGATCGATCATATTCGGCACGTAGGAAAGGATCAGATAGTGTTTTATAGGCAGCCGTGATCTCGTCGACTGTGAAGACTCTGCTCGTGCGCGACGAACTACTGTCGTGTGTAGGGAGAAGGATGGTAGTCTGGAAGTCTGGATCCCTCGCGACCGTAGTCGATGCCTTGTCGGGATGATGTTTCAGCAGCGCCTTGTGGTATGCATTTTTCAGTTGGTGCTTCGATAGCGCTGTAGATACCCCTTGAAATGGGAGGTTCAAGACTTCGTAGAAGTCCGAGGCCGCTGAAGTGGATCCGGTCATTTTTTCTTTTTTTTTTTTTCAGACCCTATGGATGTCGTAATGGTAAGGCCCTATCCTTGCTGTTAAAAGCGCTTTCCAGTGCCCAATCGCTTTATTTATTTGTGCAGATATGAGGCTAATTACAATATGCGAGGCAAGTCGCTGCGCTGATGAGTTGAGGATGTGGAATATGCGGAATTTAAAATTCTCCATCAAATTTGGAGAGTTACCCGCCCGTCATCTCCGCCCGCCATGCCAACACAAGAGAGGGGGAGATACTTCTATGAACGCTATGCTACATCCACTAGTACTTATCCAAGCAGACATGCAGCTCCTGTTGAATAAGAAGCAGAAATTATCTATACCCAATCACACATAAACTCCCCCATTGACCCTCAATTCCACACTTGAGACTCGCTCAAATACTATACGAGGCACAAACAGGATTAAACCTTACAGAGAGTTGAATATTTATATAACTTCTAAGTCTCTATCTATCTCTCCTTGAATAGCCGATTTTGTCGAGAGATAACTATCTCATCGTCTACTATCACAATTGAACATGAAAAGCTAACACAAAGAAAAAAAAAAAAAACCAGTCTAGCTGCAAAGTGCCGGATATCGAAATGTTAATTAAAAGAAATACAGTGCTCAAGGGCAGAAAGTCCAACGCAAAACCCAATAAGTATCAGGCATTAATGGTCCTTTACTCAGAGGTCTTGAAAACAAACCGGTCTTCAGCCTTGCTAGTGAAGGGCACACCAAGCTCGAGGAGCTTGACATACACATCGGTGAAATCCTTGAAGAAGGCGTCGTTGTCCTTAGCGTAGCGCTCGACATGCTTCTTGAACTCCTTGTCCTTGGTTAGTGCGATGTCGGTGGGAAGCATCATCAAGGTCTGAGTGGACTTGTCGGTGAACTGGGTAGGTCCGTTCCACTTCTTCTGCTGCCACTTCTCGTCAACCAGCAGCTTGAAGAAGTCGTTGGTGAAGACAGTGGGGCTGAAGTCCCAAGGACCATCAAAGCCCGATCGGTCAGTGTGAGCGCGACCAAGAGCGTGAGCACCAATCAAGGCAACCATTTCCTGGTCGTTGAATCCCATGCGGTAAAAAACATCCCGGATGTGCTTCTGGTCCTTGGAGGCATCGGGGAGACGTCCATCGGGGGTGCAAGCAGCAACATCTCCATCAACGCGGCCAGGCCTCCAGGGGATGACTGGGCCGCCCAATTCCTGGATAGCGCAAGAACCTGCGAGGGTCCAGAGATCGGCGTATGAGATCCAGGGGAACTGGGCCTTGATGGGCTCCAAAAAGTCACGGGCGATCTTGAGACCAGCATTGGCGCCGTGCTCAGACTCGGGGGCGAATCTCATAGTAGCACCGTTGCTACCTCCAGTACCAGTCTCCTTGTCATAGGTACCACTTGCGTGCCAGGCCAGACGGACGAGAACCTATTCGAAGAACGTCAGGAGGTCAGAGATGCTTCTAAAAAAAAAAAAAAAAGGGGGGGGGGGACGTGGCCCAGAGGGGGGGGACGTGGCCCAGAGTCGATGAAAGAGACAAGACACCTACCGGACCATAGCTACCATCGTCGTAGTCAGTCTCGTTGGCGAGCTTTTGGGCAACGGCATCATACACCTTCTGGTAATCGGCGTGGGAGGGAACAAAGTTCTTCGAGTTGACGCCAGCATCACTGCCGTTCAGGTAGAAATATGCACCAGCTCCACCAGCGACGGCGAGACCAGCCCACACAAAGGTGCTGGAAGACTTGCCTGAGCCGGCTTCCGAGGCATAGCCACGACGGGGAGCGGCGCGGAAAGCCTGGGAAGGGAGAGCAAAGCGGGAGCTGCGAACAGCAGGTCTAAGGGAGGAGGTGGAGCGAAGGAAACGAGAAGCGGATCTAGCAGCGGACGCCATGGTGATGTTGTGAAGAAGAGAGTGTAGGTTGGGAAAACGACAGGAGAGAAAGGAGCGGAATAAGAAAAAGATTAGGATCCCTCAGATGAAGAAGATAAGGGAAAGGGAAAGGTCGGAAGGAGAGGCCGATGACAGGGATACTCGCGACTAATAAACTGCCACTATTGCGACTGGCTTCCACTCCGACCAGTTCCAGATTTCCCCAATCCACCGAAACCCATCGAACAGGCGCAACGAGCCAATCAAAGGGGGCACATTGGTGAGCTCTGCAGCCAGATCTTTCCAATTGACTCAGCAACAAGAAGTTCTCTCCGCATTCTTGTCTCCGACGGACGTCGCCCTCCACTACTTTTACAAGGTACGAGCTGTGGCAATAAGAAGAGCAATTTCTTCTTATCCATGACCCATTGAACATTTGCCGCGAAATCTATGACGGTCTTATTACCCATCATGTCATTATCTTGGGTTGATCATCATATTCCCATTACCGTTGCGCCTCAAACACTTACTCTACAGTTGATAGGTAAAAATGTTAATGCGGGTGTGTAGCGGATCTCATCATTATTATTATTAACAGACACACGCTCTTTGGCTGGCGTCGGATACCGGGGGTATGGGTGGTTGCTGCGGTAAATTCCGAGGTCTTTTCTGAATTCTTATCCGTCAAACATTACCTAATCATTTTGTGATTAATTGTCTAGTTACTGTATGTAACTACCGAGTTAGTCTATTACGGATCATAGTAATTTGGGGTTCAATATATCAATATGTATCATCTCACCAGCCAGATGAATGATAATGCATTTACTTCGCTTTTACTCTCTCCCCGCTGGCCCTCTTCCATGTTTAAGGCAAAAATCGCCATAAATACTAACCCCCCTCAAATAGAGGAATAAGCAATTGACAATAATATAAGGTTGAAGCCTACGTCCAACAACAACGATGGAGGAATAGGAATAAGTGGTCGGCAATTAACAACTCAAAACACAAAGAAAGCATCATTAAGCTTTTTTTTAATCCTCGACACCGAGGTAAGGTACCCCCGTAGATCTAGAATTCTAAACTAACCACCGGATTCCTCCCCCAAACCCCTCTCGCATCAGTCCAATGATACGAGCAAGGAGATGTCCGTCGTAAAAATAGTCCTGCTGTTTGACCAGAAGCAAACACCAGGGTGGAGTAGACGCAGTCCTGCTAAAAACTGTTTGGTTTTGATCTTCCACTGAACGAACGTAAAAAGAGTAAGCCTCTATGTCATTGGAAAGACTAGACGCGCACAATGTGGTTTGTTGTTTTTGGTGTCTACAATTCCCCCCTTAACTAAGAAAAATCAAAAGAGACCCAAGCATCGAGTGAGCAAAGGCTGCCAATGTACATCGAAGGATAAAAAGGTCTCATCCATTAAGAGATCCCTTCGTGCTGGCTACTCTGTCTGATGTGAGAGATTTGGCGGGATGGGGAGAACAGGGAGGTAGAAAGTAGATCTTCCATCCGTGATGGAAAACAAAGAGAAAAGTCGATGTGTGTCACATGATTTAGCGTTTCTTCGCTTAGTTATAATCATGTGATATATGCGCTAAACCCTTTGTGGTGCATTATTTTGGTGACCTGGAGTTTTTAAGCTTGAGAAGTATCTCTATCTTATAAGGTGGCGTATATGGTGTATGATTTATAGGGTTAAGTGGATCACTTGGTGTGATTTCACTTGATTGTTATATGTATGGCACTTAGAGATCTGAAAATTTTTAAGTTCCTGGATTGGTGCCTGGTGGTTGGTTATATATTTTAGGATCGCGCGAGGGTACTGCTTACGCTGCAAGGACATGTTATATTTTACAATATAAGTAGGATTCAAAATAAGATATATATAGTATTTCATGTAAAAATAGAGAATATTTCTCATGAAGCCCAAAAAAACAAATGAGAAAACAAATGAAACCCGAATACTACTATCCTACCTATTTATTAACATGAAGTATCTATGAGCAAATTATATGCCTTAGGCACAACAAACCAAGATACACCGTAGCACACCACGTGACCGACACGGTATCGGAATTTCTCATATAAAAAGGTTGCCCTCCCTCTCGCCTTCGTGAGTTTTCTTTTTTCTTCACACTTATCATACCTCAAGAACGCATAATCAACCTCCAAATCCTGTTTATCCTGTATAGGTTAGCATCCATAGGATGGTAGGTCATATTGGCGAACGAGAGTGAAGGTTTTTCTTTTTTGGAAAGACCGAGCAGCTTTTTTTCCAATGGCTCTTCGACCGCACTGGGAAGCTTTTCCAAGCGCGATGGTGGATGGAGTCGCCTGTTGCTCAGACATACATTCTAATTTGCCACTACGGATTAATACCTGTAAAAGATAAAATTACAAAACTGAGGGATTTAAAGTAAGATGAAAAAATTATGTGGCCAATGCGAATCTAACGTAAGGTTCGGTAGACTGACGCTGCCTCTTACTCCTACTGTATTGGGTCTTGTGGTTTTTTTTTTTTTTTTTTTTTTTTTTTAAAAAAACCTGGGTTTTGGTGCATCACACGCTTTTCCCGGCAATGATGGGTATTCTTCCGACGATCCGCGGATGGTGAAGAGATTAAAGAAGGGAAAGAGAAAAATAGAAGAAGAGTCTGGGACCCTGAGGAAACCCGGAGTAGAAGAGAAGGGTTTATTGTTGTTCTCATAGTCTTGGGGAAGGAACCAACGCCGTTGCAGTCCTGGACCAAATCCTTTATTAATATATTAATTGGGGCTCCGTCCGAAAGTCTACCCCTGATTCATGGCCAAAAAAGGGACTCAACTCTCTCTCTCTCCTATTAATATATTAATATCTCCATATAACAATAATACGACTGCATTATCTTCTACATCCAAGTTAACTAAAAACTATTAAGTAACTATCCATGTAAATCATAGGCCGAGTGACTATCAATGTGGTCTTGAAGACCTTCCCTTTGATTTTATTCGTTACAAAAATTAATTATTTGGAGGCCCAACTCAACCACCACCACTACGTATTAATACCAACTCGACATCCTACAGCTCATTTGTCCTCTTCCCCACATCCACAACTCCCCTCTCACTCTCTTACCCTCTCAACTCCTCTTCTTGTCTTCCTCTCCTCTTTTGCCTCGTCAGCCTTCTCCAGCCTCCCCCGTGCATTTAATCCTGGATGCCCTGTCCTTGTAAATATGCTTTCATTCTTTGTTTGAAAATCGCTTCCGATCTCCGTCCCGGAAGTTCGGCCGCCTGCTGAGCCCTTTTCTTTTTTCCTTCTCTTCATCTTTCGTATTATTTATTTATATATTTTCTACTTTCCTCTTATTTATCTATTTTTCAAAAAAGAGAGCATTAATTTAGTCTTTCTCTTTTTCAACACTCTATAATATCCTCAACAAGCAATTGAGTCGCCTCCTTCCGATCGACTCTAAGCATTGCTCGCGGAGCGCAGGAAAAATAAAGATTCTCCGACCATTTGAAAGACTGCAACTATGGTCGCCGGTATCAGCAAACGCCAGCAGCTGCGCAACGAGCGCGCTTTGCAGGATCTCATCCGTACAGTTCCTGGCAATGATCGCTGTGCCGACTGCTCAGCTATGAATCCAGGTTAGTCAGAACACACACTTTCTCCGTTGATGGTGCCTTCGATATTAACTTGCTGTGTGATATTTACAGGATGGGCTAGTTGGAGTGTATGTTTATCGGTCGTCCCTTATCTTTGAACCCTCAAATCGAGAGAATCCCAAACTGATTGAACCGATACGCAGATTGGTGTTTTTCTTTGTGTGCGATGTGCTGCATTGCATAGGAAGATGGGCACTCATATTTCCAAAATCAAGTCTCTGAGCATGGACAGCTGGTCAGCCGAACAAGTCGATGTGAGTTGGTCTGGACGAGCGTGATGAAAGAGATAAAACCCAAAAGGAAAAAAAGAGAGGCAGTGGCTAATTCAGAGTGATACTACCTAGAACATGAAATCACACGGGAACACCATAATGAATAAGATTTACAACCCCAGAAATGTCAAGCCCCCTGTTCCGACCGACATTGACGAGGCCGACGCGTGTATGGAGCGTTTTATTCGACAGAAATATCAGACCCAAACCCTGGAGGACGGAAAACCGAAGCCTCCAAGCCGCCATGATTCCGGATACACAAAGTCACCAGAGGGGTCCCCTCCCCCTCTACCACCTAAGCCTTCCAGGCCCTTTGGTTTCGGCTTGAGGTCTTCCTCTTCTGCTACTAACCTCAACCGTCAATCTACTACCAACCGTGGCCTCGCCTCGCCTGTCGGTGACGCGGACCGTATATCGTTTGAATCAAAGATGAATACTTTGAGGGAGATGGGCTTTCAGAATGAGCGCCGGAATGCAACTGTTCTCCGGGGCTTGGATGGTAACCTGGACAAATCTATAGAAACCTTAGTCCGATTAGGGGAGGGGAGCCAACCTTCGCAGACAAAGACTCCCGTTGAAGCGACAAAATCCACAACCGATAGTCCTTTCGACCAGTTGGATTCCAAACAGCCTGCCCAGACAAATGCAAACGGAGTGAATTATAATCCCTTTGATATGTCTGCTACTACGCAGTCTCAGCCATATCCACCAGCACAGCCGCGACCCCAACCTATCCACACACAATCTCTCGAGTCATCTTTCCAGAATCTGCAAGTGTCGCAGCCTTTGTTTCCACATTCCACAGGAGGATATCCAAATAGACAGACCTCTTCGCCTCAAACCTTATTCCAACAATCGGCTGGTCCATTTACTTCAACCCATGGTGTTTATGTTTCATCTCCTCAGCCTTTTGATGGAGGCAACAATCCGTTTTTCCAGACGGGAGCTCAGCCGCAGGCCAGCGTCGCTACCCCATCATCAACTCAAAGCTTGCCTTTTACTCAGACAAATCCTTTCTTCAATCAAGTTTCACCCCTCCCTTCCCCTCTGCCGCCACATACCCAGAATCCTGCTACTCCAGCAACGCCTGGATCCTCTTACCCCCATCCTCTTCACCATGCGAATACTATGCCAGCTTTGTCCATGCCATCAACTCTCGGACAGGTACCGACTATCCAACAGCAGCAACCGCAAAGCTTTCAATCACAGCCTCAGCTTCAGAGTACCCAACCAGCATTGGGTTCATTCAATCCTTTCCAATCTATGATGGCTCCAACAACCCCGCAGAGCGCTGGATATCCTGCTCCATCCCCATTTGGCTTGTCGGCCCCCCAACAGCAGCTTGCACCGCAGCCCACAGGCCGTATGGATAAGAACAGTATTCTTTCCTTGTACAGCTTCTCTCCCCAGCCTTCAGCCATTCCTGAACAGCAGCAAGTTCTTTCCACCACGGGTGTTATGCCGCAATTTGCCCCAGTGCTACAGATTCAACAGCCATCAACTGTCAACGCTTTAGATTATAGTACCAACCAACCGCTCTCAGTGAACAACCATTTAAATGGCTCGCGGAATCCTTTTCTAGGTATGCCTGCTGGCTCAGGGCCACAACCGCAAACCCAAATTGCAAACCAACCTCTTGGTTTTGCTGGTGGCATGAATCCCACGCTCGGGACCAATGGTGTTTTCTCTAGAGGCCATATGAGCCAGCCAAGTGTAGATATTAGTGGTTTCCAAAACGGACGACACAGCCCGGATGCTTTTGCTAGCTTAAGTGCGCGACACGGATAGTGATATCTCGGACATACCCCTTTTCTTCTTTTTTCCCCTATTACTTATCTATCCTTTATATATCATTCGTTCCGCTCTCTTTTGGAAAGCTTGAACGGGCGATTGTAAGACTATTGAACGGATTGTTTGCATCTTTGGTGGCGTTTTGTTTATGATTGGAGGAATTTGGACTTTGACGAGCTGAGAATGTAGACTCGATCAATAGGTATATAGTTTGACATTTGAATGTATAGAATGGAGTGTAAATTCATCAACAACAAGCTGGGCTGCGATTGGTGGTAGAAGTAAACCTCCGAAACCTCCGACCTTAGGTATCTACACGTTTTGTGCTGACTGCGGTAGTTCACTTTTCCCTGCGCGGGGAAGGCGCTTACGGGTTGTAATTTGCGTGCGTCATCTCAACTTGGAGTTTTCACAAGGCTCTAGTAGCTCCTTTTCTCCCTTAGTGAGATTAGCAACTTGAGCTGCTATCATTTGCTGCACATTCTTGGTAGCTTCAATTTTCGTTGTACGATTTCTAAACCTGTAAGTAGGTAGTGTATATCTCAATCTGTCTCCAAAGAACCCACTTCAAGACTCAGCAGGCTGTCTGACCCCAACTGGCCCTAACGAATGTAGGTATTATAATCATTAAGATTTCCGAATCATCAATATGTCCTCCTCCATCGGGCCCATGACTTCTTCTACCTTTAGTTGGGCGGAGCTTGTGATGCCACAAGTCGACCCGGATCGGATGAGAGCGTGGAAAAGCTATAGTGATTTCTTCTACCTGGCTAAAAGTATCTTCCTACACCTTAAGTGTGATCACTATTTTTTTCAATATTTCTGACCAGATCTAATATAGATGTTCTTGACGTCGACCTTGAGGTAGGGCAATGCTTTTTATATTTTAGGAGCACATACGAATATTTACATAGAAATTAGGGGGATGAAACCAATTTACGCTGTATGAGAGAACAAGCCCAATCTAAAATATTCTTGGACTTGCTATCTGTGGATCGTTCTCGAGGAAATATGCTCATTAGTGCGACTATGCGGGCTATCTCCTCCCATTGTGCTGCTCGCGAATTTCACACGGTGGATGAATTGATTGAATATCGGAGGAAATATGATGCTGAGTATTTACCCCATCTAAGCGGTGACACTTGTGTTAATATCTTTTTTTGGATGTGAGGAAGTTTGTGGATCTGATATGGTGTTTAACTGGCAGGAAGATGCTTTTTTCAATTATTTTCTGCTACAAGCTGAGCCTAACACAGATTGAGATCGATGAAGTACTCCCGACTATACAATTTGCAGCTTCCGTAGCAGCACTTGATGTCGATATGCGCAAGATTGATGAGGAGATCTCTGATGGATTGATGGGAGAGAATCAAATGAGTGCGGCATGGATTCTTCTGAAATCCGACAATTGTTCGTTGGACAAGGTGAAAAAGAAGCTATCAGAAGAGGTGGTTCCAAACATGGAGTCAAAATTCTTGAGTTCTTTGGATGAAACACCATCGGGGGTGAAGTCTCTTCTGCTGCAAAAGGCTCGACATTGGGTCTTCATGAATCGATCCTGTTGTACGGGCTCTGATGGCACAAAGACAACTTATAAAGCCTTGACAGAAAGGTTTCAGAAAGAACATGGAAGAGCGCCACCACGCAACTTGCCTGAGATACGCACTGCTGGGGTATGTTGAGTTACTCTTTGCATCATCCACCCTATGTTTTATGCCCTAATTGTATGAGTGAAAAGACCCAGCTCATCCACGACCCAATTGACTATTTACAAGCGGAACCGTCTAAGAATATTTGCGGCACAGTTGTTCAGGCGCTTAACCTCTGGCTTCTTGCACCGGAAAAGATTGCGACCCGGGTTGAAAGGATCGCGAACCATCTTCATCACGCCTCACTTCTCCTTGATGATGTTCATGATGGATCCTCGATTCGACGAGGGAGACCTGTCGCCAACCGCGTATTTGGGGTTCCACAAACGATTAATTCGGCTAATTATTTATATGTGCTTGCGTTTAATGAGTATTTGCAGCTTGGTAACATTTCATCAAATGACATCTTTATCCGTGAGTGTTGTGGGAATATCCTATAAGGGATACAGAGTTGATTCGGGTTAGGTGAAATGCAAAATTTACATATAGGTCAACAATTGGACCTCTCCTGGACGCACTACAACCAATGCCCAAGTATTGAGGATTACCTCCATATGATCCGTCAAAGTGAGCCATTTAGGGACCCGTGTCAAGTATATGACATGTGACTAATTGAGAACATTTACAGAGACAAGTGGTCTATTGTGCATGATAGGAATGCTCTTATACGCACATGCTACGGAGTCTAGGTATGCCATTGCAAATAAATACCGCAGAGAAGTAAGAAGGGAGGGCTAATATGAGCACCACTTTAAGGAAAACCATTTCTGCACAAGATATTACCAAACTTATGATAGTTTTGGGCCAGTATTTCCAGATCAGAGACGACTACATCAACATTGCGTCGAGCAAGGTGTGTTATTTGTATCCCTTTTGATCTCTTGATTTTGTTGGTATGCTGAGGGATTTTACATATAGTACCAGAAACAAAAGGGCTTCGCGGAGGATCTCGAGGGTGGGAAGTATACATTGCCTCTGATTCATGTTCTAACAGAGTCGCCCCAGCGTATGATGATACGAAGTATCCTACAGGATCGAATCCGTAACGATGGTATGGCTGCAGACCTCAAGAAGCTAATTCTGGATGAGATGGAGCGCGTAAAGTCTCTGGAGTATACGAAGCAGGTCATGCAAGATTTCAAAGTTGACACTGAACAGCTTCTTGCAAAACTGGAAGCCAAGGTGGATATCCCGAACTCTATATTTCGCTTTTTGCTGGATCGGTTGGCATATATTTGATCTCGATAATTAAGAAACCTAGTACTTTTAACTACTGGGTTGGTTATCTAGAAGGTAGATTCTATAAATGACGTATGAGTGATGACATCAATCGTCTGGGAGACAAATGGAATCTAGGATTTTTAGCACGTTTGACTTTCACGTCATCTTAATATTAGTGATCTCATTTAGTGTTAATGGCTCACTCAAAACAAGTCATATTCTGGACGCCCTGAATGGCAAGCAGGCAAGTAGGCAAGCTCCAACAATACTTGAGAGTTGATATCTCTGATGCGCAACCCTTGTTTTGAAAAGCCCTTGGCATTTACCAAGGCGCTTTCGGGGATTCAACACGTGGGGTGTTGTTTGTTTATGGTTGTGGCAAATCAATGGCAAACTCGTGGCGAATATCGTTAGTTAGCACCAACCAGCCTTGTGGATGGAGCCTGTGCAAGGCTGATTGATCCTGACTCGACTTGTATATCGTATTGATCGAATAATAAGTTATTCACATTATTATTACGTTAGTCATTAGGTATTATCGCCACGACATGAGACACGGAGAAAATTAATATGATGTATATCTAATTAGTAACCAGTAAAACAAAAAAAAAAAAAAAACTCCGTGGGGTAGTAGGTAGGTGGATTAGAATTTTTGGTGCAACAGCAACATAATTTTCGATCTGTCTTACCTACTACCAACAACCTACCTTACCTACCCACACTACACTTCCACACATATACACATACACACACCCACCTGCCAACAAGCAAACATACCTAGGTAGGTAGGTAGGTAGGTAGGTAGGTAGTTCTCTGAGCGATTTAATTGCTAAATTTTTTTTTTTCTTTTTGCGTGGATTGTAGAGGTTGATTATTGAGGGCCATTATTGATGATGGACTGGACTGGGCTGGGCTGGGCTGTTCCTCCCCGCCCCCACCAACTAACTCAGTCTGAATAAAATTCTAGGCGGCACATGGTGAGAATATTTATTTCTTCTTGCATTAACGTTGTATGCATTGAATATGAACTCACACTTTTTTTTTTTTTTCTTTTTTTCTTCTCCTCCTCCTCCCTAGAATAAATATGTTACGAATAAAAAATGACTCAAATCGGAATTGTGACTGTATTCACTGACACAGGGAAGGGCTGAGTGTGAGGGGCATGCCACGAGTAATAATATAATATAATAATGAACCAGAATAAAAATGATAATCAATCGTATCGCGTGGCCAATTTCCATAATAGGTATCACCTAGGTAGGTATGAGTAGGTCCAGAGTTATACTCCGTAGTATATATTAAATTTCTCTTATCCAATTGAAAAGCCCCATTATCTCTTGGACGGACCGGTGCCCCCGAACGGGGGGAGAGGAGAAATTAATCAACATACAGCTCCTTCTCCTTCGCTCTCGGGTTTCTGTGAACTGGAATTCGTCAATTCCCGCCGGTAGTATCCATTTTGCCTAGCCTTGGCGTTGCAGTGGGACATCTTGGCACGAGAGACCATGCGGAAGATCTAGGCCAACTAATGTGCCCCGTGGGCAAGCATTGTTGGAATCGGAACTTCGTAGGGCTTGGCGTGGAGATTTGGGTACATTGCCATTGGGTTTCTTACTGACCTTAGAAGGGCCAGGAGATTATCGG
This sequence comes from Aspergillus sparsus, assembly GCA_027569235.1. Taxonomy (NCBI): domain Eukaryota; kingdom Fungi; phylum Ascomycota; class Eurotiomycetes; order Eurotiales; family Aspergillaceae; genus Aspergillus; species Aspergillus sparsus. Next base: position 360,005 of record JAPDES010000019.1, read on the forward strand.
CCAAGGCGCTGGGCATGGCATGGTGGGTTGATTATCTCTCGTTATCTTCATTCGACCAATGACCGTTTTCAGCGGTTCCTATCTGTTTTTTTTTTTTTTCTTAACCTCTATCAGGTTAAGGGTGAGGGAGGAGGGAGGGGGGAGGGCAAAGAAGGGAAATGGAAAAAAAAAAAAGAAACTAGCTCTTCTGGTCCAGCAAAGCACAGCACATGTTGGATGGTCCAAGGGTAATTATTCAGCCCATATCAAGAGTGCCTAAAATCAGTTAGTACCAGGTAGTTCATGGTTGATACATCCCTCCTCCACCACATTGGCACTGGCACTGTAGCTCCACTTAACTGACGACGGGGAAACATCTTAAAAGGCCTCTCTTGCCCACCCCTCTCGCTTTGAGATTATTTTTTTTTCGTTATCATTTATAATCTTGTGTTGAGATATCTCTCACTCACTCTCGCCACTTCTTCGTTCTCCTCTTTTTTGAGGTTGTCGAGTTTAGGTTCTTTTTTTTTTTTTTTTGAAAAGAGTCTCCTCTCCTGCCTTCTTTCCATTGATCTGCTTCCTTGCTAGATGGCAGACGAGAAACCTGTAGTGGGAGGGACTACCCTGAGTCAACCGGCTCACTCCCTCCCATATGAAGTGGTCCTCAAGGAACTTGGATCCCGGATTGACGAGGGCCTGAGTAAGGATGAGGCGGCTCATCGTCTCCAGCAATATGGCCCCAACAAGCTTGAAGAAGGCGAAGGTGTATCTGTTGTTAAGATCCTCGTTCGCCAGATTGCCAACGCAATGATGCTAGTTAAGGGACCCACTTTGTTTACCCGTTTCCCCCATTTTTGAATAAGAACTCCCAGAATCTGATCCAATTCTTTGCTGTGTAGGTTTTGATTCTGGCCATGGCGGTCAGTTTCGGAATCAAGTCGTGGATCGAAGGTGGTGTTATTGCCGCCGTCATCATGTTGAATATCGTCGTCGGCTTCTTTCAGGAATACGCAGCGGAAAAAACTATGGAGTCCTTGCACTCACTTAGTTCTCCGACAGGTACAGTTACCAGAGAAGGAACGACATTCTCGGTTCCATCGTCTGATATTGTACCTGGTGACATGGTGGAGTTGAGGACTGGCGATACAGTTCCTGCTGATCTTCGGTGAGTATTTGTTCCTCTCGTTCTTTTCATTAAATATTACCTGTCCTATGGCAATGGATTTGGAGTTCCATTTCTAAAAAAAAAAAAAAATTATTGGTGGTCTGTGCTCATGCTTCGAATAGTTTGGTTGAAGCTGTTAACTTCGAAACCGATGAGGCTCTGCTCACAGGAGAATCTCTCCCTGTGCAGAAGGAATGTGATTCTACCTTCAAAGAGTATACTGGTCCCGGTGATCGGTTGAATATTGCATATAGCTCTAGCACCGTCACTCGTGGTCGCGCGCGAGGTGTGGTCATTGGCACTGGTATGGCTACTGAGATCGGTTCTATTGCGGCTGCTCTTCGAGCTGGCGATAGCAAACGTCGCCCTGTTAAGCGTGGCCCAGATGGAGAGACTAAAAAGCGCTGGTATCTTCAGGCCTGGACATTGACTGGAACTGATGCAGTTGGCCGCTTCCTTGGCGTCAACGTGGGCACTCCACTGCAGCGGAAGCTCTCGAAGCTTGCTATCCTCCTCTTTGGTGTTGCCGTTGTCTTTGCTATTATTGTCATGGGGGCGAATGGCTTCAGTGACAATAATGAGGTTATCTTGTATGCTGTTGGAACTGGCCTCAGTATGATCCCTGCATGCTTGGTGGTGGTCCTTACTATCACCATGGCTGTGGGTACCAAGCGCATGGTTGAGCGGAATGTTATTGTTCGCAAACTAGACTCACTTGAAGCTCTTGGGGCAGTGACTAATATCTGTTCTGATAAAACTGGCACGCTAACCCAGGGTAAGATGGTTGTTAAGAAGGCTTGGATCCCCTCTCAAGGCACATACTCGGTGGGTACATCTAATGAGCCCTTTAACCCCACCGTCGGAGATGTCACTCTTACCCCGGTCCCGCCAATGAGTTTCGATGAAGAGAAAGAAGGCCCAGCTGCAAGCAATGTGGAGGAACTTGTTGTTGGAAATCGCCAGCTTGAAGACTTCCTTGACGTAGCATCGATGGCTAATTTGTCTCATGTTTTCAAATCCCAAGAGGGTGAATGGCATGCACGTGGTGAGCCTACCGAGATCGCCATCGAGGTGTTCGCCTCCCGATTTAACTGGAACCGGGACCGATGGACTAAGGGGTCCAATGCGATCTGGCACCAAAAAGCGGAATTTCCCTTTGATTCAACGGTGAAGAGGATGTCTGTCATATTTAGTAAAATCACCCTGGAAGGTGAACATAGCATGGTCTTCACCAAGGGTGCTGTTGAGCGTATTCTCGATGCTTGTACCACAGTCATCTGGGACACGAATTCCTCATCTCCTGTCACACTGACCGACGATATGCGCAACCAGATCCTGCAAAATATGGAAAAACTGGCCAAGCTGGGACTCAGGGTCTTAGCCTTGGCTCACAAGCCTTATGTTGACCAGCCTCGACTCCTGGAAGGCTCCGATCCCAACCGTGATGAAATTGAGAAAGACCTGTGTTTCCTTGGACTTATTGGATTGTATGACCCGCCGCGCCCCGAGACCGCCGGTTCGATTGCAGAATGCTACCGAGCAGGGATTTCAGTACACATGGTGACCGGTGACCACCCCGGCACAGCTAAAGCTATCGCTCAGCAAGTTGGTATTATCCCCGCGGATCTATCAAAAGTATCCGCCCAAGTTGCAGATGCCATGGTTATGACAGCATCCCAGTTTGACAAACTCACTGATGACGAAGTCGATGCACTCCCAACCCTGCCGCTGGTCATTGCTCGATGCGCGCCTCAGACAAAAGTCCGCATGATTAATGCATTGCACCGACGGGGTCGCTTTGCAGCCATGACTGGTGATGGAGTTAATGACTCTCCTTCCCTCAAGCACGCAGATGTTGGTATTGCCATGGGTCAATCAGGATCCGATGTGGCAAAGGACGCCTCTGATATCATCCTCACAGATGATAACTTCGCATCGATCTTGAACGCTGTGGAAGAAGGACGCCGAATCTTCGATAATATCCAGAAATTTGTGCTGCATCTCTTGGCTGAAAACATCGCGCAGGCATGCACACTGCTGATTGGTCTTGCGTTCAAAGACAACGATGGGCGATCAGTGTTCCCGTTGGCACCAGTGGAAATTCTCTGGATCATTATGATTACTTCCGGTATGCCAGACATGGGTCTTGGTATGGAGGCGGCTGCACCCGATATCATGGACCGGCCACCGCAGACGAAGCAGGGGATCTTCACATGGGAAGTGATCATTGACATCTTGGTGTACGGCATTTGGACTGCAGCCCTGTGCCTGTCAGCATTCTCCATTCGCATGTGGGGATTTGGCGATGGCAACCTTGCAAGTGGATGCAACCGTGATTGGTCTCCAGAATGCGATTTAGTGTTCCGGGCACGAGCCACGACTTTCGTGTGCTTGACCTGGTTTGCCCTGTTTCTTGCATGGGAGATGGTCAACCTCCGCCGGTCGTTCTTCCGCATGCAGCCCAAGTCGAAGAAATACTTCACTCAGTGGATGTACGATGTATGGAGCAACAAGTTCCTTTTCTGGTCCATCATGGCCGGCTGGATTACCATCTTTCCCATCCTTTATATCCCCGTGCTTAACCATGTGGTTTTCAAACACACTGGAATTAGCTGGGAATGGGGAATCGTGTTTGTCGAGGCCATTCTTTTCTTCATGGGGGTCGAAGCATGGAAATTCGCTAAGAGAGTCTTCTTCCGACGCATGGCGAAGAAGGAACAATCTTCCCTTGATATCGTGGATCCTACCAGCAGTACCTGCCCCCAAGATGTCTAACGTTTACTGTCCCTAGCTCGACACATCAAGCAGCTGGGGACAAGACCTAAATTGGAATTTGATACGCGATATTCAGGACCCGACTTACTGGACACAATGGAATTTTTTGGTAATTTGAGAAATGGAAGGATGAAACGCTGGAAAGAATATGGGAGAAAATGGTGGAGAGGTAGAATTAGATATATGATAGATAGTAATGCTTTAGCTAGGTTAGTAGTAGGAATAGCAGTAGGTAGTGGTAGAAGAATGCCATTGTTGTCGGGGACGATTTCTGGTGTTTTGTCATTTGTTTTCCCCTCCTGATAATAAGTATCGTGTTGATTGGGCGATTTTAATCCCTCACGAGGTGTTTTTATTGTCCTATGATGGTAGAGAGCGACGTAGAAGTTGAAGCGGAATGCGTGGATATTCTGTTTCGTATGACGATTGATTCATATCTAGATACAAAAAACAAGCACGCCAAAACTTGTTCCGTCCAGGACTTCCTAGTGGTAAACCAAGTGTATTGTACATATATCGTACATATCGTGATAATGTAGCCGTACATGCAGGGCTTCATGATGATCTTGTTGAGCGCCTGTTGACAGTATGTTAACCTTTACCTGGTAGATAGTAGTAATACATTAAATTAACTATTGCCACCACTGATGGGTGACTACTGCCAAATGGCCATCATCCCTTTTTGCGCAGTTGTGGCAGTGCAGCGGTGGCAGCACCGGATTACCCCTTTAGGATAGCTTGAGCTCTACAATCGTATGGCAGCTTTGAGCCACTAAGAATAAGGCAACCCTCCCTCACTACAGGTTTTGGTTTTTTTTTTTTTTTGATGAGAAATATTGATTCGTGTGGAAGAGTGCAGCTCAGATTTGCTTTTGGTGGGTACTTTATCTATGGATGTGACAGCTCTCCGGAGAGGATTGGAATGGAAAAAGGAGGTTCATGTAGATCACCTCAGCAATTGTCCTGGGGCTTGGCATACATGAAATATCACATGACTGTATATAGTTCCAGACACATGAGATATAGGGTATAGGGTATAGGGCATGGGTAGTGATAATATGTAGTAGGGTATGTTAGTATGTACTAATAAGGGTAGGAGCAGGTGTTATTGCGGCAATCGTCAGCCATCTTCTGCAGGAAGAGAGGTCAATGCAGATTATCCCGGTCGGACATCGGTGAGTTCAGTCGCGAGCTCCGGGCTTAACGCGACGAACCCCGACTCAATATATCAAGAATTGACGATCGAGTCAAGCCTTTGGTATTTTAATTCAAACTCCCAAGAATACAGCGGACTGTATGTAGATAGAGAGAGAGAGAGAGAGAGAAACAAAACGGTGAGAGTGTAGTGTCTCACCGTGTCAGCCTTATTTATTCGGAAAATCCTCCGTCTTCTCCGTACTCGAAGTAAAAGGAAAATAATATATTAGGCAAAACTCTACTGCTTCTATGTAGCTTATTGAACTCGGCCATCCGAGCGATTCTTACTGTTTGGGGGGGCAACAAAAAATAATCAGCGATACCGGAACGGAACCCTCTTATTGCCACGAAAGGGTATTCAATGGCTACACAGAGGGAGAGCTTTCTGTATCTCGGTCAAAACAAAGTGTACGGATGATGGGAGCTGCTGCATATAACCGAGGCAGAACGGCTACAAAGTTGCAACTAGTTCGAAAGCAACCTGTTGTGCAGGACAAAAGACGATAACGAGAGTACCTAGGTAGGAGGTACGTATTGAGAGTACTAGCACTCTAGATGCAAATCATCTGCCTACCTAAGCTCAGGTCAGATGAATGATCGAAATTTTTACAATCCCTGTAGGTTATTTTCTTTTTTGGCTTATTTTCGGTAGAAAATAAAATGAGGCTTCGAATGACGCTTCACCTAAGCTGAGTGAGAGAGAGAGCACTCGGGAAAACCCGCCGGATCCAGGGACACAGGAGCAGCATCCTGGTAACGTTTAGCACATGCTTATTTTAGTACTTCTTGCTGGTCAGTTCGTGTTTACATAATTTATGATTCATAGATAGTGAAGAAACTACCTAGTTAGTTAGGCCGGTAGTTCTTTAGTCAGCTAGGTTAGGGTCCGGGATAATAATAATAATATGTTACTGGGATAGCGCGGCTAGCCTCTTTTACTCGTGAGGAAGTCCTACAATCACTAGAGGGTTTGTTGAGAGTGTAGAGAGAATCTTCTGATGAGACTGATGGAGATCTGTATGACTTTCAATTAAGGGGTGGTTTGAATAAAGGGGAGAAAAGGGATGAATTTAGAGAAAAAAAGAAAAAATAAAGACCTGCATAAACCCAGATCCTCAGAGATTTGCATCTTAGAAAAACAAACAGGTAAAATAATTTTATTTTCGTTTATTTATTATTTACTGAAAAAAAATTTTTTTTCTTAGCTACGGAGTAAAGAGACGGGCTGTTTTCGTCCATCCCTTCAGCTTCATTATTCACCAAAGAAATTTCCTTGATGTAAAAAGATATATAGTCTGCCACCTCACCCTCGAAGAGAACTCTTTCATTACAGTTTATTTATTTTCTAAAAATTTTTTTTTTTTCTCAAAAAAAAAAAAAAAAACCACCAAATTCAAGGGATTGAAGCGGCTAGGAGCATTCTTGTATTTCTTGTCCGGGTGGATTGGATTGGCCCAAAATGGCAAGTTCCTAATCCGAGGATCGGTGAGACAGACCATAATTTTACTTGAATTATGACCTCTGATCACTGAAAGGGCTGGGTAAAAGGGCGGCTGACTGGTTTCCGAGGAGCAGCTGCAGCCGCCCTTTCCCTCAGAATCTATGAAGAGGCAGGATTTCCTTCCAGCCGAATCCTCGGTTGACTGGCTAAATCCTACCCGTTTTGGGTTTGGATTTTTGAATTTATTTTGATTTATTTTCTGTGACCAACTCCGGTGCTGGTGGAGCCGCATACCCGATTCGGCCCGGGTTGGATTTTGATTTGCGTCCGAGAAGCCATCCAGAAAATTAGCATCCTCTACACTGCCTCTGATTGGTTGAAACTGCATGCGCCATGTGGGGAGGTACCACTCTATCGGACCCAGTTCAGATCCACCGAGCGAAAAAAAAATTTTCTATCTTTTCCTTTCATTCTCTCTCCCTCGATTTTTGGCCTTCCTTCCCCTGCGCCCTCCCCCCTGTGTAGTAGAGTGTGAGAACGTAGCAATTGAAGTTATAATGAGACTTAAAGGGGGGAAATATAATCAATTGAAGCTCAAGGGATGTGAGAATCCTATATAAGTGAATCAAGGGAGTCCGGAATGACTGGGAAGCTAAGTGGGCATACTTGACCGTGGCTGGAGCAACCAGTGGATTCCACACACTTTCTCGCAATTCATAGACACGATAGACAGCTCACCACAGCTCCACGAACAAGATTATTATTGGATGAACCAAAAGTCAGCACCCTTGGCCCCATCCCGAAGGAACCCGACTTACCCAGCAGAGGAAGAAAGTGGAATGCCAGGAGGACCACTTGGTCCATGATAGGGATACAAACAGAGTATATTCAGTACACCGTTTCACTTCCCCCTACTCCAGGCCCCGTCGTACGTAGGGTTTACAATACACTGTACCCCCCAAACCGGCCAACCAGCTTACTTGACACGCGGAGGGTTTGGGAAAAAAAGGCGAAAATTAAGCGGGAATAAGTATTTATGAGTTAGTGCGGTTTTGCTCCCCATTTTTCTTCTTCCCTCCTAAAAGATTTCTCTCTCCCTTTCCCCTTCTTCCTTCCTCTTTTCCTCTTCCATCCATCTTCCAGTCCAATCTCTCTCTCTCTCTCTCTTTCTTTCCTCACACTTCTCCAACCCATTCACCTTCACAATGGCCTCTTCTCGTGTCTTCGCCTCTCGCCTGGCCACCACCATGGCCGCAACCACCAAGGTTGCTCGCCCTGCTGCCCGCCTCCAGCTCAACGCTGTGGCCCCCAAGCGCACCTTCACCACCCAGCGCAAGGCCATCCCCATGACCCCCTTCCAGACCATCAAGCGCCAGCAGCCCTCCAGCCTCATCCAGGCCAACGCTCGCCAGGTCTTCGCTACCCAGCAGGCTCGCCGCCAGTACTCCTCTGAGATCGCCGACGCCATGGTCCAGGTCTCCCAGAACATGGGTATGGGTTCCGCTGCCATCGGTCTCGGTGGTGCCGGTATCGGTATCGGTCTCGTCTTCGCTGCCCTCCTCATGAGCGTTTCTCGCAACCCCGCTCTCCGTGGCCAGCTCTTCTCCTACGCCATTCTCGGTTTTGCCTTCGTTGAGGCTATCGGTCTGTTCGATCTGATGGTTGCCATGATGTGCAAGTACGTCTAAATTTAACACGAGAGAGAATATTGTGTACCGATAGAAGAATGAAAGAAAGAGAAGAAGAAGAAAAAAAAATTTTCAAGAAAAGAAAAACAAAGATTGGTTCCTATTTTTTTTTCCATCACGACTCCCTACAAAAATCTTGCCAACCGGATAAACCTACGTCAATGTTATATTTTATGATTCAATCAAAACTGGGAGTGGGACTCGAGTCTCTCTTTTTCTTTTCTTCCTTTTTTTCTTTTTCTTTTTCATCTCTTTTCTTCCTTTGAGAGTTTTGTCTGGTTGGCAAAAAATCCCCCTTGTAAGAGGTAATCAGTGGTGGTCTTTTTATATATCATGTACTACGCTATATTTTTTTCCCCTTTTCTTTTGTTTTCCGGTCCTGCCATCTACAAATACACTGTACATATAGAATTTATAAAATGACCACTTAAACAAAACACTTAAGGCCGGAAACTCTAAAACTGTAAGATTGAATTAAAGCCTAGTAAATTAAGGCCAAATAGCCATATAACCATATTCACCACATTTCTTTAATTTTTTTTAATTTTTTTTTTTTTACCCCAACAATGGCCTGGTGGTTATTGAAAGCGGAAGAATGCGGATCCCTCACCTCCAGATCGTCAATTGTGTGTAGGGAGGAGGGAAAATAAAATAAAATAAAATAAAATAAAAGAGCCCCCCTAAATAGACTGGAAGAGTCTAGAGTAGCTGCTACCTTTTTTTACCTTTGTACTGGAGAGTATTATTATTGTCTGTAAAGAAAGAAACGAAAAACTGAAAACTGGCCTGAGTAGACTATAGTGTAAACGTCACCGATCGCCTCAACAGCCAACCCTGATTTTTCTTACTTAATCGGAAGTTACATTGTTACAGTTTTTATTAACTATCTATTATTATAATGATTTAAGGTCTCTACCTACTAACTACTTGCTAGGTAGATTACCTATGATTTTTAATATTATGATATATTAAAGATTTTTTTTTTTTTTATATATAAAAAAAATCATCCACCAGTTTAATTAATGGTATATATAATTCTTGAGCTGACGTTGAAAAAAAATAAAAATAAATGAATAATTAATTAATTGAAAAAAAGACTCTGCATTGCATGAGCTGTATCAATTTATTTATTCCCCCTTTTTTTTCTTTTCTTTTCTTTTCTTCATGTACTGTTGTTAGAGCTAGCTAGCTAGCTAGCTAGCTGCGTGCATCTGCACCTACACCTGCAGCATTATTATTCAGTCAATATAATAATAATAATAATAATAATAATCAGGGTACTCCGGAATACCCGTTGTCGTCGTTGTCGGAGCTCCGGCAAACCATCCTACCTACCTACCTACTTAGATACCATAATCGTTGGATACTAGAAACTGCCTTCGTCTTACCTCGCTCAGCTTAGAGTAGAGTAAATAGAGTAGATTCCGGATGCTGGATGCTTCACACGCCAAATGAAGCTGGTAAAACAAAGTATTCAATAAGGTAGATAATAACAATTCAAACCTGATGAATCGTCGGCTCGGGGGTTTTTTTCCCGATCCTGGCGACGATCGTTTTCCCTGCCTTGGAGGTGCGCTACGCTACCCAGTTAGTTAGTCAGTGGTTTGTGCAGTTTGTGTGTGTGGTAATAAGCGGTTGAGGATGTGTGTTGTTCCAATGTATTGTATACATATTCTGTAATTAATATTACTTACTGAGTCGTCATTCTTTTTTCTCTCTCTCTCTCTCTTATTTCTTCTGTTTTATTCATTTTATTTTGTTTCTTTTTATTCTATAAATAAGAGCATACCTACGAGTAACCATTCAATTGGAGGAGTAACACCATCCTATATATCTAGAGAGCAATAATAATATTATAGAAAGGAGGACAAAAGCCGAAAAAAAAAAAAAAAAGGAAAATCGTTCATCCCTCTCGGCCAAACCCGGAATAAATCGTTCCTTCATGGAACAAATCCCAACTTGGAAACATCACCCGTCGGTTTCTTGTGTACTTCTCAACCCGGATATATATAACTCATATACTCCATACTATTGTAGGTAGTTTTAGTTTTATGATACAACAGCATCATCAAAACAATCCTTACTATCATTCTACGTAGAAAAACAAACAAACAAAATGATTCCCCTCTACGAACCCAAGGATGTTCCCCGGATCAAAAACGCCAAACGACTCACACTGACCCGCACCAAACAGCTTATTCGCGCGGCGGAGCGTGGCCATGATGATCCTCCGCCGCCTCCGGGGCTGGGCGAATGCTGTGGGAGCTCGTGTGATCCTTGTGTGAATGATTTGTGGAGGGAGGAGTTGGCCTGTTGGAGGGAGCGGTGGGGGATTTCCCCGAATGGGAACATTGATACCAAGAAGAAGGATGATGAGGGGAAGAAAGCATCAGTGAGGATGCCTGGAAGCTTTGATTGGTAAAAACCTATTTTTATTTCTCTTGCTATGTATGGGGAAAGATTTGGGGGGGGGGGGCAAACAAAACTATCTGATGGTTTGTTTCCTTTGCGGTTCAACTCCTCATCATGCTAGACACACTTCATTCCCGCTCGGCATTTTTGTCTCATATTCCAATACCAATCGTATATCCTGTCCAGGCCCCAACCGGAGCGTCCACTGGACTTCTCCATTCTTACGAAGACTGGCTGTGCCTTTCCCCTTGCTTTTCTCCATCACCAGGGGCGCCTCATCTCCTTCCTTGTCCAACCCCCGCGGCTCCAGAATCGTCAACCGGAGTTTCTCCTCTTCTGTGACAGGAATCTGATCTGATACAAGGAGATCCACTGCAGTGCTTTTGGAGTTTTTCAGCCAACATGACCGTCGGAATTTGGCTCCGTCCTCCTTGGTGAAAAACCCACTAGATAGTGGTTTCACCGAGGGCTTCGAATACCGCACCTCGATACCTGGGTCAATACCGAGCGAGACTGTGAAGTGCACATTCGGTGCGCAAGACTTAACTGCCGCCGTTCCAACAAATGTATTGTCCACTCGGATGCCGACTCGACCCGGGTGGAGCATTATCGAGGAGGTGTTTTTAATCCGGGCGCGGAGGAACGCGGCTTCCCGGTGCTTCGGCACAACCACGTATGTCAGCGCGACAGATTTCAGATCAATCTCAGCGAGAACATGACGTCGGCATACAAGCGAAGGCGCTAGTGTACGGCGGCCAGGGATCTCGTATGTTGTCGTCAACCCGTGTTCTTGTTTGACTGAATCCTGATGGGATAAGAACCCTGGCCCGAGGGTTTGGGCGTCCGCATCATCATCGTCGTCATCATCACCGTCGCCTTCTAATTTGATGTTTGAATCCGTCTCTTCAAACTCTTCAGATTCGAACTCTGCTCCAAAACCACCAGCTCGGGCTGCTGGAGCCGGCGGCGGCTGATTCGCTCTTGCCACGCTGCCAAACAGACCTCCTCCTGTATTCGACTGTGGAGCTGGCGCCCCGAAAAGGGACGCAGATTGCTGCTGTGTGTTTGAGCTGCCAAATCCTGTGTTGCCAAATCCTGTGTTTGAGGCTAAAGAGCTACCAGCTGTTTGTTGCGCTAACTGTTGGGGAAGCTTGACCGGGTTCCCTGTCTGCTCCTTCGTTGTTGATCCTCCAAATAGACTTGCTGCTCCTGCTGGTGGCGGTGGTGGTGGCGGGGCGTAAACGCTGCTTCCCTTGTTAGACCCAAAGAGACCGCCTTTCGTAGGTTGTGGAGCCAGGGGCGGGGGTGGTGGTGGTGGTGGTGGGCCAAACATGGATTTGCTAAATCGTTGGTTGCTCTGTGGAAACAGGGGGGGATTAAAGGCTTCAGAAGTACTATGTAAAATCCTGCCCCAGGACGGCTGGCCCTTGAAAGAGTCCTTCTGTACTGTATCTAGTTTGATGTTCCAAGCCTCTAAAGTTGGGATACGTACGTCAAGCCCTCCGAACGAAGCCTGTGAAGTCGATAAAGTGACACGGGTATCGCGCCAAGTCTCTGAGCAGGTGTTCTGGAATTCGGCGCGGTAGGACATGCGTGCGGATGATGTCGGGGTATTGATATTCAAGTCGTACCGGGATGTCCAGGATGGCATAGGCACAATGTAGGTCAATCGCAATGTCACCTCTATAGGGTCTTGATTATCCTCCGACTGTTCGGTTGGCCTTTTTTCGATGACTGAGCTCCGTCTGCTTGAGGAGGGCGTGAGCGTTGTGGTCTGGCTATCGAGTGACACGACCACCTTGCCGACATTTTGCGTCCAAAAGCGTTGTTTCTCGCGGCGCACGCGCTCCAACTGTGCACGCTTTTGCTGCTTTGCACGTTCACGCTTTTCCTTCTTCTGTTGAAGCGCGCGATTGCGCTTTTCCCTTTTCTGCTGGCGTGCTTTGAGGCGTTTCTCCTTCTTTTCACGAGCCTCCTTGTTTGCCTCCCGTCGCTCCCTTTGATATTGCTTCTTGCGACGATCGAATTTCCGCAGTAGCCTTTTGAGAATCTGTTCACCGATGACCAAGTCGACCTGGCCTATATGGTGGCGTTCTGCCTCGACGGTTCGGGTGTCGTTGTATAATTTTACGAACTCGTCAAGCTTGGTCACGTTCTTCGCCCTTTCCGTTTGAAGGCTGGTGCCGAAGTCATTCAGGATATTTAGTACTGAGAGCGATGAATTTATGTCGTTGCGCGCTTTGGCAAGTTTTGCTTCAACCTCTAATATTTCGTCGCGAATCGCCTGCAATTCGGGATCGTCATTGCCATCATTGTCATCGGAGATATCCGACTCATCTTCCTCGGGGTCACTACTTGCGCTCGGATCACTTTCATCGGAGCTACTTTCGTCCTCACTCTCAGCAGGATAGACATCTTCGAATTGCTCTTTTCTTGGGATGATCTCAGTCTGGATGTCGGTGATGAGAGCAGGACCGGAGCCCTCGATTCGGATGGAGTCGACATCGACGGTGGGATCTAGTCCTAGGACAGTGATCTCATTTTGACCGGGCTAGGAGAGAAAAAAAAAATATGAAGGTTTAGTCTTTAACCTGGATTATTCAGAATAACAAGGAAGGAAATAGGGACAGTACATACCAGGATCGTTGTGTTGATTTCTCGAACTACGGTCGCTCGATGCGGGGTGAAGATCACTTCTTTGGTAGATAATTCTGAGATGAGAACTTCTGATGTTGCGATTTCCGCCATTCTTGCTCTATGATGTAGATAAGGGGGCTACAGAAGAGTGCATAAATTGATCAAAATGCTGAGAGAAGAAAACAAAAAATTAAGAAAGATAGAAAAAAAAAAAAAAAGAGGGGGAAACTCAGCCTCAGCAATCAATTATTATAGCAGATGCAGTGGCGCGGGGGCCTTCTTTCGAGTTCGTGTTTAGTGTTTTATGGGGCTGCCTAAAACGCCATCTCGTATTGTGACTCTTTGCGGCCCAGTCAGGATTCACAAAATATTTGATTGTTAGTTGCTATTGGTTGGTGCTCTTGGTTTCATAAAGTCAAGCTATCCCTATTAGCTAGGTACCTAGGTACCTAGGTAGTATTCAAGCAATAAATGGTGCCTAGTCGTTGTTGCTGTTGCCCACATGCTTGAAGAATTTTTATGAAGTATCATTAATGGATTGGGGGGGGGGGGGGGGAGAATAAATAAAATAAATAAATAAATAATATATGGGATATTTAAAATTAAAAAGCCAGTAACAATCAAAAATAAATATAAAAAAAAAAGAGTCAAATAAATAATCCCCTTGACTCTGAATCTGTGGCATAATCAATGAAAGAAAGAAGAGGGAAAGAGAGACACAAAGAAAGAAACAAGAAGGTATTGAGCAAAATTTGCATCTAGTAGGAGGACATCATATCTCTTGACCCAATACCACCCTCATCTTCCTGCACCGCCTCCTCCTCCTCCTTATACCATTTAAATGAACATTTGAGCACCACATCTAGTTCCCTATACCTGGGATCGGGATTCCACTGCCTAGCTCACCAGCCCCAGGGATATCCACAGGCGTGATGCTCATGGGATCATCAACAGGGCCCTCATTCCTCTAGACGATACCCAGGGGAAGAGCTCCCGCTCCACCTCCAATCAAGTTTTTTACGTCGTCGAGAGGGGAGCTCTTCGCGGGAGGATCGGCCCTCTTGGCAAGAGGTATGGGGAGTGCTCCTGCTCCAATCAAGTTTGTTAGGCCGTCGAGAGGGGAGCTCTTCGCGGGAGGATCGGCCCTCTTGTCAAGGGGTATGGGGAGTGCTCCTGCTCCAATCAAGTTTGTTAGGCCGTCGAGAGGGGAGCTCTTCGCGGGAGGATCGGCCCTCTTGTCAAGGGGTATGGGGAGTGCTCCTGCTCCAATCAAGTTTTTTACGTCGTCAAGAGGGGAGCTCTTCGCGGGGGGATCGGACTTCTTAGAATGTAGAGCAGGAACATTAAGGCCCTCGGTGTGAACGGCGTGAGAAAGACGGTCAGGCACACCGGTCACACCATCCCTCCGCATCATGGCTGCGTTGTCCCGTGGCTCAGGGTGAGGGGGGATTTTAGCAAGGCCCTCCTTGCCTTGGACATTGGCGTTCAATTTACCGACCGGTTTGGCTTCTTTAACATGAAAACAGGTATTAGTTAATGTGAATATCGGTGTGATAAGCTGTTTGGTAGGTATGAACACGTACCTCTTGCCATAGGGAGAGCCGTGACGAAACTCGAGGCGGCGAGGAAGGAGAGCACAATAGAGGTCCTCATCGTGGCAAAGAAGGAGTCGGCCGGTGGGATGATTGCCTTTTGTTGGGGAGGGTGAGGGTGAGGGTAGAGAAGAGAAAGAAGTAGTAGGAGGTTAGGTGATACCAACTCTTTAATAGCTTTCTCTGAACCTAGAACATGACTGTTCAATATGTCCGGCATCAATAGAGACGTATGGGATAAACTCTGATGGTCTCACGAATGTGGCGATTGAAATATAAGGATGACGAAAGCAAATTTGAGGATATATTGAAGAGCCTGTAATAATTGGGATGCTCTCTGCAAGTGGCGAAGATCATCATATCCACAGTTGAATTGGTGTCTTCTATTCCTAGGGCTCTTAGGGTCAAAGTCGGGGAAAAAAGGGGGTTCTCCCCAGTCGTGCACCCTATTATCTCCTGGGGCAGTTTGTCACTTCAAGAGTAGCTTTTTCTGAAACAAGAAATCGATAGTTAAATGATTCCAACTCCATGTGTACTCGGAAATGCAACAACCCCTTGCATTGATGCAAGGGGGCTGACGACGCCAACCTTGGAGCAAGATCTCCTGTCAATTAAAGAAAGCATTTTTTGGGCAATCTTGACTTGCGTAGACCTTCTCTCCTTTTTGCAAATTAAATTTCCGGTTCTGCAAGGAAATAACCTCGAAATTTGGCGGGTCTTAGTAGGAGTTCATGGTGGAAAAGGGGCGAAACAAAGGGATCATGATGTGTTAGAAGTTAGAACTGTTGCGTCGTTGCCTATGACGAAAGCTGCTCGTCGTCCTCGATCTCAAACTTTCCCATCCCTCCTCATCCCCCCTTTCTCTCCTTTCCCAATCACGAAGCTCTTCCTCGTCCTCTCTTCGAGTCTTCTTCCGCCGGATGCTCTTTAGACACTGGCTGAGAGCTTGGGCAAGAAGTACCAGTGCAACGCCCACCCATGGACTCCATTGGCCTACATCGTGATACGCCTCATTTGTAGGTAGAGACCAAAATCGCACCTCATTCAGCGTGAGATTAACGAGAAATCCTCCGCAGGACGCAATGATGGCATAGTACCGAAAGAATATCCAGATTTTTTGGTGACGAGGGACTTGATTTCGAGCACTAGTACATGAGAAACTCGCGGAGGGGACCCGACGATGGTGATTATTCCGGCGTCTGTCGAGAATCCAGCTTCCGATCCACCCCAGCTCAAATCGATCCAGAGGACTTGGCGACGACAAATAGTCGCTATGTATACGGCGGTTCCAGCCTTGACGACGGATCCAAATCCAGGTGATAATGGAGGCGGGGATTGTTGAGGCGATTGTTGGCACAAAAACAGCAGTAATATCCCTTGGGGGGTCAAGCTTGTTGTGCCAGGCAATTAAGCTGTCCGATGAGCGGAGTATGGGGTGCTCTTCTCGAAGACAGACATAGGTGCAATTAGCCCCAGCTTCACGAAGAGACGATATGATGGAGTATGTATCCTCTATAGAGGCAATACACGGGGGATCTTGAATAGACCCTTTGACATAGATTAATATGACCGCAAAGAAGGCACCGATTGTTGCCAAGCCAGCCCAAACGACGATAATGGCTCGAATCTCCTTCTCTGCAGCGTGTAGCGTAGTAGACCAAGCGAGCAATGGTGCTGTCAGCATGACTCCCGTTGATGTGATGGCAAATACCCCATAAATGTCGAGATCAACATTGAGAGATCGAATCTTTGTGAGAAGGAGGATAGAATGGATCGTTGCTGCGCCGCCATATGACATGGCACTTGCGAGTGCCCCGGCGACAAGCCATCGCTGACGACGTCCTAAGACCCCGAATGCCAATAGAAGGTAGAAAAGAAAGCGCTGGATGGGGGCATACACTCCAGACAGGGGGTAAATGCAGAGAACTTCTGGGCCAGTCTGATCATCAGCGACCGCCAGAGGGATTATTAGGGCGGCGACGGCGACTAAGATCAAAGAGTCCCACATCAGTCAGCCTCGTTTTGTGGTTCACTAAAAGGGTTCGTTTGGCACTAGTTTCCGAGCCTTCTCTGTGTAGAGACTCGAGAGCGAGGAAGTATAACTATGGTCACTCTTCAAAGATTGCAGCCCAACGTGCGTTCTCATTGTTGTTTCAAAGAGGTGGGGGAACATAAGGTGTTAATCTTGTGAGTTTTGGGCAAACGCCCAGCATTTTGACGACACCACACCGAATACGAGCGTGAACAATCACTTCTAAATCAAGCATGTCTCAAAATAAAGGACACTTGCTTTATTTAGTGACCTTCCAGTACAAAATATGAGATTAACTGCTCATTATTTCATTATTGCACTAACGAAAAACGTCAATTTATATAGAAATGATGGGGGGCGCATTCACAGATAGTAGCTTCCTTTGCCCTTGAACGACGTTTTTGAGGAAGAACCCAGAGTATGAAATACGAATGAACTCCCTCCATCCTGAAAATGGGAATGATCTGCATTTAAATAAATTTTCTCTTTCTCCAATTCGTAGAATTCGGGTGTGATCATACCAAGGCGTTGGAAGTTTGCTATAATGACTAGGCGTCGCTTAAAATATAAAAAAAATAAAATGGCATAACTGTGTGTCAACCTATTTAAATATCATGATTAGATCAAGATAAATCTTGGAGACAAATTCAGTCTGAAAGAATGGGGGTGGGGGAAATCTATCCTCAGTGAAGGTCGGTATTACCTATTTGGATCGTGATTAACTCTGGAGAGAAAACTATCAATCAATTATTGCAAATAATAAGCAAACTGAATTATTATCATAACAACAAACAGAACGGTAAAATTAATATGTAGCTATAGATGTTACTGTAAAAGGGGGGCTTTTGCTACTCCGCATTTTGCGTATGAATAGAAACAGTTGCTTCCTTTTCCTTTTCCTTCATTAAGTCCCCCTCTGCGACATGGACGGCTTCGCCCTCCGTCTCAATCAACGAATCCACTAGAGTCTCTTTGGCAGGCCAGCAATAATTGAGCACTGTGTGTGACACCGAGGCACAGACGATACCATAATACCAATTCATGTTAGCTAGGTATGCGGCTCCACCTATGTCTAATGAGGGATTTACAGCATGAACGAGACCGGGGAGCTGGGGAGTGGTTGATACTATTAGAGTAACGAGAGCTCGCCAATTTACTCCACCAGTAAATCTGTATCGGCCATGAGGTTGGTATAGGGCAGGAACGTCAATATTCTGTCGTTTGACGAGGAAAAAATCCGCGACTTGGATGCCCTATTCAGATTAAATGTGAGCATGTCTCCTAAGATTATTCTAGACTCCGAAGAAGAAAAACCCTCGGGGTGTAGGGGAGGGAATTACCATTATAGGGGAAAGAAACACCCCCAGTGAGTTCATAAAGTTAAGAAGCGATGTAGCTGAGTGTAAGATCTTCCAAGGGACCATCACCCAACCTCCTACAATTGTTATAATTACAGCACCTCGACGCAGATCAATCCACTTAGGGAATAAACTTGCCATATCATTCGCACCGGAGATGACTGTGGCAGACATATTAACGCAAATTTGGGCCAAACACCAGGATACGCCGGCGAAGAACGCTGCAGCTCGTCCCTTGGGACCTTCCCATTTATCAATCACGGCAATGGGGTCCCAGATGTACTCTCCATAGACGACTTGCGTCGCAGAAGTGACAACAATACCGATAATAGCGACCCAAGTACAGATCAGAGGGAACCAAAGCCCTTGGGTGAGAGATGACCTGGGGGAGCGCATGTATCTTGTGAAGTCTGGAATATTGACGCCAACAGTACTCCTGATGTTCAATTAGTTGTTTGTTGTTCTTCGAACTTCGCAAGTCGAATTAAAATAACGTACCAACTCGCCGTACAACTGGTGAGAGCCCACATGGTTAACCAAGACTTTTCTGCCCCAACCACTGTCGCGCGCTGTTCCCAGATATCTCCAGACCCACCAGCCTGAACGCAAATCCAACTCACCATACCAACGATGGTGGCAGTGCACATGATGACCTTGATAGCAAAGAGCCACCTGAGTTTGTGGGGTGGAATCATCAAAAGCGGGAACTGGACAACCCAAAGGACAAAATATGAAACCATCTGTTGGGTTGTGATTCCTACTGACTCAGGAATATGGTTTGGAATATTTCGATAGGACGGCCAAATTGCTCGTATAACCTGAGTCATGGGGGCTACTCCTAGAAAGTTTGTGATGGCATGCCAAAACAGGGCAGTAATCAGACGGACAATGACGGGGAATTTTGCCAAATGGTATCCAAACGATGCTCTCGCGAGGACGGGAAATGGGACGTGGGTTTTTGCACCCGTGTACCCGTTCAGCGACATAGGAACGGCCATGACACTGGAACCGAATATAATGCTGAAGACTGCTTCTCGCCTATTGGAGCATCGAGCATTTAGAAAAATTTTCTGTGAACCGAGAAACAAATTATGGGATATGAAGTTACCAGGTCAATCCCACAGCCAAAATTGTACTCCCAGTCTCCCAACTCTGTATACTGATCACATCACTAACCCAATAACCCAAGATAGTTATGCTATCCCAGGTTCTACGGGCAAGCGGAGTCACATCCAAATCAATGTTCGTCCATGTTCCGGGAGGAGCCCAGCTAGATTCATGTTTCGGAAGAACCCAGCCATCAAGGGTCTTTTTCTTTTTCAACTCCTCTTTTGCCTTAGTGAATCGGTGGCGCGGAAACTCCATACCTCGTGGGAAGTCCGTGTTGGAAAATGGGACACGAGGGGACAAGAAGGATGGGAAAACAAATTAGGAAAGATTCATAAGAAAATTTTTGAGTATTGACAGTGGATCAATGGGGCTGATAAAGCTGCTATTTAACCGCCTCTAGAATCTATGTCGTGCGATATGTCTATGGATACTGCTATCAGGCCTGGAATCTGACGGCCAATCAATCTACTTGTGATACACATTTGATGTTTACCTTCTCTTATCTACTTGTTGGCTCTTCCTTCTTGCTTTTTTGACTTTTGTCGAAACTTAAAAAGCTGCATCCTATGGTAGCCAAGTGGGAAAAAAAAAAAAAAAAAAAAAAAAAAAAACTGAAAAGCCCGTTAGTGGGTTGGAGAAAGCGCCGACAGTATGGGTAGGATGGAGATAGAACTGGTTTGGTTTGGCACTAAAGACCTCAAAATTGGCGCGTCAATAGACGATTTGACCAATCTGTGTCTGCCCCTCTTATCGCAGGATATTCCATCTATTCCGTATTGTGGAGATAAGCGGGGGAGTTTTTTCTTCGCATTTGGAGAAGTTGGCCTGAAAGAGATTAAAAGCGAAAATTGGGGAGATAAGGAATCCTGATCCCGCTTAACCGGTATCGATTAACGATAAAAATGATAAATCATGTGTCTAAGGTAGATTTGACTGTCCGTACAGTGAAAGAGTAAAAGTAAAAGGACCCTGGGCAGAAAGTTGTTTGGATGGGGGAATAAAAAGAATCTTGAAGGCCTTCGGATATTTAACCGCTTCTAAAACCCCTCTTTCTGTTTTGAAGGTGTGGATAATATCTTCCTTCAGTTCCTCGTTCCAACTTCAAGCCCTCTCTAATATTTTTTTATTAAAAACTCCCGACTCCCCCCACCAAGTAACATTATGGCCACTCAGGCAAAAATCCAAATCCCTGTGATCGATATTTCCGGATATCTAGAAAACGATGCAGCTAAAACAGAACAAGTCGTAGCTGCTCTCCGATCAGCCTGCAAAAACCCGGGCTTTCTCCAAATTACCGGCCACTCCGTCCCCTCAGAAGTTCGAGCCCAGACACTTGAGCGGCTCAAGGACTTCTTTGATCTGCCCCAAGAGGTCAAGAAACAGTTTCACCGGAGCCAGTCAAAATGTTTGCGCGGATACGAGGTCGTAGGCGAGCAGAAACTTGAAGCTGCGCTGGGCGGCGACCAGAAGGAAGGTTTCATGATCGGTCCTGAGTTGCCAGAGGGACGATTTTTACAGGGCCCCAATCAATGGCCGGAGGAGGCAGTCTGTCCCGGCTTTCAGGAGACGCTCATGAGGTATTTCAATGAGGTTCATAATCTGAGCAAGTCAATGTTTCGTCTGTTGGCATTGAGTTTGGGGTTGGAGGAGACCTACTTTGACAAATTTGCTTCGAGCAAGGATTGTATGCTTCCATCTGAATTATCCTTCTTATTATGAGGTTTAATTTTGGTTGCGGCAAAAGAGAAAAACTAACCAGAATTGCAGCAATCTATTCGTGCAGAGCCCATCGTTACCCACCAACGACACCAGAAATTGCAGCCAAGTCACGGGGTATTGGAGCGCACACTGATTTCGGCGCATTAACTCTACTCCTACAAGACGAAGGTAGGGCTACGGATCCATAAATTATATAAAATATACCTGTTTGGAGCTAATCTTGTGATCAGTCGGTGGCTTGGAGGTATTTTATGAGCCCCATGATGCGTGGTATCCGGTAGCTTATGTGCCTGATGCATATGTCGTGAATATCGGAGACATGATGGGTGAGTCCCAAATACACATATTTCCCAATTGGAGAGAAGCGACTAAACAATGATAATCTTTTTTTTTTACGTAGAACGATGGACCAATAACCGTTACAAGTCCACCCGCCACCGAGTCATATCTCCTGTCTCGAATAGGGAGCGTTATAGCGTTGCGTTCTTCAACGAGGGTTTGCTAGATCAGGTCATTACGTGTATCCCCACATGCATAGAGGAAGGCGAGAAGCCATTGCATGAACCGATCACGGTTGAGGCACATCTTCGCAGTCGTTATGGCGGTACTTATTGATAATAGGAATGCTGGTACAACGCAAAGAGAATTAGGAGATGATTGAATTATGCCTATTGAATGAATTAATATACACCAAACCCCTTTTATACCACGTCGTTTTATTACATTAAATTGCTCGTGCAGATTTATGTGGTCATTAAAATTTGCCCCTTCTACTTTTTATAAGTAATTGTTTTGAAAGGTCTTGTATAGATTCGCCTCATATAATCTTAGTTGTTAATATGAATTTACTTGCGAAATCTCGACTACAGAATTTGACATTTCGAGTAACAGCTGTATCATCTAAAGGCTTGCTATATTACTTTTCAGCCTATACATTTCCATATTCTTTCGGTATTCTGCCTTAAACTATGTTGGAAATAGATCAAACAGATAAGGTTGTCGAGCAATTGGAATTAATCAGGCTATGTCTAGGATTTTTGCATGTTTCTCCAAATGCTACCTAGGTAAGGTAGACTACCTGGCTCTTATCAAGATAGGACAATAATAAACTTTGTTAAGCCCTCCTTCTCAAAGGATTTGGCTGAGAGATAGCCAGCAAACTCTGATAAACTTACTTTCAATGCATGAAAATATAATCAATCTAATCATGATTATCTGATAACTTTATTTATATTATCTTGATAATCAAATATATCTACGGCTTTTATCTACAATTCCCAGTCATGATTTACAGCATGCATCTTCTTATCAATGCATGGCGTTTTGATAGTTACTCGCTTATATTTGCTCGTTCAAGTCTGTATATCGTAGGTCTTTCATTTTCTTTTCTATTTTCCTTCCTTTTTTTTATTCGATTTTATCTTTTCGTTAGGGCGATCATACCGCAGCGCGAGTTGATTCTATTTGGGCGTAGGTGACTGCTCAACAATGCAATCAATTCATGGTGTCCCGTTTCCAAGGCTACATCATTTTAGGCTTGCTAGTGCCTGTGTTGAATTATATACTAGTTATTGAAGTGTCTAGAGACCAACATAATTAATCAATCTAATTAAATATCGAGATTATGCAATTATCATAGTGGCTAAGAAGGGATAGGTCTTCGAAGCACTTAATATTGAGAACCTCCCCTTTTTCAGTTCTTTACGTGGAGGCCTCAAATTGGGATTCTTATTGGCTTTGATTGGCTCTGTATGTGGGTCTACAACTGCTCCTATATGCTAAAAGTGCAGTGAAGGTTCCAACAAGGCAATATGACCTGATGTTTGCGCCTCAAGTTGGGGTTTTTATTGGCTTTGATTGGCTTTGTATGTGGGCCTCCAACTCCTCGTTTATGCTAAAAGTGCAGTGTACTCCTCTCAAGGAGCGGTGAAGTAAGAAATCGAAAATGCGAGTGTCTGGCTAGGTGGTCACCTGACTACTTAGCGAGACACCTGAATTATAATACAGCTTGAAAAGTTATGACGGCACCTTTTCTTTTCAATATATATACTATATTTCTGTTCTATAGGAAACAATTTTTATATAGGTAATTAGTAATAAAGTAGTTAAAAATAATTAACAAGTACTCTCCAACCACTTATAAACTACTTTAATACTAATTACCTATATAAAGGCTAATAAGTGTAATAAAAAATACTTGTATGATTAGGACCCCTCAAACTATAGAGAGAAATAAATAATATAGAAATTCAAGGTATTACCACCTGTATTTAAAAGTTGAGGTGTTGGGTTGGGTATGCCAAGCCCTATGGGGCCGGCGCGTCAAACATTTTCAAGGGACACCTGACCTGTAACCTGAATGCAATTTTATTTATATTTAAGGCTCTTGCTGATAAATAACACCCTAATGTTATTATTAGGTATGAATGGCCTTCCAGCCTGGAGGCACAAAATAAAAATAGAAAGAAACTACCTGCATATATTTAAAATAAAAAAAGAGTCAGGTCAAATCCAAGTATAATATTTTTTTCCTCGCACCATACATACTCACTTTCATCAATAGGAAGCGCCTTAGGTGATTCTACAGTAACCATCCGCCTACTAAATTTATATTTAAAGTTTATTTCTCTGCGGGGGGGGCTGGAAGGTATATCGTAGAAAGGATGTCTCACGGGTTCATACCAGAACCTGACGATTATACTAGTTAGTTGTTAATTATAATATGTCGACAAGAAAGAGAAGGGGGAGCCCCAGGCGTGGTTCCCAACTGGGTCTACATGGGTTAGCAAAATCAATCCCTTAAGCCGATCAGATAATATGTCGATGAGGAAATTGCGCAAAACGCTTCGGTCGATCGGTTTTAAATTGAAAGCTAAGTTCCTAGATAATTTGCCAGACTCCGATTTGAATGGGATAGTCCGCGTTGGAGGTAGCATGGGCACATTTTTTCTAGGTGCTACGTATAAAAAATTAATAATTATATCTGGGAGTAAGAAGTACCCGGTGCAGCATCGGTTCCCCTACCGGAGGTGTACGTGGTGCTGCTACAGTACTTGTAGCTATCGACTTGCGGCACCTGGAGGTGGGCGGCCGGTACGGAACTTTGTGTATCACCTCAGAGCAAGATTGTGAGTCGCTCTGGCCTAATTTTGGGCGCTCGGGTCATTTGCTAAAGCTGAATTTAGACTCCATGGATCAGCCCGTAGAGCATGCTCTTCTCGCTTGTAGCCGCATGGCCCCCCGGACCGAGTGGGAATTCAAGATTGGGTTCTATTTCCACCATTACGAAGACCTTGATTGCTGGTAAAAACAGGGATCCTGAGATAGCTCACAAGTAGGCCTAGCGCCCGCCATTCTTGGAGCATGTGTCCGGGCAATGCAATGACCTGAGTGACGACGATGTCGATGCATTATTTGATTCGGGGTGGAACCCCAGCGCGGAGACTTCTCATGCATAATTGTGAAACAAGGAGTGATAGCAATGTCGATCAACAATGATTGCGGATGTGTCTTACATGCAATCATTATTTTCTTTTAAGCTTAATATTAATTAGCTTAGGTTTTTATTTCATTATATGATGTAGTTATTTTTTGCAGCCTTGTATAAGAATTTATATATATAATAACTATTTTTTTGAACAGTATAATTCTACCCCAGTTTTATTTATTTTTATTTTTTTTTAATCTCTAACTAGATAATACTTTCAGGCATATTAAGGACAAATATATCTAGAATCATAACCAGATATCTGGTGGCACTTATTTCCAGGCAGAGTAAACACGTGATTTGACATGACATCACGCGTTCGGCTCACCTGGAGCAAGGGACTTGTACCCCTCAACCTTTTTTCTTTTTTCCAAAGTTGAACCATTGCCGTCCTTATCTAAACCTGTTTCTTCGACTTTATTGACATAGAGCTTACTCTAATAATTGCTCAAGGAGGAAAAAAGTCTTCTCAAACAACATGAGCGACTTTCCCACCGGTTTTCGCGTCGCCCAATTCTTAGGCTTGAGCGGCGCAGCTTGGCTATCAGGTAAATGAACCCCCCCCCCTTCCACCAGCTATCAGAAGAGGAATTCACAAAGGGGTATTAATCTAACGACGGTACTAGGAAATATCGCCTGCTTTAGTCTTGTCACCGCCCCAACTCTCATTGAGTCTGCGCGCGAGTACAAGGTCCCAATTACACTGATCGTCAAGCAATGGCAAACCTGCTACGTCAAGGGCAAGAACCAGAACCCAGTCGTCGCAGCATTAACAGGTGCTGCATTTGGTTACCTCGCCCTATCGGTCCGTGATGGCTCCGCCCTAGCCCCACTTGCATCCCCGGATAGCGTCATGTTTTACACTGCAGCTGCCGCTTTCACTCTTGGCATTGTGCCTTTTACCCTGATTGCCATGTCACGTACCAACAATACCTTGATAGAATGGGCAAGTTCAACCTGGATACCGACAGAGGAGTCAACTCGGGAAGTGGAAGGGCTGTTGAAGAGATGGACCTGTCTCAATTCCATTCGCAGTCTATTTCCTTTGATGGGTGCTATTGCGGGGTTTTTGGCTTTATAAATGTGATTTTATATTGGAGAGGTCAAAGGGGGGTAACCTGGGTTGTATATTATATCTATGTAGTTAATTACATCAGGGAGAAATTGAGTGAAGCAGGTAGGAATTGGAGTTAGTATTTTGAATCATTAATTAGGTATTTATTTACCTCTTAAACATAATTTACCAAGCAAACGGGGCAAAGAGCGGAGTAAATCATTGATCGCAGGCTCGGTATAGGGTAACCTAAAATTTATAACATGGACGTCCTATTAGTATGATATAGCTTTTACTGAGAGAGAATTACTAGGTAGAAGAGGTGAAAAAGAGGGTCAAGATTTTCCTGCGTCCTTATTTTCACTCCAGACCATTACTATTGATTGTCAAGGGAGGTCATCGCTCACAAGTATTACTCCATTTACTAGAATAAGTTGGATTCATATCGGTCACAACTAGGGCTGTTTACTCTTCAGGTCCAACCACAAAAGGGCATCAAGCCATTGAACCCGCCTATACTCCCTTTTAAGGACATTTCCAGGGACACCACTGCCCTTCGTATCAAAGGAGATACCCTCTCCGACATAGAGTAGTCAATCCTAGGAAATAAAATCCAAGACATTTAAGCTATTTGGTTAAATGCTTTTTATGAGCAGCTAAATGATAAAAATTGCCTTTATACCGGCCTCTTGAGCGTTTGAGGATTAGTTCAGCTAATTTTCCCTTGCTTGGATGTAGGGTGCTCGAATTGAATCCTCGCAAGCTATCACATCCTATCTTATGTACGTGAGCTGCGTCTTGAGGGACTGTCATCGGAAGAATTGTATCAGGTCAACAAAAAAAGCAATTGCTTATGAGGAAGCGAAGATTCGTCACAATAAGAGGAGCATTCTCGAAATCATCATATCCGATCTGGCAATTAAGAAGATGTAGAAAAAAAAATTTTTTTTCCTCCCGACTCAGATGCACAGTTCGATCCTGAGAACTTACCTCTTCCGTCGTAGCTACGGGTCCTACAAATTATTGAGAGTACAATTTCCGCTCCACACAAATGTGTGACCCGAGTCATACGAGTGAGGCAGCATTTGCACAGATACTATCTGATCTCAAGCGTCTTCAAACATTACGATCGTCAGTGGGAGATATTTTCCACGATGAAATGTTCCTGCCTTCGTTAACTGCACATGGTTCCCACCTTGTGTGACAACACTCCATCATTTCCAGGAGCCGCCATACTCTGTCAAGCTGAGAATCGGGACGAATTGCTGCATGGCTTTGCTTCGGGCCTCATCGTTACTCAGCTTAGCTTTGTTCTGAGTATCCACAACTCTCGGGAAAATGGATCAGGGAGGTGGGGTGGAAAAAAAAATTTAAAGTTCGGACACCGAGCAAATTACTCGGGGCACAGATGCTGTATGGGTGTGCGCGACAGCGTGGCATAAGCATTAACTACGCTAGATTGAGGAAGAATGGATATTTTAAGGCCGTAAGGAGATGAAGGCTGGGTATGGATGATCGGTGGCTATGTAGATGGTGCTGACTGTATTCTCTGTTGGTTTTGTTTTATTTGTTCCTCCTGTTTTTATTTTTGCTCTCATTCTTGTTTCTCGTATTTTTATTATTATCTATTGTTTTATTGTTTTCTTTTTTTTTTTTTTTCGCTCTTCTTCTTCTTCTCCCCACTCTTCCAGAAATAACTAACAAACTTACAAAACTATAAGGTAATCGAAAAAAAAATCTCGGAAGGCCTCGATTCCGGAGCCGTATTCGTATGACCTTACTAATTGGGGAGAGTTGCAACGAGAACGAAGACGAATGAAAGAATACCTACCTAGTGGGAGTGGGTAACAGCGAGAGAGAAAACTGGTACCTAAGGACAAAGTTTCAACAAGCCAACAACCTATCGAATAAGCTTGAATGAAACCATTAAACTAAACTCCAACTCAAGGTCCAGTGTCTCCCCAAATTCCAAGCCTTGCACAAATGAACGAATCGGTGGGGCCGGTTCTAGGCACCACTGTGGATACGAATACGATAATGCCTTGATTAGTTTAGTATATTTCATGTTTCCTTTTGTTGGTGTAACAGAAAGAGAGAGAGAGAGAGAGAGAGAGCTCTTTGTTTCCATACCTTGTGATCGTCAATGATAATCCAGCTCGTGGACTTATAAAGTCTCCCCTGTCTGGTTGTTATTCTAAAAAGGTTATAGAATTTTGCTCTCTCTCTCTCTCTCTTTCTTTTGTCTTTTCCCTCCTTCTTCTCTCTCCACACTTGATATTCACATATTCTTTTTTATCTGATCGCAATCTTATCGAAGTTTCTTCCGCCCATGATAATTGTTTAATTACATCCATTGCCATTGAAAAAAATAAAAGAAAAATAACCGTCTCATATAAATTAAATCAATTCAATATATCAGCGCAGAAGCAGCAAACATGAGCATATACGAGATATCAGATTATTCAGGATCAGATTTAGATTCAGATTCCGATTCAGACACCAGTCCCATCAACTCAAAGTCAGTAGTACCTTACCATACCTCCTATCCAAATCTCCTTCTATCCTACCTACATATCTATCTGAAAGGGAATATAAAAAAGGGTTAACTTTAATCCAAACCCTAGTCCAACAACACCAACCCCCACTCAAACCTTCCCTCTCGCCCATCCCCCACCCCGATCACGATCCAGTCAATGTCTCCGACTCACCTCACAACTCCTCCTCCAAATCCAACAACTCACACTGCCAACTGCAAAATCCTCCTCATCAACTGTACCCCCTGCAGCTCGCGCAATCCCTATTCTAGAACTCTACCAGCCCTCTCGTCTGGGTAAATCAGTCGCAGATGGTCGGAAACTCCACTCGCGTGATATGTACCTCACGCAAAGTGAACCATATACGCATCTGAAAAAACTAGCAAGGTCAGGAAACAAAGAAGGCGTCCCAACAACGAACTCGAAATCGGAGGAGAAGAAACGAGGACGAGGAAGGCGACACTCCCAGCCATCCTCGACTACGGGCACAGGACGGGATACAACAAATAAAGATACAAATAAACATGGTGATGGAGATGGAGACGATCCGTCGAACGATACAGTGGTAGCAGTGATTTACACCTCACCAAAACGAACCAGTAGGAAGAACAATTCTACAACAATCTCGGGTAGCGGTACCACCACCAACAGGAGCAGCCGCAACAGCAGCATAAGCAGTAGTAGCAGAAGTACCGGCAGTACGAATAATAATAACAATCCAACGCCAGCACCCCCATCCGCCGAACTTTATTTCCCAAAATGCCAAAGTATTTGGAATATTTGGGAAGCGAGTATTCCAGCCCAAGGACGGTACCGATTCCAACCGAAACAGACGCAACACGATGACAATTGCAAGTCTACAACTAATACAACTACAGCCTCTGGCTCTGGCTCTGGGTCTAGCTCTATCTCTCCATATCTAGTTTTAGAATGGGAGAAAAGATCTCCACGATCGAGAGGAAGTGACACGGCTAACTCCACTCATCATCATCTTTCACCGCTAATGTCGATGACGGAGCAAGAGCACGGCCGAGAGGAGGATTTGTTTGTGCTCGGCATTGCAGACCCACCAGAGCTACGGAGACCGTGGTTGGCGCAGTTGACCAAAAGGGGCGTTCAGGTTGGTGGGTGGGACCGGTGGCAGAGAGATCAGCTAAAAGCCGCTGGTCTGGATGAGGATGCGGGGCTGTACACTTGGATTTTGACAATGGGGGTATGGGTTGCGAGGCAGGAGGGCTGGTTATGAACTTATTATTATTATTATTATTATCATCATTTACTCCGCAATTATTCTCGTTTTCAGCCTGGAGTTATATTTAGTCTGGGTTTTGTATTTGGTTTACTATCAGGGGTTTTTTAAAAAAAGGTTCCGGTTTATTCCCGCTTATTTTCCTCCCGTTCTAACGAGATCACATAGGAAATTTTTCTTTTCTTTTTTTTAAAAAAAACTAAAAATTTGAATACACGGAATGAAGAAAAGGAGAAAAAAAAAAAAGGGGGGGGGAGAGGGAAGGGGAATCTCACACAATTCCCTTCTCTTGGGCAAGAATCTGTAATGCCAGCAATCGCGAAAAATACCGACACAACGCCAAATTACCCCCCATGAACCAGAATCCAGGATGACCACTTCGACGCCACATCGTACGCAACTCCCCCTCCTCATCAAAGCCCCAGACACTGTTCACTCGGTCGGCCACTTCATCACCGAAGATCATGCGAGTCTGCGTCTTCATATTCTGGTAGCCGGTCGCGAAGACGATCTCGTCGGCCTCTAGCTCGGACCCATCGGCAAATCGCACCCCATGGGGCAGGATCTCACTAATTTCCTGGCCTTGCTTGACCTTGATCTTGCCATCTACAATGAGCTGACCGGCCCCCACGTCGATGTAATACCCCCCTCCACGTTGGAGATACTTCATGAGAAGCCCTGCATCATTTGGCCCCTTGTCGACTTGGAATCCGGCCCGCTTCAGGCCCTCTAATAACACCTTGTCATTTTCGTTTTGGACTCCGGTGACTTTGATTTGCTGTGCATTAAACAGCTCCGATGGGATACTCCAGAGAAATAGGTCGGAATCCTCGACTGGGGGACCGTTCTCCTCGTACAATCCCTTCAGTCCAATTTCGGTAATTGACTCCGACGAGATGACACAAGTCGAGGAGCGTTGCACCATTGTTACGGCATAGCCCTTCTCGTAGAAATCCTGCGCGATATCATGGCCCGAATTACAAGATCCAACCACAATAGCCTTTTTACCCTGGCCGTTGGCGGTCGCACCCTTAAATTCAGAGCTATGACAAATGCGATCCCCCTCAAAAACATCAGTACCCTTGAACAGAGGGAGATTTTTCTTGCCTGAGTGGCCCGTCGCTTGGATAACATGGCGGGGCCGAATAACACGGGTCTCCGTTGTACCATCTTCTTTTCCTCGCTCAAGAGTGAAATTCCAGTCGTTGGTACTGTCGCTCCACGATGATGATTTGATGGTCGTCTTTGTCCACACATTTAGCTCCAACAATTTCGCGTAACATTCGAAAAACTCGGCCAGTTTATCCTTAGGCGTGAAAATGGGCCAGTGCGGCGGGAAAGAAAGGTAAGGCATGTGGTCAAACCATACCGGGTCGTGGAGGACCAGCTGGTGATACCGTCTACGCCAATTGTCTCCGATACGATCCTCCTCGTCAATGACCAGTGCATCGATATTGAGCATTTTGAGCCGGGCAGCGATAGACAGACCAGCCTGGCCAGCACCTAAGGCACGAAGAAGGTTAGATCGACAGAACGAAAGGCGTATAATAAGCCAATAATTTTCTTGCGTTTTCTTTTTTCTTTTTTTTTATACTTACCAACAATAAGAACAGCAGGTTGCTTATCTTCTAAATTCGTCTCAGCCGTCCGACGATCCTGCCAGTTCCTCCTATCCAGCATGGTCCCATGTTGCACACCAGTGGGCCTCCTCGCATTCACCATCTGCTCGTGTCCGTTGATTTCCTGTAGCACCGTATAAAGTGTAAAGATCCTCCACACTCCATCCTTCTCTGCCAGCCGAACTACACCTCTTCCCGCACCCACGGTATCAGCAACCGTAACGAAGAATTCGACCCCGGTTACCGCTCCAAATGCATCTATTGGGCCAACGTGTGGCGCTCTGAAGGGACTAGACCGGTCAATTTCGACTTTGCTAGGAAGACGACTCGAGCTCAGGAGCTTTGCAATGCTATCTCGACCCTTGGCTGTACGAAAATCCCACGAGAGGAGGAGGTGGTCGCGCCAGAAACCATCCTCCTCTAAGAATAGCCCACAGATAGAGGAGATGTCTTTCTGGGCGAGGGCGGTATTGAGCGCATTTATCACCGCCGAAGCGACCTCGTTGGCATCCACACCGGTCGAGGAACAGGTTTCGGGAAACTTGCCCACGGGGACCAGGGTAGAACCTAGCTCGATGATATCTTTGGATGCGACAGCCATTGTTTCCCTTTGGGACGCCTTCTTTTTTTTCTTCTTTTTCTTCTTCTTGCTTTCGGATTTCTTGGTGACACTTAGAGTTGTTTGAAGGGAGTAAAGTTAGGTAAGAGAGGGGGAAAGTTAAGAAAAAGGCCAGCGAGAGGGGTAAGGAAACTGGAAAACAAGTAGCTGTTGGGCATTTACCCCGCTTTGATTTGACAGGGGGTCGGTTCAGACCTTGCTGCTTAGGTAGGTCTAGTAGGTAACTGCTAGCTATCTAGCTAGTGCTATACTCCAGCATCCAAAAAAAGCTCGCCTAGCTTGTCAATCAGTGGGGGTCATATTAATATTATTTACTAGTTAGCATAAGGTAACTCCGGGTGCTGGTATTGGTTAGTATTACGATGACGACATGTCGGGAAAGGTGTACCTTGATTAGTACCCCGAGCTAAATCGTTCATTCAAACTGCTTATACATCTGGAAACTGCAATTAATAATGGACTTGGATGCTCTTTGACAAGAAACTGGATATACTAAATGGGGAAACAACGCAACATCATTCATCAACCTAGAAAAACAAGGGCCCCTCCCCGCTAGCCCGCACTTGGCATTCAGGAAGCGCGTAACCGCAGGTTAAAGGAATTGCTAGTAGGTAGATGAACTGAAGGGGGAAACAAAAGGATGGTACAACGGACAGGTACATACCTTGCCTATCAAGTGGCTGGAGAACGACCGGCATTATGAAGCGGGTAGGTCTAGGTACGAAATATATATATATATATATATATATATATATATATATATATTTAAACTGGAAAACATCTTGATAAAACAATATGCAACGATGGGATTAAACCATAGATATAATTGGACTTATCTACACTCTATATAGCGCAGAGGATAATAGTACATTTAAATACATATACAAACGTTAATTAAATCGCTAAAATCGTTGAAAATTTGTTGGAAATTCGAAGAGGAAATTCTCCCATACATTACCTTTGGGTTATATATGCAAATATGGCAACGTTACATCAAGAATCCGCATCAATGGTCTAGTGGTAGAATTCATCGTTGCCATCGATGAGGCCCGTGTTCGATTCACGGTTGATGCACTTTCTTTTTTCCATTTTTAAAAATTTTGTAACCTTTTTACTTGATAGAGTTAATCCTTGTTTTGTTAAAAAAAAAAGAATAAAAATTGTGACTTGTGTTCAAATGGAAGCGGGCAAAGAAAGAAAACTCCTAGGCCTACATATTTTTTTTTGTCACTTCTCTACCTAGACTAGATCCTAGTGACGGATGTCCACTTGCAATATGAGAGGCCCTAGTATCCCCTCCCCCCTCTTTTCCTTCCCCTCCCACCAGAATTTTAGATTCCAGTAAATAATATATTACTAGCCTCCACTGGCACTATTCGGCTGAGCTTATCTCTGAAAGCTTTCTCTCCGGCACTTGAAATGAACTGTCGATCCCGGACTAGTGTCTCCACTCACCTCAGACCGGACAATGATCGTGGTGCATCTAACTTGAACCACTGGACCTAGATACATGTTTGACCAATTGAGCCCGTACTCATGAAAATCCCTCAATTAGTTCCATGGTTTCCTTCAAATCTTATCTTCGGTATCCCCCTCTTTCTCTCTCTTTTTGCTCGACTCCGCCCTTGTTATTTATAGCACTTTTCTCTAAACGCAGTATAGCGTTTATCATTGATTCCCAATCCCGGTAGACTAGTGTGGGTGGAAAAGTGTTGCATGTACCCTGTAACTATATACTTTTTGGAAGTTTAAATATACTAGGTTCCCAATGCCGTCTTCCGAAACTATGGGTTTTCCACAAGGAACAGAGTGCTCCGTCCTGAAGCCGAGATTTAACCTACCTAGGATCTAGGGGATTAGCAGTAGTTATTCAATCAGGTCCAAAATAGTAGGTGATTCGAATTCCACTAGATTATTCCAGAATTATAAATATGGGTATCTTATTATGGATCTATCCCGCTATAAGGATGACACTATTTAAATGAATAAAAAATAAAAATATGTAGTGAGAAAGAAAAGGGAGTATATATATGAGGATTGGTGTATATATACCAGCCATGGCTGGGTAAATTTAGAGTGTATTGATGATTATCGCCTCGCTCCATAGGCGTATCGACTTCTCCAGCCCCGTAAACCCAAACCTAGAGTCTCGAGGGTCTCTGTATTTCCGCCCCAAAACTTGCCCCTGCCATCGCGGCGCTGTAATGGAGGGATCCAGAAATGAGTAACAACTGCACCAATAATCATGCATGCGCTGAAGACGATCAACATCCAGCCGTGCCGAATCGTCTG
The DNA here is from genome assembly GCA_027569235.1 of Aspergillus sparsus. Taxonomy (NCBI): domain Eukaryota; kingdom Fungi; phylum Ascomycota; class Eurotiomycetes; order Eurotiales; family Aspergillaceae; genus Aspergillus; species Aspergillus sparsus. Next base: position 393,964 of record JAPDES010000019.1, read on the forward strand.
ATCGTCACCAGGACCGGAGCCGAATTTATAGTACGCCGAGAAAATTTGAATGAGGATGGAGCCGAGTTTGCCTGACGCAGCGCTGATACCGTGGCAGGTGGCACGATAGCGGGTGGGGAATATCTCGGCAGGGATTATATAGGTTGTGGCATTAGGGCCTGGATTAGTGGCATTGGGTCAGATTCTGCATTTTCTTCTGGAATGATCCTGGCAAATGATAGGTGTATTTTAGGTAAGAGTATGGGGACATACCAAAATTGAATAATGTTTGACCCAAGATATAAAGAGCAACTGCGACGGGACCTTCCTTGTGGACAGTTATGAACATGGTGCCTAGAGCAATGAAGTGGGCTGCGAGGGCGAGGAAGCCGTATTTTTGTAAACCCACACGGTCTATACGATGGATAAAGAGTAGTAGGAGAACACCACCGACAAAGCTGCCCGTATTGAGAATAATCAGGGCGTGTGCCGAGCTATCAAAGAACATTTGGTAAATATTTGTTTTCCCTGTATCATCTGTTTGCCAAGGGGGAGCGGGTCCGGAAATGTTCAACGATCCCCAAGTTTTGGCAAGGAATTGAGGACTCGACAAGCCAATGCCGTAGAAGCCAAAGTCGAGTAAGAGCCAAGTAACGGAGGTGGCAGCAAGCGTACGCCAGTTGCCTTCTGTCCAAAAGTACTGGATGATGTCCTGGCGGGTGAGGCGCCAATGAGAATTAAGGGTAGCTGGTTGTATGAACTGGGTTTGTGAGGGGGATCGCTCACTCTCCGCGATGACAGAGTGAACCGTGAGGGCGATAGATCCTTCAGTCATGGCAGGCGGCGGGAGAACGATATCGTTCCAGTCGGATGTGATGGTAGTGGTAACAGTGCCGGGGCCATCTGCGATCTGATCTAGGCCTGTTGGCTCAGCGAAGAGGGTTGTGGCATCAAATTCTGCTTGGACTGGATCATCTTCAATCTCAAGTACAAAACGTGGACTTTCTGGAATGATAAAACGGAAGACTGTAGCGATTACACCTGGTATAACTCCAATTCCAACAACCCATCGCCACATCTCATCGACGGTACGTGTGAGGTCATCGTACCCCTGTTTTCGACTAACGGATATCACAATGAGAGTTACGAGATTTCCGGCGATTTGTCCTAGAGGTTGCATGAAAAACACGGAGGCGATCATCCGGGCGCGATGTTTCGTGGGTGCAAATCTGGGGGTATTTTGGTTAGACTTGGTGGGGGAGTGGGATGTGTAACGACCAGGTGTGGGGGTGGGTTGGTTTTCTTTTCTTTTTTTTTTTTTTTTTTTCTCTCTCCCTCTTAAAAGGGGTGGGGACAGTCTTACTCAGATGTGATAACAGCACTTAGAGGATAATCTGCTCCCACTCCAATACCAACAAGAATTCTCCACCAGACGAGCCAGGCAAAAATATTCATGCTGTTATTTACACCGGCTGAGGACATGGCAACCCCTAGAGTCGCTGTGATTAGCAGCGCTAGTTCGACACCATACATCTTTTTACGCCCATTTCGATCAGCGAGGTAACCGAATAGTACTTGGCCGACCAGAGTGCCAGCTAGAGTGGCGATATTGATGCAGGTGAGTCTCATGGAACTGGTCTCATCTGGCCAATAGACGTAGGAGATCATCGGGAGGGCTACATTGCTTGCAAACAGCTAGAAACATGATCCAAGAAGTCATATCATTAGATTGTAAGCTTTAATAAGCTACGGCAAGCAGAAATGCTTACCGTGTAACCATCGAGGAAGAAGCCGACACCAGCCACAAGCACAACGACCCATTGGTAGGATTGTCGATCAATGGTTTCATAGACCTGCCGCGTGCGAACATGGCGATCCTAATTCGCAAAATGTAATGTTAGAGAGGATCAGTCTTGAGTGATGGATGTGAGCATTTGTTTGTGGGAGGAGGGGCATTGGTACCTGCTCATGTTCGAAGTCCCGAGCTCGGTCGGTCTTGTACAACCGAGATCGGAATTTAGCCATAATGAAGGAGATAACACTGCTATGTGAAATATTTCAAGGATGGCTGATGGTGGGGTGCCGGATCACCGCATCTCATGATGAGGGGAAACCAGTATAGCCAAGGCAGATCAAGAAGAGTTCGAGAAACAATTTGGAAGGATTGAACCTCCATGGCGGCGGCCAGGATCGAAGGTATATAGGATGGAAGCTAGCATGCACGGCCAGGGAGAAAGTTATCGCTTGACTGTGCAAGGGTTAGGGAGACACAGCCAAGGCGGACCGGAAGATTTGAAAGAAACAGAGAGGGGGGGGGGGAACTCTAGAAGGCGAGTAGCGCGGGTGAAAGTTGGAAAACAAAGCAGCCGCCTCGTGGTGGACATCATTGGACGTGGGCGGGAGACCTGCCTGGCTCGAGAGGTGCAGTAGTTCCCGACGTTGTGGAGTCGATGCAGCCCATGGACAGGGATGCAGGGACCAGTTCTTTGCCCCACGTGCCTCAACTCTGTACTTCTAGACGCTGAAGCTGTGGACTTTCAGTCCTTCACTCTTCCATTCACCCCCCCAAATCGACCCACTTATCACTCCTATGAAGGTGGCCTGTGTTGAGGCTGGGAGAAAGGAACACGAGGTGTCTGTCCATACAACGCCATTCATGACATTAATTTCAATCTTATTACCTTATAACATTGGCTCTCCTCCCACACCACTCTGGATCATGGGATCGAAAAATCTGACCAGGTTTGCAGCCAGGCATCCACCCATCAGTCGGGGATGGAGAGCGTCCCGAATATTCGGAGAGAACTCTGCCTTGTAGGAATTTTTTTTTCCTGTGGAAGCATTTTTAAACTTTCGAGTCAAAAAGTTCACGGCTAGTCTTTTCGGCATGAAGAAACTGTATAGAAATTTTCATGATGTCATTTTTTGTTAAACTGGTTCTGATTGTCCAAAAGGAAATAGAATAAAATAGAACGGAATAAAATAAATAATATTAATAATATCACTACCTAATAACCAATGTACGGAGAAACATCTTTGGTACGCTCCAAGGGAATAAAGTCAAAAAAAAAAGAGTCAAAATAATAAAATGTACAACACGTGGGAAAATGCGCTATTATCTGGTCATGGTATCCTAATATGCAAGAACTTAAAAAGAATATGGAAAAACTAAGAGAGATGAGCGAGTCATTTAGCGTGGTTTGCAATAAAGTCACAAAATCCTTTTTGATCTAGACAGATCCTTGGACGTTAGCATATTTCTTTAAGAGAGGGAGGGGTGGGGGTACACAATCTCTCACACACACACCTTCACTATCTAAGAACTGGATCTGGAGATATTTCATTCGGGATAAAATGTCAAAATTCGGGTGTAGGTGTAGAGTGACCGGTCGTCGGGAATTCTTCCCAGGCGCTACACTCTCGATACAGTTGACTTCAAGTACGCACATGAGTCAGTTGGAAATCCTCGTAGAAGTAATTGAATTTCGTATTCCACGTACTTGGGATCGACACATAACGTTTGTTTTCTCGATGCTGTGAGTTGGCGAAATATATCATCACAAGCTTCCCGCTAGAGCCACGTAGAATCCGTAAATTTTGGCTGATGCACTCTTCACCGCGACCCTTGGATTTGGCTTCAGCGATACCCGCGATGAAGACAAGCTTAGATGCGAGAATGAGCTCTTGGAAATTCAGGCAGTCTAGGTGAAGTAAGAATTTAGCAAATAAGAAAAAACAGGGCTGTGTCGGCAGAGCCTCGGGTTTCTACCTTGCCACTCTTCAAAATTGTAAGACAACTGGGTTGCGAAAACTATGTTGCCAGTCTGAATGGTCTGCTCGTCGAGAAAGGAAACACGCAGCGACGGTTCGTTTCGAAGCTTTGGGTGCTCTAGATGTGGTACGGGGAGTCTTGTTGTGTTGACTAGAGAAGGAGGTGAGTCGGGCTGAAAGGGAGGGAAAAAAAAAAAAAGGCAGTGAAGCCAAGGCCTTGCTGGTCTAATAGAAGGCTGTACTTACAGCTATGTAAAAATGCATTCTGCTGTCCGATGCCTCCGCCGAGCTCCAAACATTTCAAGCTTCCAGTGTAATCTTTGCGGATATTGATATAGCTATATCGTAACTTGAAGAGCTTATGGCTCCTCACAAATGACCTAAGAATGAGCTGTTAGAAAGCTAGCTCATCTTGTCTCTGCGCTGAAGGAAGAAGGGGGAGACTCGATCGCGTACACTGTCACGCCCGGATGGAGGGGCAGTCGGACAACTTCATCGTGCGTAGAACCCTCTCGTGGACGGGGCACTGGAGATGTGATGGGAGTGCTGAGAGAAGGAGTGAAGGGAGGTGTGGATATTATACTCAGAGATCCAGATGATTGCGTTGAGGAGGAGACAGTGCTTTCACGACGAGATGAGCGCAGGGGCCACTCTTCTGGGTCCTGGAGAGCGTGCAGGTGGTTCATAGCAACGGATTAGTGTTTAAGAAGCTTTGAGACTTGCTGAAAGGTTGATGACCATGCAGATCGCCGAGATTTGATCGATATGTAGTAGAAAAGATGACAAGACTCAACATCCCCAATTCCTTCGTCGTCACCAGCGGCCATTATTGATGAACCATCATCTGTGGAGGGGCAGCTAGGGAGCTCGATCGCAAGAAAGCACCTGAAAAATAACCAATTGACAGTTTAAGAATGGGTTTAATATTGATAAGAAGCCGCAACTTCCACAGTAGCCTACGGGCGGGGATCTTGGGTGCAACGTGCGTAAATGGATGGCTGCGGTCAGGGCTTGTCCGTGGCCAACCAGTGAGAGCCTCAGCCAGTGAGCTGTGCAGACTGCAGCTGGTGTGAATTTGGAGATTTTCTTAACAGGCGAACCTAGTCGCGATGCAGTTTAGCGAGAATCCCCAGTTCGTGGAATCACAGGACAGTTGAACGTGGGTGTCCGAGTCTTGGGGAACATCTTTGATCATAACTTGTCTATGGATCTACGAGCTTGTTTGCTTTTTATTTCTTTTCCCCTTCTTACCATGGTACCTTTCACGTGCCCTTTTACTCTTCTGTCCTGGAACTTTGTTTTTGTTGGTGTCGTTATGACCTGAGTTTATTACTCAGTTTCGGCAACGGTCAACTTCCGTAAAATTCCTGGAAAGTCAAAAAGAAAACTTATTACATTAGAACTATAATTTTCTGTGGATAACTTTAATTGGGCATCAAAAAAAAAAAAGAAAAAAAAGGGAAAAAGGAAAAAAAAAAGAAATATGAGCCACCTTATCTCTACAGTTTTTACTGCTCGATATTTTCAGCTACTTCGAGATATTATTAAAATCTATCCACCTATTACTAGGTACCTAGTATATGGCTGGTAATACATCGGCGGTGGGTAAAGATAAAATATCAAGCGACTTCTACCGGAATGACCTACTACCTACTTACCTATGTAGTCCCTTTGAGATAGGTAGTTACCTCTTAGTAATTACCTAATAGTACTTGACCCGACTACACATAGGAGGAAGAACGGGCTCCCTGTCTGCGCTGCCATACCCACACGATACTGGACTATTTATAGGCAGTAGGGACCATCTACTGGAGGAATTTGATTGAAAGGCTGAAGTCTTCAAGTTCCTAACTTTTCATCTCCACATCCCAAGGTAGTCCTCAAAACTCCTTGATAGAACAGATGATAATTAATAGAGATAGTGTTGCCTCACCTGCTACCTCTTTTTTTTTCACGGATCCGGATTAATTCCGATATGGGGGGGGGGGATCAACAAGGAACAGTATGAAGCGGAAAAGAAGGATATAATTGCAGCGCTATATAGCCAAATCCTCTTTTCGAAATTCGTTAAGAGATTCGAAGGCTTCCCGGGTGGGTTCTGGGATCAGGGAATCTGAATCTTGAAGCAGTTTTCTATTCTAGTGATGGTCTCGCTAGGCATGAGGCACCTTGGCACCTCCTGGATAAAAAGTAGAAGGGCCGCGTATAGTAGCAGATATGGAGAATACCTAGCACCAAAAAAACATGTTAGAGCTATAAGCCTACTAAGCTTGCATTACATTTCTAACTTAGTGTTTTAGACTATCTAATTTGCTGTGCCCCTCTTGCTGATTGCTCGGAGCCTATGTATCCCGTAAATTTAAAATACCGCAATCAGTATTCGTGCTATTCACACTACCTAGATATACATACTAGCTATAATTGATCTCACAATATTGAAGATGCAAACCCCCCCCCAAAAAAAAGTTTCTGCACAAATAGACACCATTTAAAAAGAGATAGTAAATAAAAGGGAAAAAAAAGAATCCGCTCGGTCGGAGTCGAACCGACGACTCTCAGATAGCAAGTTTAACAATTACAGTCTGATGCCATAAACCAACTAGACGACGAGCGGAATCGGTGAGTTGCCGAGGGAACTTTATACATTATAACTGTAAAGACAAAACTTCAGTGTATTCTCAGCCCCAGCTCTGCCTAACTGAAAAAAGAAAAAAAAAAAAAAAAAAAAATTAGTCTTGCATTTAAGCAAGCTGTATGGAAATTATCCACAACCTCCTGGTACTAATTATTGATTAAAGCTCAATATATGCGTTTCATTCGCCAATTGGTATTCCAAATTTATATTTTTTTGATACTTATATATTAAAAAATCTGTCATTCTAGAAGCAAACGAATGTGGTCTACAACGTCACTTTTGGATATTCAATCGGTGATATCTGTCTCTAGATGAATTTATTCTTCTTTCTACAAACGTCCAAGGAGCTGAATCGATCCAGTTCGTTCCGTTCTTTAAGGTACCATATCCTGTATCACCCAAATTAAAGCCTCAAATCTCAAATTTAAAGCTTTTAAAGGGGCGGGTTACTTCTCCCAAACAACTGCCCTTAGCCCCCTCAAACTGACCGAGTATGAGTTCCTTGTAAGCTGTATCTATCGTAACCATAAATCGATTGTATCGGGTGTACGAACCTATGTGGCTTTCTTCAAAAAATAGGAAAAGAACACTGGCTTTCTTAACAAATCTCAACCACTAGGCTGATTAGAATATAGGGAGAAGTCGGATGGAGAGACAACAGGCCATGGCCCTGAAACATCTCAGCTTGGAGGATAGTGCTATTTCATAATAATCATTTATCACTAATGTCACGGGCCTTCTTGTTATCTGCCTACTAGAAGGGGAATGTGTTAGCTAGAAATGGGGTCTGTGGACCCACATATATCTTGTAGTCAAAGCTGTGCACGACTAACTTTACATTAAAAATTGGGTGGTGCTACACCTACAACGGCCTCGCTCTAGATGTTTGCGCCTTGTCAGAGCCCCAGGCCTTCAAACATCTCGCCAAGTTGGTCATATGAGCCCACAACCACTAGCCAGAATTTTAATAATCTCGATTGCTAGCTAGAGAGCCACCAAAATAATACACACAAAATAATACACAGTTGCACATCGGGGTCGGGGGGAAGAAGAGAATTAATTAACTTTATATCAATTCTAACTGTCGATCCTAACTGCCGATTCTGACTGTCGTTTCTGACTATTATATTTGTTCTTACCGTGGTGTTGATTCTAACCTTTGATTCGGTTCCACCCAACACATCAGGTTATCTATAAAAGTGATAACTCTATCTTTAGATTATCAGAGATATCCCCGCAAAAAGATGATCTTCCTCGGAAAATGGTGTGGCATTAGCGTGGCCGCCTTGTGGTGTCTTCGAAATTGTCAGCCCTCCATCCATCCCCGGCTTTCACAGGAAAACTCTCCTAACCGAACAATCAACACCCTCAATATCCGTGCCGTGATTGGTCTCTTATACCCTTCAAATGGGGCCCTTTGCCGCCGGTGTGGCAGAAGCACCTCCCTAAAAATTAGAGGTGTTGACTAGTAGGTACCCTCCTGTGCTGAGATATCATCAGCTGTTGTGCCAAGGCCAAGTAATTAAGATGGCTAGGCACGTCGATTACTGCATAATACAAATAATTAGACTATAACCCAATCAAAACCGCTTGTCGTCTAGTTGGTTTATGGCGTCGGACTGTAATTGTGTAAAAACCTGCCATCCGAATGTCGTCGGTTCGATTCCGACCGAGCGGATTTTTTTTTCCAAAGTTTTAAATTCGTTTGCGGTATCTGAAGGGTTACAGTGGGTCTCTAGAGAAAAAGCTGCTGACTGAGTGTTAGTTAGTAACTAAAGGACTTATTACAGGGCGTCCCGTAATGAGTCGGTCACCTTAGAGAGAGCCATCAAACTCTTGTATAAAATTGAGAAAAAAAAAATGCGCTACCCTATTCAAAAAGCCTAGGAGGTGTATTGGGAGTATCGTAAAATAAGGACCTAGCAATGGGGTGGGGTGCCTGGATCAGATTTTTTCATAATTAGGGTTTGTTTAGCCCCAGCTGATCTGATACTGTTGAACAAAGCAGGTCAAGACTTGCGCGAAGAAGCTTACAGCCAGACAGCTTTTGGAGAGGCCGGGTCTTTCTCTAAAGCTACAAATTCCTTGAATTATTTTGTATCTTGAAAGAGAGAGCCTGAACGGCTTCCCCGGCTGCCCCATAAAATATTTGCTTCCCTTCATCCAGAACAAGCACCTATTCAAAAAGCTTATATATCCCATTACCCGCTTGTTAAAGAGTCACAATTTTCGTAAGGTCAAGTATCTCAGTCACTGTGAGAATAGCTTCGGTCTAGCAAGGGTAGCACTAGCACCTAAACTACGTGTACTGTTATCCTAGCAGAATATAGAAGCTCGTGATGCTAGGCATTCAATAATAGCAACCCGCTTCCGTTGTCCACCAGCCACTTCCAGTACATACTCGTTGCCTACCTAAATCTGCAGAGTGTGTGATATACTAGCAGAAAACATTGGTTATTTTCTGCATACCGCTAACTAGTGATGCTGTCGGGACAGTTGCAGGGAGCCTTGAGCCGGGAGGCAAAGTTCTATTGTCTAGTCAACAGTCATGATTAGAATAAAAGACCCTCCTCGGTATTCATCGTCATCTGGCTCCGGTACAGCTTAGCCTCTGTGTGGGGCATCAGTCCTTAAAAGACGTTGCTTTCGATAGATTTGTAACCTTGCCGTTTGTTTGCAAGGATTTTGAGTAAGGTGCTGCTGGATCCCGGACGCCCTAGCACTAAACGCATTTCACCAGGTTTAACACAACTGTGTGACTGATCAATAATCGGTTTCAAGGCCAGCTTTTTTCGAAGATCCCGAAGCCCTTGGAGGAGATTGAATTGTGAGAAGAAGTTTTCCTTGACGCTGGCTTGGACAATAGCTGCTTTGGCAGCAATAATTTTCCATGTCACCCCGGGGCGACGTTCCTGGGGGTTGGGCTCTATATTCTTGCGATAAAAATCCCAAACGTGTTGTTTCAACGCTGGTCACCATCATCTTTTAATTCAGAGAAATATGCTTATCTTTTAATTCGGAGAAATGTGGTTTAGTGAATGCACCCACAAATGTTCTAGTGGGAGTAAAGCAGAACCTTATCCGATATATGTAAATCATTGCTAGCAGACAATACCCATTTTCGTCCCAAGGGGTGCATGATTGGTACTCGAATATGGAGGAAATGGCTCACGAATAAAGGTGGAATACGAGAAGTTACTTTCAGTATCGACAGGAGCACCCATAGTGATGAGACGAAGAGCCAAAGAGATACGAAAGTCTTGATAAACTGGATCTCGAATGACTCTACAATCCCAAGCCATATAGAAGTACCGGCATTTATAGTCCAAAATTCTACGACAATGGGTTGCGCCGGATGTTCCTCGATCACCCCAGCATCTCTATATCCAAATATACCACTGAGATTATTCATATTCTGTGAGAAAATAATGAAAAAAAAGGGAACCTAAATATTGGGTTTCCGTGTTCCACATTCCGTACGTATGACCCTTAATTATTCTAGCAAAATTGGCGCCCTACTGGCCTTGGAGGTCCAGACTTGCTTGGGAAAAATGATTCAGACGGTAAAACACCGAGAGGTAACTGGCTAGAGAGATTAGTACCATGATTTTTTATTCTAAATGGGACCGTGATATAAGATTGCCATAATAAGTGCTTGGGGGCATCTTTCAGTATTGTGAGCTGCAGACCTATAACAACAACTGAGAGGTATAAGGAGAATGGATGATCATTAACAATCGACGAATAAACTAGTTTCTTGACACTAGCATTGCCCAGCTGCCCCATACCTATTTTTGATGTGAAGGTTATCGCCGGATTTGAGGGAGCGAGGTTCTATAGCTCATCGTCGGACTGCTTAATGACCATTGATCAAAGGCGGATCTAGATCTTAATACTTACTATTCATTGCTACACTCAGTACAGATCATTACCACTTAGGTGATATGCTTTCCAAACAGTGCATAGACTCACCACGCACAGGAGGGCGATTCACTGTACAGTCCATAGAAATTGAGTTACTTATGATAAGTCTAGCTTGCTATACGGGGGGGGCTTAGTTGCCGATATTCGGGTGTAGTAGTAGTAGCCATCTGCGCCTGCTTTTACGCCGATAGAGGTTTCTTTAAAGACTCTTATCTTTCTATCAGGATAGCATTTCTAAGGGCATTCTCTGACGGACTTCACAAATATTCATCGGGATACGAAACTAGGGGGCAAAGAAACCTGGTCTGAACTCTCTACCATTTGAAAAGTATATATATATATATATAGCTTTTAAATAATTGTCTTATATAAATTGTGTCTAATCACGGGTCCACACAGCTATTTGTGTCTTGGCTCGGGACGGCCGAACTCCTTTTCCTCTGTTATGGTTACTATCTGTTCCCTAGGAGATTCGCTCCGTTTGGCATTTGTCCGTCTTTCGACACTTATGATGAAGTGTGCGAAAGAGGTCTCCAACCCCGCGCAACAATGTAATCTATTAACGAAATGACGAGGGGCAGTAGGGATCCTGGGGGGAGCTGGGAGACTATGAGGAGATGGTCATCGACCTTCGGGTTTGGCCTTTCGCTCATACTGACGACGTGTAAGCTGAGTTGAATCTTCGGCGATGATGCAAATGTACCTTCCAAGCTTGTCTAATAATATTGCAATACACTTGGACACAGTTATTATTGCTCTGCGGCTATTCGAAAAATTTTGGGGTAAACTCAGACTAAAAAATGTCCAAATGCGCGGATGGAACTATCATCATTCCACCCTGGTGCAGCTTTGCGTTCAGGACAATTAATCCATTATTTCCATATCGCCACTGCGGAAAACTATACAGTGAAGGTGTGCAATAATAGCACAGCAGATTTCTGCTAACCCTATTGTTATTAAGCTCTTATCCCTTGACTGATTTCACAAATATAGGGGCAAGACTCTTCTGATGTAAATTGCTAATACAATGATGTACTAAGCTAATTCAAGAGTTGCTCCACAAATAGGTTTATATAAAGCTAATTAGGAATGCGTATTTCAATGAATCCCGCTCGTCGTCTAGCTGGTTTATGGCATCAGACTGTAATTGTTTAACTTGCTATCTGAGAGTCGTCGGTTCGACTCCGACCGAGCGGATTCTTTTTTTATTTCATAACTTTGTTTATTTATGCCAAGTGGAATATTGTCGAATATTCATCGTAGTGCATCGATTGAGCCTGCTTATCAACGGAGTATTTATTTAACTAATCCACTTTGACCTTTGGCATTGGATTGGGAGTTCGAATATTCAACCCGCACGTAAACATTTGAACAATCATATCGAGGGTACAGGTCGGAGATATCCGTTTTGCCCTATTGTCAAATTGTTACACACCTTCCTTACTCACTTAATGAGTCACGAGTTGCGTTTGCGACGTATTTATTCTTTCGAAGTGGTGCCTAAGTATTTCTCCCTGGAAAACTACATTTTGGATCTTTTGTCATAAGGTAGTCAAGGCTTAAGGTCCACCGAAATCTAAGAATTTTCAACATCTAATCCGCTACACTGCCTTCACGGAAATATTTTTCGGCTTGGCGCGAGAAGATACTATTTGGGTGTAGCCTTCCTTACAAAGTTAAATAAGGTCAAGTTTTTTAACCAAAACCGCTTGTCGTCTAGTTGGTTTATGGCGTCGGACTGTAATTGTGTAAAAACCTGCCATCCGAATGTCGTCGGTTCGATTCCGACCGAGCGGATTATTTTTTATTTTAATTTTATCAACTTTTTTCAATTCAAACTTCTGAACTAATAACAGGTGATAAATGAGCGCTGACCAATCAATTCCGCTTGTCGTCTAGTTGGTTTATGGCATCAGACTGTAATTGTATAACTTGCTATCTGAGAGTCGTCGGTTCGACTCCGACCGAGCGGATTCCTTTTTATCATTTTTCTTTTTAGTTAATTATTTTTCTCAAATAAGCACCCACATATCTCGGCTCCGCTCCCTACCAGCTCGTTGCCTTAGGGAATTAAACTGCCACGTTTTCATCCCTCCCCTAGACAAGGGCATATCATTCCACATTATTGTCGTAAAATAAGTTGCTCTGGTCTTCGCACTGACCACCGCTCGCTTGGCATGATAGGATAGCTGGACGTGGGGTTTATTTTTCACCCCCCTCCTTGAATTCATTATGTTTATTTTTCATTTAATTTTTCGGTCAAAACTTTATCCTCCTTCCAATCCTTGCATTTATGCCTTGCACGTGCCACTTTGCTTTTTTCACCCCCTTACCTTCTGGAACCTTTTTGTCTTTCTGATAAGTAAAAAAAATTTATCATATTAGTCTATATATTTCTATTTGGACAACCCACTGCACCCCGATTGGGTATCCCGACAAAACGAGAGAAGGAAAGCAAGAAGACGCATTTAAAAACAAACAGACACAAAGCCACATCCACGCATAACCAACACCAGCTAACAATCAAAATGCTTAAAATAAAAAAAAAGCCTCAACGCAGACTGTATGCAGCCACTCAGTGGCCAAGGGGGACGAAGCGAGCTAGGATCCAACCATGAAACGCTAGGCCACGCAAACACCAGAGAGTTGGTACTATAAGACAGTTGAGAATGGAAAAGAAGGGATAAAAAAATAAGGAATAAAAAAAAGCCGGGGATATTCCGAAACGCCACTCAGAATTAGGGTATGTACTCTGCAGTTCGGATGCAATGTGGTAAATACCTTGGGGGTCAAGTTAGTTTAGAACTCTTTTCACGGCCCTTAATGAATTACTTACTTTTTAGGTGCGATGATGACGGCCGGACGGATACCGCTTTGAAGAGCCATGAAATTGTGGCCTTAAGAGTGGGTGACTAAGTGTTGCTGAGTGATTAAGTTATTCCATCCGAGTCTAATAATGAACAATGATAATGATGATGATGATGATGATGATGATAATGAGAATGAGCAATGATAGCACATCGCATTTGCAGGATCATTATTATATAGGTTGCTTCATCAAAAGCCCCCGGGTTATGACAATGATGGCTCCAGGCCATAAGAAGTGTCTTTTTTTTTTTTGCTCACAGAGCAAATGACAACAATTCTCAGGAGACTGAACGATGCTGAATATGCTTCAGCCTCCTCAATGAGAATTAGCTCTTCCACCACAGTCCCGTCATCGACTGGTCGCGCTTATAGTTGGGGCTTCTGTGCGATAACACGGTAACTCGTCGACACCAGTCGCATGTTATCCATCTTGACAAAAGCTTCCCCATCAAGGCACAAACGGTTAATCAGCGTTTTAAAATGTCGTGGAAGCACGTGGGTCTTGACAAGTCCCAGAATGACCTGGCGCATTGAGCGGAAGTAGAAGTCTACCTTGTCGATTAAGGGGGCTTGCAGGCCACCCACGCTGGCATTATCCGAGCGCAGAACGGTGAAACCGGCGTCAGTTAGAGCTTTCTCCAGGATTTCGGGCGTGGGCGTGCCAACCGCACCAATGAGGGGCTTCACTCGGCGCATAAGTTCGGCATGCTCGGTGTTTGAGGGATCATAAGCAGGCAGGCTGACCCAGTCGAGGAGGGATACTTTGGCCCCTGGTTTAACGACGCGGTAGATCTCGCGAAAGAGCGCGGTGAGGTCCTTGCACAAACTTAGGGCCTGGATCTGGTAAAAAGCATCAAAGGACTCGTCGGCAAATGGTAGAGGCAGACTGTTGAAATCTTGGACAATGAATGAGTTGGAGGAGAAACCAAGCTTATCGTTATATGCTTTGGCCTGCCCGATCTGGTTGGGGTCGATGTTCAGCCCCGTGACTTGAGCGCCTGAGTATTGCGTCATGTGTGCGGCTACCCGACCGCGACCACAACCTAAATCCAAAACCCGATCTCCGGGTTTCAAGTCGATATGCTGGGCAATAGATTCTTCATACAGCAGCTGGTTCTCGAGAACGGTCGCCTTCTTGCTCATGAAGGGTGGAATGTACATTTTCTCAACGTCGCCAAGGGCGCATAGGTGGTTGAGGACTCCATAATACGCCTTCAGGCAGTCACCAACCTTGGCCTGGTAGTTGGGGCCTAGAACTTCAACCATCTGTTTCTCATCCGACCAGTCAAGGTTGTAGATGACATAAGACGCCATGAAGTCATCTATCTGCTTTGGGGTGAGATTCTGCAAATACCGGAAGGATTTCCAGAAGGTTTTCCAACGCTTGGGTGAGGCTGAATTGTGCAAGTCTGGGCGGCCATCGTGACGTCGAGACTGAGTCAAATGGGATGCGGCAATCTTTTGCTTCTCTTGCGCAACAACATCAACCGAGCTCTCAGAGCTTCGACCAGACTGATGCGATGCCAAGACAGTCTGAGTTTCCATCATCGCGGCACGTTAGTGTTCTAGGTGTTGAATGTGGCAGCTATAGTAATGGTGGGGGCGGGCGACAGCAAAAACAAGGGAAAAATTAATAATAATTGGTGGTGGTTCCGAAGCTAGAGGAATAAGGGGAAAGAGCGATAGGATTGGAAGAGTGAAGCTGGTCTAAATCCGTGCTCAAATAAGTCATATCAGACCACGATTCCTACGAGAGTAAGGGCGGGGCTCGAGGAGGTTTATAAGCATCATGGGTAAAAAATTTTCTTTTTCTGCATTTGGGTAGGATAGCTACGAGCGGCGCCATCGGGCGGTCCAAATAATATTGATTTGCCATATGACCTGCTTGGGGCTGTCTGCAGAGATGGGAGTGAGTGGGTTATTGTCACCAGAACTGGAAGTCACCGGAAGAGTCGGAAGCGGTTGAAAATAATAATAATATCTGCCCGGCAGGCGAGCCGGATATACAGCTCCCGGTTGTGATTTGTTTTGATTAATTGAATGGCTAAGTTTCTTACTATTGTTATTAGTCTTATTAACACTATCATCTTATAGGTACATTGCTTTCTTTCTTCTCCTCTCGGAAGGAATATGACCCCCTGCCCGTGCGGATGGTTAGCCACATCACAGGCCTCTGCTTCCCCTCTGATCATCAAAGTACTGAGAGGGGTTTCTTGGCTAGAGGGTTCTCCAAAAGGATTGTGACTGACTGCTACTCACTAATCCCCAAGCAGTGGTAAAATTATGACGAGGAAAAATTCCTACAACACACCGACTCTTTCTAATGCGCTTCCTTCGTCACTGACATGTGTGTGTATGTGTGTGTGTGTGTGTGTGTGTGTGTGTGTGTGTGTGTGTGTGTGTGTGTGTACCTATGACTCGACACGAAGAATTTCCTGATCTATGTTTTACTACTTATTATTATTACTATTATCATTATTAGGATTATTTTACGTTAAAATGAGCTAGATTTTGGTAGCTCAATGCTTGATCCATCAACTAGGTTATGAAACAGAGCCTTCTGGACTGCCTAGCGCAAGTATGTTCTCCATCAGCTTACAGCTTTTGCCCTATAGGGATCCTTCGGGCCGGACTCGGAGGAGATAACAGTGCCAAGCATGGCATATTAGGGTGAAGGTCCTCATCTCCCGCCTCCCTGTCTTCTGTGACTCTGTCGTTTTTTAACTTTCAAGAGTCATAATGAATTAATAATAGGGTCAATCCCTTGAAGACCATTATTAATGTAACCATGGTACCAGGGCCTGATTGGGAAGCTCTCTCCGTAGTAGCGGCGCTTCTTCCCGGTTAACCGCTGAATAAGATGGAGCCTGTTTTTCCCTTTTTCCCTGTCAGCCCCACCCCTCAGAACCCGTACATCCGCTTATCCATCAACTAAATAGTAGTTCCCTCGAACATCTTTTTACATCATTTTCTTTCCTTATTTTTTTTTTCCTCTTTGGCCTTTCCGTTTGACTGGATAGTATGTATGAAAATAAAATCAAAGAAAAGGAAGGGAAATGAGTAACCTTGAAGTTTGTATTTCTTGGGCTAGGGATGATGGTTGGGTATGTACCCCCCGGTAAATTAGTAGCAAATAAGAATTTACCCTGGAGGGATTTTCTCTATCTCCAACATCTCTGTCAACGTCACTCCACGGCCACAAAATTATTTCCGTGTCAATGCGAGACGGACTCTTTCATCCTCTGTCTCAACCCCCCTCTCCTCTTTTTCTTCATTTTTCATTTTGCTATAAACCTTACGAAAACCGAAAGCTCCGTCTTTTCACTTCCCGCTTTTCCCCTCATTAATAGCTCACTCATACTTACTATTTCGAGAATGGTTGTTGTCTCGGCTTTAATAACACTAGAGAAGTGTTGGCCACTGCCCCTCACCGTCATGTCATGTGTATGGTTCCTAAAGTAAAGAGCATAATAGGCTTTGTATCCGTGTAACCGCAAAGTGGCCCTTGGAATCCAGGATATCTGTGTAGAACCAGCGTGACCAGCTCACAGACCTCCGGATTGCACCATTCAAGGGTAAACAAAAACAACAACAAAAAAAAAAAAAAAAAAAAGAACAATCAAATAAAAAAAATCCAAGATGTTTGTTTAGCCGGCAACTCGGGGATATTGGTTCGCGCGTGAAGCGATATCATCAAAAGGGAGGGGTCCACCCACCCATGCCATCTTAATCCGATTTAGCCTTGATTTTTTTTATTACCATTATTATTATTATTGTTTGAACGCTTTTCCGGTCAATTTCCTTTTTGGCTTTGCACCTATATATATATATATATATATATGCTCATCGTCTTAATTCGCCCTACGGCACGTGATATTATCCTCTTAGACGTCCTTGAACGTCCTCCGACGCATCCGCAGCGCCCTGAGTCTTCTGGAGTCGCGGAAGCGAGGAGCGGGTGTCGGCAAGGTATATACTGCAAAATGAGAGAGATAAGTGATGCAACGAACTACGATGTTGAGTTAAGCTTATATTTTTAAACGGGCCGTCAACGACCCTTGCGCGCGTTTTATCCTCTCCATACGGAGGGGATTGTGATGGATCCACTCGAGTTAGGCAGCAGGGTTTCTCGCTGGGCATGGTCTTCAGCGCGTGGTGGGTGGCGATACACTCGATGGTGGCCTCTGGTCTCCAATCATAGTCCGCCGTCTAGTTGAGTAGGTTCCCCAGTGGGCTGTGCCTAGGTAGGTCCGAGAGGTCAAGAGGGATTGTCTTGGAGGTACCTAGTGTCAGAGTTGGGGCCCAATTGGATGCACCACTCGCAATGTCTTGGGTGGATTGTTATCCTGACGATTGGTAATTGATTTCCTAGGCTATAGTTGATGTGTCCGGCTTGGTCCCTTCATCATCCCTGCATATGAATTCGCTTTTTTAGTCCATCCGGTTGGATCCTTTGATCTGTAATAATGGGGACACCGTCTGCCCAGGCCTATTAGATAATCCCGAGAGGTAGGTATCTATACTTCTGCGCTCAAATTGGAACAAGAGCCCGTACTTCATGCTCATGACAGGGTACTGGGGAACCATCAGGAGTGGCTAGATTGACCGAGAAATGACTCTCGGCACGGATGAAAGGTCCAAAAAGGGAAATAGTGGTAGTCCTTTCGCTGCATACATAGGTAGGCTCTACGCTGGGAGTTGTGAATACTAATCAAGTTGTAGATTTGCACATTGCCTAGGTAACTGGTACCGATGTATGCATAGTAGGTACACAGAACATTTGCTGACCTCACACATAACGCCACAAAGATTTCCCCAGCTGTAGCTAAGCTGAGCTCATCATTCAGCCTTGCCATCGAACCGACAGCATGGTTCTCCACACAGACATTTCTTATTTAACTGTCTCCAGTAATGATCTGAGTAATCCACCGTTATCTCACTCCCTGCAGCTACGCCCCTCGAAACCACAATGATACGCTCCACCCCCCGCCAGTAGAAGCGCTGGAACTGGCTGTTCGGTCGACAAGAATGGTTGATGAACCGGGTAAAATTACCCGTTTGTCCTTGGAAAATCTGGTAAGCGCTGTTGCGTGACCCTCCTACCATCACATCCACACCTTCGATGCCTTTGGTGATGAGTCCGGCGAATTCACCAATGGCTGTCCCACGATCAAAGTTCTGTTGTCCTGTTAGCCAAAATACTAATAGATTTTTCCTTCAATTTGCTTCTAGATATCCTTCGACATCGACAACCGAAAGAGCAACGATGGAAACCACATACACAACGAGCGATGACCCCATTATTCTTCCCACTTGCTGTGTGGAAGAGTTGCACCGGCGTCGGGCAGCGAATACCTCCGAACAACGACGGATAACACATGCACTGATTCTTTTCGACCTCGTCCGACTGCTTCTCCTTACAAACCGGGCAAATATTTGGATCTATATCAGCTAGCTGACGAGGATCGACAGAGCCGAAAACAGCATTGTCTAATACACATTGTTCAATGAAATGATAATGGAAACCGTGAGGGAGCTGGAGATGTCCGTATGTGGACGCCAAGGGTACTGCTGGTCCATCTAGGGTGGTCACCCATTCATGTGGATGGCCATGGTAGGCATACGAGGCATCTTGCTTGATGACCTGTAGCAAATCTCTCCACCCTGGATGCAGAGTATCTGCTGCAACTTCGAGACTGGACCTGATATGTCGCAACTGCGTAGACAGCCCTTCACCAAAGCCGGTGCGGTATTTGCAAAATCGGTATACACCAGTGCTGGCGAATATAAGGCTGGCCCATCCTCCTGCATCTTTGATTTCTTTGTATCCTCGCCAGATGGCCCTGCGAAACCCGTTAGAAACCAGTAAAGAATTGAAGACGAATTTTGCGATATGAGAAAAGAAGGGATTGGTACATTCGATTTCGGAGATCCTTTTCCTTCCAATTTAGCACTACGCAAGCCTCCTTCAAGGCTATCATTCGTGCTTCTGTCTTCGATAGACTGGGTGTCTCTAGTCGAAGGACTGCAATGCGAGCCTCAAAACACTCGATCCAGTACGCTTGCACAACCATTTCTAGCGCGCGTGATGACTGACTTTGGTTGTAGTATTTTAGACATAATGTGTTGATTTCGCGAAATACCTAGTTCTTCCTATTAGCTAATGTTTAATATGAGGAAAATGATCGGCGTGAAATGTACCTCTAAGCTCACCCCCGTGCAAATATTGACGCTAGGTTCAATGACCTGCTTCTATTAGTTTGCGCATTCTTGCCAATTTGTAAGAAGGCATACAGATGGGACACGACTCAGCTGGACGGGCGAGTGCACCTGTCGCCATATCCCAGCTATGAGCTTGTCAGTGGATGTGGGCTCTAGAACCGGCATTGAATACTCCTGCCCTGGCTTTTTGCGTTGTGGAAATCCTGTATCGCTATGGACCTGTCGCACAGATGAATTGACAAAGCTTTCTTCGGGAGTTGAACCTCTACTACTCCCATTTCTTGATTTGGCCGGACTAGCAATGGCAGATCGGGCAAGTCGTAGCCCACTTACTGTCTTGCGCCGCTTAGAAGATGGGTAAACAGAACCATTAGAATCCAACTGGGGGCTTTGGGTGGAACTATTGATTTCTGTGTGGTCCTAAAATACTAGTTAATCACCAGGCCTACTTTACTATAGATCTAATGTAATGCTTACTCTTGGATCGGGCGTGGGTGCTGGCGTTAAGGGAGGTAATGGTATCACCTTTTCGCTTTCAAGATCGATGCAGCCCTAAAAAGTCAGCGTTTGCGTAAGGAATCTGGAGCATTTCACCCAACCAGAAACAAAGAGTTCATAGGTGGCGTTGATATTTCGCCTGCACATATTGAAGCCTCAATCCTTAGGTAGAGGACTGGATCCTGGCTGTCATCTGTGCTGCAACCATCGCCTTCGCGGGCCACATCGTGATTAAGGTTCCGTTTGACTGCGCTGATGGCCGAGGCAAGTTGTGTTGGGAAGGCTGGGTTGTGCAGGAGGTTGCACAACTGGGATATCAATGGCGGCGATGAGGCGGGATCCATGATGTTCATAATACAATGTCATCTACTGGAAAATTAACAACAGCAGCGAGAGGACTCATAACGGGATGAGCAACCTAGGCAGATAGATAGATAGATACCTTGGAGTATGAACAAATAAAAAATTAATATCAGCCGTCCTTGGAAAGCCAAGAAATAATGGCAAATTTCTGCCCGGGCAGAAGGGCTGACTCATCCAGCTGATAGCCATGACGTTATCCAAGGTATATCAAGACTCATTTTACTATCTACAACTGAAACGATATATACGCTATTGTCGAGGATTAATCTAGCTCATTACTGCTTAGGGAACTGAAACTCAACGAACAATTAATTGAGTCAAGCTGTGGTGGGATGGGAGATCACTTGCTGCTTCACAACAAGGCTTTGCCATCCCCACCTCAGCACAACACAAAATTTAGAATCCGTTGAGAGGCTGGTTAGCAAGCGGGGAATGACATTAAAAGAGCCTGTAGGAAAGGCGGAAAAAGGGTTCCTGGAAGTTGGAACCATATAAAGGCGTGGAATCCTCTTCTAGCTCCTCATTTATCCATTGCATCCTCCCAGTCTATACTGGTGGTCCTCCCTCACCTAGAGCTATGTCGAACACCCATTATCTGAATAGGGAGAAATCTTCCGCATCTTATACCTATGACAAACTCTCGGGATGGAGGCGCTTTCGAGCGCTGAACCTATGTCGGGGCATGTATCATGATGTTCGTCGGCGGCTACCTTACTATGGGAGTGATATCCGTGATGCGTTAACCTATCGAACGGTCGCAAGTACGATACGAATGTACTTTGTCAAGTGAGTGGCTGTGGCTCGTTAAACATGCATATGCCATACTAATAGCTGACCTGACATGCATAGCATCCTTCCCGCGATCGCGTACACACTGGATATGTACCGACGCACTGGCGAGTTCTATGGCATCAATGAAGCACTCTTCTCTTCCGCGCTTGCAGCCATGGTTTTTAGCGTTCTGGGAGCGCAGCCACTGACCATTGTTGGCATCACCGGTTTGATATCGTTATTCAATTACACCATATTCGACATCATTATTATCTACGAGCCTGCTATCTATGCAAACTTTATGTGTTGGACGGCGATTTGGGCTTCCATCTTTCATTGGATAGTCGCTGTTTGCAATCTATGCGACTACATGCGCTACGTAACGGACTTTTCTTCAGAGTCATTCGGTGCATATGTGGGGATTATCTACTGCAGTACGTGTTGAGGTTTATTTTCTTTTCCCCTTATTTCTCGATTTGCCGAACTTTTGTTTTATTAACTTGAGTAGTCAAGGGAGTTGAGGAACTCGTTAATGAGTTCACCGTTTACGGCTCTGCGGCAGGCTTCATGAGTTGTATGATCGCTATCCTTTATTTTCTCACCATTTATGGTCTCGAGTGGTTGGGTTCTAGTACAGTTTGCCGACCGTGGTTTCGTGGACTGTTGGCTGATTATGCCTACGTGGTATGTCGATTCGCTTTTGTGGCATCTTCGAGGTCTCGTCTGACTGTCTTGAATAGATCGGCACAATCTTCTGGGTAGGGTTCTCGCACATTCCTGGGAATCTTAAAGCGACTGGGATCTCGTTCGTTCCCATCAGCCGGGCCTTCTATCCCACTCAGCCGCGAGGTTGGTTGATTCATTTCTGGGAGTTGAATGTGAAGTGGGTTTTCGCTGCTTTGCCGTTTGGGTTCCTCGTTATGCTACTATTCTACTATGATCATGTATGTCTCTGAGGTATCTCAAGCCTGATATTAAGTATTAGTGTATACTGATTGCCACAGAACGTCAGCAGCCTCACAGCCCAGGCCAGACAGTTTCCTCTGAAAAAACCAGCAGGATTCCACTGGGACTTTTTTCTTCTGGGGTGTACCACATTTATTGCTGGTATTACTGGTATTCCGATGCCCAACGGTCTCGTACCACAGGTAAGCTCCATCGCTTTTCACCTTTTTGATAGGCGATAAAAGCAAATAGATAGATAACCAACCTATTGATGATATTAGGCACCTGTACACACAGACTCCCTCACTATCTACGAAACCGACCTCCATATTATATCAACCTCGGAAGGCGAAGGGGCTGAACTTCGACGACCCATCGTCAAAGCCACTGCAGTCGTGGAGCAGCGCGTCTCGCATTTCCTCATGGGTCTTGCTATCATTGGAACCATGTCTGGCCCCCTTCTGATAGTGCTCCACACTATGCCCGCCGCCGTCTTCGCCGGCGTCTTCTTTATTGTCGGTTGGGGATCCATAGAATCCAACGGTATCCTCCAGAAAATGATCTTTTTACTGCGTGAGAATCGCTTTATTCAGCGCGATGAGCCCCTGCTCCGTGTGCGACGGAGGAAAATATTGCTTTATATCTCCTCCCAGGCTATTGGGGTTGCAGCATGTGTGGCCATTTCCCAAACAATCGCGGCGATTGGTAAGTTTTTTTTTTTTTTTTGTGATATCAATCACTGCCTATATATAGATGTGTGGGTGTGTGTGGGTGTGAGTGATATCCCATGCTGACCAGCCAGGTTTCCCTATTTTGATCATCGCAATGATTCCGTTCCGGGTCTGGATTATTCCACGATGGTTTAGCCAGGACGAACTTGATATTCTCGATGACCTAACAGCGAACAATAGCGCTGTGCTGAGTAGTCTGGGTGGCCCACCACGCTTCCCAGGTGTCCAGGGTGAGGAGGAGCACTACGGCCTCGAGCGTAGATATTCTGAACAGAGATATGGATCGTTTCGACAACGGACAGGAAGTATCCATCGGTGAGGTTGTAACCCTGGGGGTTGGGGGCAAGTTTCTTGGTTAATCAGGTTAGGCGAAAGAAACTACTAGCTAGGTGGTTTTGCTCGCTGGAGAGAATGAGCGTGTAATGATCAAAAAGATTTTGGTGTGATTTAGGGATGGACTAGGGGGTTTCTCTTAGCAAGTGAACCTCAGGTATATACAATAGTAAATCAAGGATTCCTGCAGATAAAAAACAAACAAACAGTAATTTGGATACATAAACCTACTTAATTCATCTTCACTTCCCCCGTCACACAACTTATATATTTACAAAACACTGTATTCTTA
This sequence comes from Aspergillus sparsus, assembly GCA_027569235.1. NCBI lineage: Eukaryota > Fungi > Ascomycota > Eurotiomycetes > Eurotiales > Aspergillaceae > Aspergillus > Aspergillus sparsus. Next base: position 417,296 of record JAPDES010000019.1, read on the forward strand.
CTTCTTGAATAGATAGCCCCTTCTTTGAACCTCCTCAAATTTAAACAAGCTTTACTGATATATCTTTTCCATATCTTGAATTTTGCACATGGAGGTTTCCTTTAGAGATTATACTAAAAACAGTATAGGTTATAACACAGCAAAGCTATGACAAGACAAATAGTAGGCCAAAACAACTGCTCTCTAAGCATGTGGCATCGACCTGCTAAACCGATTGCAAATCGAAGTATCCCGTAACTAATCACCATCCCATACATCCCAATGTAACAAAGGCTCAAATAAAAAATCTTATATAGTGATATGTGTCGCAATTTGGTCCAACTTGATTTTAACCACGATCCCCCAATAGTTAAGGGGTATCTCCAGTTTTGAGCCGTGCTTAAGCTGTTGACTGGTGACCCCTCACCCTCACTACCAAGAGCAGCTTGTAAAATATCATAGGTAGCAGTGTCATCAGACGATGAGGCCGCTTTCAAGTCTTCATCCGCCAACTCTATCCAATGTAGATTGTATAGCGGTGAAACACGAGGGTGCGAGCTAGTAGTATAAGACTGCGCAAGGCTTATTGCACATCTACCCCCTGCATCCCGTTGCTTCACCGACTTAACGGGGTCAGGGAAACTGTCAACCAAAAGTTTTACGCAGGCAGTCCTGCCAAGCTCAACGGCTAGTGTTAGCCATGTATACTCTCCCACGGACTGGAACCATTCCTTGTCGGTACAGAATATATCCTGAATGTCATGGTCCGATGAAATGCCGTACGACAAGAACGACTTGAGAGCGACCGGTCGATTGTATATAATTGAATTCAGGATATAACTGTGGGCTACATAAATATGAGGAGAGCCGTACAGGAGCGAGGGCAAATATGCGCCATTTTCAAGCAACGTTTCGACGCAGTGAGGGCGTATATTCATGGCTGGTGTACTTTCTAGAACTGCTACAACAGGGTTCGGAAAGTCCGAGTGGGTGATTTTGTTCTTCGTTTCTGTTAGAGAGTCCATGAATCGGGTGAAAAATGAACGAAACGCTGTTGCATCTAAGGTATGTGATATGCAAAGCAAAGGTAGAGCTCTAGCAGCAGAAGCACCTGCATTTAGCAGAGACGTAACGATAGGCCAATTCCCATATGTCGCGGCTTTGCCCAGGTAATTTTGAAGTATATCACCTTCATCGAGATCGATACCGATGTTGAGAAATGGATCAAGCATCTGTGGTGTTCCTTGTTGGATAATAGTTTGAATAAATATGATCCTGTCTGTCAAAGTAGATGAGCTGACCTGCTCCACGATAGCTTCTATATCAAATAGTGACCCCCAAACCACGTCTGGCGAGGCAATAGTGAAAGGTGACCGGAAGCTAGAAAGATAGTTTTTCAGAGAGGCGTGAAATTTCGCATCGGTATGGGCTAATATGCCGATATACCAAATGCTCCGAATTGATAGATCCTCAATAGTCCAAACCTGGGAGTGGTGAAAAAGGCAATCAGGGATGGCCTGGAAGCCTAGAACATGCTCAACTAGAGCAGATAGGATGGATTCATGCACGACATCACTCGAGGTGCCATATCTGAAATCTGTCCATCCTTCTTTAACAAACAGCCTGGATGGTATACGTATCGGTTCTAGGGAACAGCCACCATTGGTCAGAATGCCCTGGAATGAACTATTTACCAAATTGCGGCGGAGGTGCTTCTGATCATATGCCCAATTATCGGTGGTACTAAGGAAGAAAGTAATGATTGCTTGATTACTGCTAGAAGTTAAAAAAAATAATACAACAAAATTTAAAGTAGGACTCGCACGGGATACATACGAAGGCTGCAGCCTTTGCTCAAGCAAAAACTGAAGGATAAGTCTGTGCATGCGGAGCCTCGACGAACAGGGATGGTAGGGTAAGGTGAATGCCCGTAGAATTACCTGTTAAATTGTCAAGGTGTGTGCGTTTGTAATCGGCACTGGTGCATACTAACCTCTACTAATGAAATGGGCTCATTGAGAACCTCATCAAAGACCATATCTGTTGGTCGGGCTTGGTTTGTTAGGAAAAGACGCTTAAGTTCCTTGATATCACAGCTGAAAAGAGCTATGCGAAGTCGGGGGTTTTGGTTTATTGACACCGGTCGGATGGACCATTCTGGTCCTGAGTGAGCGTATAACGTCTCGGCACGATTTTTTCCTATTCTGATGCGGAATAGGGTGTTTGACATCCATGAGGGAGGTAGGAAAGTAATTTCAACTTCCTCCACCTCGTTCTCAGCAGCTTTTGGTGTCTGGGTGGTTCCTGATTCAATACTTTGTACCGAGAGCCGGCCAAAGCCAGCTTTATAGTATTTAGTTATCTTGATCACCCGTACATCTTGATTTTGTCTTTTCTGATGTCTTCTGAGAATCCAATCCGCCTTGGATGGCCCTAATTTGAGGTGGGAAATAACCTGTGAGTCTGTTTTGAATGCAAACTCGGGCGTCTGACTTATCGGGATCACGGAAAGAAGCTCTTTTGCATATGCAGCCGCAGTGAGGGCAGCATACCCCTGCCAATTTTTATTCTTATGAGAATCTGAGTAGTCACAAATTCCCCGAATTACCAGGGCGGGTATTTTATTCATGACCCCAGCGGCTTCCATCTCGAAACAGAGAATTCCATGGGCACTCGCTAACCGGTCCCTCGTGAGGCCATCCTTTATTACCTGGTTTCCAGATGCAATCAGCCCATAGTGGATTTCAGGGTTATACGACGGGCGTTCTGGACGAAGAACAAGTTGGTCCTTACCGCATTTCGCGCAGTTGAATTCCCCCAACGGAGGACTATGTGCGTATGATGCGTTGAAAAGCCTGTCATCCCCGGGGTCAGGCCTGGAAAAGCTGTTTCTCAGCTGCGGGTTTTTGGCCAAGGCGTCTGATATTATATGCGAGATACGGCCGTCAGCCGCCAGATATGTCGCCTGTAGCCGAGATACGGCAGTGAGAGTAACATCAGGTGGGCGGTTTAACATGCCAACTCTCTCAAACTTCCCACCGTGGGTGGTTTTCCCAAGGTCATATTGAATTACCCCGCTGGAGGCTTTGACTGGGTTGCTGACCACAACATCACCGAGTCGTATGTCAGCATCGCCGGTTGGCACCCCCCCTCCAACGCCCACCAGCAATCCAAAGCGAAGTGCGGGAAATGTTGAACGAATTTGTGCTACCACACTTGCGGCCATGGTTGTCCCATAGACTCCAGCTGGCAGACAAGTAATAACCACGTTGTGACCGGATATCTCACCGAGCAAATAGGTATTGTCATCCGCTGCGCTCCGCGGTAGGTCATCATGGGCCACATCAAGCATGGCCCTAGCTGCGGCCATCTCAACAGGCAAGGCACAAATCCATACAGCTTCATAATTGTGATGTGAAATACTATGGGGATCTGGCATATTGGAAGCAAGGAACCGCTGGTGGAAGGGACCTGAGTATGAATTTTATTGCGCCAAAGCTGAAATGCGGGGTAATCCAAGATCAAATGGTGGTGGAGTCTTAGCCTTACTATCTCCCTAGTCAATTCCTCTCCTCCCTAGAGGGGAAATGCGAGGCACTAGCCAGTTGCCAACATAGTACTTTTTTGTGGTATATCTTGTACCTCCTAAGGCTTCCTTCCGCTTTTAGCCATGAGGTTAATGCTCGGCAGGTAAAAGAAATGTTCACAGACCATTCCCCATAAATAAAGGATAATTTATATCACAAACATCAAGTCTAAAGGAAGATTAAATTATCTTTGAAAAAGGCTTAAATATGGTTATTATGCCCTTGCAGTCCCATCTTTCCATATTCCTTTCGTGACGTCTATGTTTAATATAACTAACCTCAACATCTAGTCCCCCTCAGTAATGGCAAGGTTTTCTCGTAGGATGGGGTGGGATTAGTATTACCCTCATCTGCTGGGTATCAGAATTGGGTTCATGGGGCTGTCACAGACCCACCCCAGTTTAAACGGGCCTGGCAGTGTTAACCCAAGGAATCGCCGTACTGACCCAGGCACCCCACTAGGCTTGCTGCGGTCTTGCAGAAATGGATTGAATTGGTGGAGGCCGGCGTGTGGAGTGTTGGTGCCGCAGGAATCAGGGGAACCCTTGGCCAGTTTCTTGGCCAGGAAGCATTCAATATAGCAGGGGTTTTCCTTGGCGAGGAAGCGTTCCATATAGCAGGGATGTTTCTGGACGGTGTGGATACACTCTGATCAAAGTTTGTCAATGTTTATATTTGGATTTTGCAGTGGGTTGAAAAATTGGTGGTGGAAGAGCATAGACACCAGGAGGTAGATATAGGCCATGGATAACATCTTCTACGTGAGGCTACCCAGAAGTTGGGAAATCATAAGAATGTATTTCCTGAAAGCTTTCAAGCTATTCAGCCATCACCATTCTTTTATATTTGACATAGGTCCACTTTTGATATAAAATGCAGGGAAAATATTGGCGAAAGGTCAATGGCAATAACAGTTACAGCGCATGACCGCTGGGTCGCCAAATATGCAGGCGGCTACGGCGATGGCACCGTTGGTGTAAATTGCAGCCGTTTAATGCCTACTAGTTGGTGTGCTTAGCCGGGTGCACTGAGGCTCCAACATCCTGGGACCTCAATTGTGGTCTAGTTGCATGAGACGAAATGTTGGTATTACTTGCGCATAAACTGTTGGGATAGCTGAAGCATGCGCAGAATGTATTACGCCTAAGAAAAGAAAGCAAAGATATAACATTGAAGACCTTCATTGGTACTCATGAATGATGGAAGAGAAAATAGGTATTTTAAGGATAGGGGTGTATTGACTGTGGAGGTTATCACTGGTCTTATTAAGGAGCATACTTCAGCGCAGGAAGAACAACACCCCGACAATCTCCAAACCCAAACCGTACTCCAGTGTTTCTATTCACGCACCAACCTTCCATAACAACCTCATCACCATCCTCTAAATACACAAGATCGTCTGCACTGGCACTGGTAAGAGTATTATGTGGCATCGTACGCTCGAACAGACATGCGATTCCCGAGTTCTCTCCGGCGGGGTTTGTGCGCTGATAGGTGGTTTGTCAGTATGTGTATATATCTTATACTTCTAAATCTAAGAGACGTAAAAGAAAGGGGATTTTTAAGAGAGGGGGGGTGGAGAGGGGGAGAAACTAACAGCACTTGTAATCGTCCCTGTGCCGAAGATATCACCCGTATTTAGCCCCTCCCCGGCACTGGTCAAGTGCGCGAGTTGTTGGTAAGGTGTCCAGTAGAGTTCTTTGAGATTTGTCTCTGTCATGAGATACGTTTTACCATTTCCTGCATTGGGTTCAAGAGTCAATGAGAAAAAAATTCCCAAGCCGGGCCTGTGGACAAAAGCGGGGAAAAGAATGGATAGGGGATCAAAATTATACTCAGAATTTTTGCCTGCAACTCAATATCAAACGTTGCTTCCTCATCTGCCCCCTTCCACGTTAAATGAGGCAACGGAGATGGATTCTGAGTTTTCGTCGAAGAACAGCAACTCCCTTGCAAAGCATCGAGAGTGACAATCCAAGGCGAAATGGTCGTTGCGGCGCCTTTTCCATGAAAAGGACCAAGCGGTGGCATCTCGAAGACCTGGATATCACGCGCGGACCAGTCATTAAGAATGACAAAACCGAAGATATACTCCTTTGCGTTCTGGATATCGAGGATTTCGCCTGGCGGGAACGCTCGCGAGAGGATCACACCCATTTCTAGCTCGAAATCGAAAAGTCGAGTTGGGCTGAAAGTGGGATTAGAGGTGGGTGTTTGTCGAAAGACGCCCCAGGGTCGTCGAACGGGTGCGCCGGAGACACGTAAACTGGACGTTCGACCATTGTAGACGCTGGGCACCCAGAACCAGTTTTCGGGGATAGGTCGATTGATGAGTTCGGAGCACTGTGATTTGTGTCGTTTTTCATTTTATGGTTATTATTATTCATGATAGTTATACTTGTATTATTTTACATTACTACGCCGTTGGCTTTTGGGGTGGGGTGGTGATCTTATGTGTAGAAGAGAGAGGGGAGAGAGGATAGTGGATAAAAGGTAAGATACGTTTTGCGTATGCTCGAGAGAGCAGTAGAAATCGGAAAAATTGCGAGTTTCCATTGGAAGGTGATTCTGCACCTGCGAAAGGGGAATCGCATATTTGGAGCGAACATCTGGATTGGCGAGCTGGGCTGTTAAGATGGATCGGATTTCGCTCTGTGAGGCTCTTGGGAGAGAAGCGAAGCTGTTCAGGCTGGGCTATAGTGGATTAGCCTGGTACATCTGAAGATGGATGGAGGAAATAAGTTTCACTGACCTGGGAAAAAATGGCGCTTTCAAATCCAGAGACAGACTGGAAGTATCCGTCTTTCTCTAGGGAACTCAAGTCGATCGCATCGTTCTCGAGAACTGTGGCGCATCGCGGGGTAGGGTCATTCGGCGTTGAAATAACTCCATAGGGAAGATTCTCCAGCGGGAATGGAGTTGATACAGCCATGATGATCTAAATGCGGATGCGTTTCGTCTGGAAGAAATAATAACAACAAAAGGAGATGAAGATGCCGACCTGAGTTGATCTCGTTGGTAAGACTGCGGGGTTTTGAATGTTATGTATGCAAGGTTGGGCATCCCCGCGTTGTCTGTAGGTAAGCTTCACCGAGGATCTCCTCTCGAACCAATATTACTCCGAATACCCCGACTTAGATGCCATTCCCCGAAGATCCCGGAAGCTGTACAAGGGTTCATTCCATGACGATAGGAATTGTGTGCCGTGAACCTGTATGCAAGGTAAACGGTGGAGTTTTAAATGGTGCTCCTCCTTTGGTGACACTCTTTTCTGGGCGGGTCATTAGTGTCGACCTGGACTTGAATCATGAAATGGGAGGAGAAGCCTACCACTTATACTATGCGAACCAGAGGCCTGGTTTCATATTTCTTGATGGTAGAATGTTGCAACAGTGGTGTTTCTAGAAATGGACAACATTATTATCGGCCATCTTCATTCTCTAAACTCAATGGCGAATGCGGAAGTATATAGTAAAAATAAAAAAGTCCCGCACGTAGTTTTTTGCAAAATTATATATTTGACTCAGATAAGTAGATGGTTTGGGAATGCACTCCAGCAACGCTTATTAAGAAGGTTTGTGGAGAGCAAACAAAAAATACCTCAGTTTGGGATTTGGTTGATGATCTCAATTCTCCAGATCAGCTAAGATTTGACATGTCAAACTAATATAATTGAACTCAAGGAATTCAGGTTGAAAGTTGTGATTTACAGTGGATTCACTCTTTTAATTTTCTATACCATCAATATTGTTTGTTATATGGCTCAGATATGCCTGAGGTTATCCCTTGATATAAAAGCACAATCACATATCCTTAACCACAGCAGTGAAAGGCGCTGTAATACCATCATCCCCAATCCCCGTCGATGAAACATCTCTCAATTGAATCGTCTTCTATGAATTCAATCATGGTCTTCTTGACCGCATCTAACTGGCTATCAAACTCTATCCTCAATTCGGCTAGAATATGATATGTTCTAACACCTGAACCTTAAACGACTCTGGAAACCATCAAAGTAAAATATTTGTGCTATAGAGAACTCATATCAAAACACCGCCTCGTAGGACTATTTCCGCCTATTGAAACCTCCCCAAATCTCGACACTTGACGTCCATTTACCCGATTTAAAATAAGCTCTATCACTTCCTGGCTTCCTGAATTTGCCAACTCTCACACCAACTAAAGTAAGAGACCTCTCATCTTCCTCACATTCAACTATCCAAGATAGCGAGTTTGAAAGAAGAATCAATAATTGACACATTGCATGCCTTCCCCAGACCCAAAATGTCAATAATCTTGATTCAACCCCAATAAGTCCATGCATGATTTTTAACCAAACGACATGTCATACAGCTTCATACAAGAAGAGCTCCCCTGCTCAGAGAAACAAAAGCTATAAGAACCCCTCTCAGGCTCACCTTCATTTAACTACTTTCTCTCAAACTCATCAACTCACCAGCCACCAAATCCATCAAGACATCAATTGTACGTCTTTTTTCCCTTTTCCAAAAAATTCAAACCCCCATCTCATCCTAACCCTTACCCCAAGGAACAAGCTAACACTAACCCCCCATCTAAAAGGACATTGAAACCAATTCAACACCACCCTAATCAAAACTAAATTATCCAAAATGCGCGTCTTCCTCCACACCCTCACTCTCTTCGTCGCCTCCCTCTTCATCAACAATGCCGTCGCGGCCCCCCACGGCCACCACAAATGCAAGCCCGGCGATATCTGGGCCGACGAATCCGACTGCCATGCCTGGTACCAGTGTGTTGATCCCGGTACACCCGTTCGTCAGTACTGCGGACCTGGTACGGCGTTCAACCATGAGACCATGACCTGCGATACTCAGGGTAAAGTCTGCCACTAAGGAATCTCAATCGAGAGTCGAAAGTCGAGAATTGATCGGGGATGGATATTGCGTCGGCCAAAGAATGAATGAATGATTAGGTGGGAGAGGGGGAGAAGGAATGGAGCTAGGTGGATATCGGTACCTCCAACCTAAAATACCTTTTAAGGCGGGGCTATAGGGAACTTGTGGTATGGTGTTGCCTTTTTTTATTAGTTTAAACCTGTGTGCCATGATTTAATGGATGATGGATGAATGGCGACCATGGGTACTATGTGATGGGATGTTGTTTGTATGTGAGGGGGAAGAGCGGTATAACCTGATGTATAAGTAATCTATAATCTATAATTGACGGGATATCTAGACTGCCTATTATTGAGAAAATGTTATAAAGATTAAAGCGTTTCCTCTATCGAGAAACCCCCACTGATCTTTTCGTTCAATTACAACTAAGGAATATTTAGAATGCCCCAATTAGATTAAAGGTGCATGGGTAAGTAAGGTAGTATAAATAAAACAGCATTATAAGAAAAAGAAACCTTGAGTTTTCTTCTTCTTTTACTCTCCCCCTCTCTGTTTATATATATATATATATATATGTGTGTGTGTGTGTGTGTGTATATGTAAAACATAAACTTTAAACAAAGCTCTTTTACAAGATTATTTAATAATTGAATGCTTGAAAAATGCCTAAGAGTAGGGTATTACAGCTGCATGGTGCCCCTGAAGTTAGGTGCTAGGGATAATGCCTCATTATGTATTCATTCTATGAGGGATTTTATTTTTGTAACAGGGTAACATTGGTGGCGCCGGGAAAGTCCCTCGCGGAAATAATAACGCGCGGGGTTTGATGATAAATTGACGAGCAACCCCTCTTCAAGCTAATAGAAATTTCACGCAGTTCTACTTGGCTCTACTTTAAATGAAAGGAGAAGTAGAATGAATAGTATAATAAAATTGATTTTTCAATCTGATTAACTCGTGTCATCATTATGGAGACAACCACTGCTGACAGGCTCCTTGCGCAACCACTAACAATAATACTGCAAAAAGGTTGATAGAATAGCACGGCTTCCGCACCTCTCTCTCTCTCTCAAACATAGTGGAGAGGATCGGACAGACGATCGACAACTGATTGAAAATGGCGGTTGTCATCCTGGCTAACCAGTGTACTACCTACTGTCTTCGCGTTTAACGACTGCTACTGGTCGGGGGGTGGTGAATGGACTCCGATCGATGGAAGGGATCAGTACTGGCTGATCCCTGCTCATTCGGTGCTTATGTGCAGCGACTTTGCTGCCCCCCTGCTGTTAGATCCTCGACACCACAGCCTTCGATGTTCCGCACTTAGTTCTCCACACCAATCTTAACCTTCTTCTCCGGTGGAGGAATGATTTTATCTTCTTCCGCGCCCGAGAGAGTTGGAAGTTCTGCTACAGCCGTTTTGATGATCTCTAGTGCCTGTGCAATCTCTTCCTCGGTGATGACAAGGGGTGGGGCTAGACGAATGATGTTCTCATGAGTGGGCTTGGCCTAGAGGAAAGATTAGCATGTTGTTCTACAAGACGATCAAGTCGCAAGCAACTTCTCTTCCTCTTTCTTTCTTTGTTGTTAGGAAAGGAGGGAGGTAGGTCGGACAAAGTGCACTTACCAGAAGACCCTTTTCCTTCATCAGCATACACAGATCCCAGGCAGAATGTCCATTCGTCTTGGACTCGTCAATGACAATGGCGTTCAGCAAGCCTTTACCACGCACGGTTTGGATGACAGGGCTCTGAATGGCCTCGAGACCGCTACGGAAAAGTTTTCCTAGGTTCTCTGCCCGCTCAACCATATTTTCTTCCTCAACAACTTCCAAGGCCCGAATGGCCACCGCACAGGCTAGCGGGTTTCCACCATAAGTTGAGCCGTGAGTGCCCGGCTCGATGGTGAGCATAACATCTTTGCTACCTAATACGCAGGAAACAGGATACATTCCACCAGAAATAGCCTTTCCAAGCAAAACCATATCGGGTTTAATTCCGCTCCACTCATGGCAGAGAAGCTTTCCTGTACGTGCAATACCAGTCTGGATTTCGTCACAGATCAAGAGCACATTGTGCTTGTCGCACAGGGCCCTCGCTTCCTGAAGATAATCATCATCGGGGACGACAATTCCTGCCTCTCCTTGAATAGGTTCAACCAGGAACGCAGCCAGGTTAGAGCCGGCCTTTTCGAATGCCTCACGCAATGCGGCCTTATCATTGTATTTGATGGGCTTATCAGTTCCGGGAATATGACATCCGATGTTAGGAAGATATGGGCCATAGTTGTCGCGTGACTCGGGGTCGGAAGACAGGGAGATGGCAGCGAACTAAGAATAATAATTACTGGTTAGTTGCGATCTGTATAAGAAGGTTATAGTTCTCAGCCTGAAAATACTCACAGTTCGCCCATGGAAGTTATTCTCCGCACTCAGGACTATCGCCTGGTTGTCTGGAATTCCCTTCACTTTGTAACCCCACTTGCGGGCAATCTTAATTGCTGTTTCGACTGCTTCTGCACCTGTGTTCATTGGGAGGACCATGTCAAAACCAAAATATTTCGTCACTGTCTCCGCGAACCGGGGGAAGACATCATTATAGAATGCGCGGGAGCTAAGTGTCAATCGTGAAGCCTGATCGACAAGGGCAGCCACCAGCTTAGGGTGACAGTGACCCTGATTGACGGCAGAATAGGCCGATAGGAAATCGAGATAATGGCGGCCTTCAGGATCCCAGACAGAAGTTCCTTGTGCGCGAGCAAACACTACTGGGAGCGGGTGGTAGTTGTGGGCGGCGAATTTCTTTTCAGCTTGGATGGCCGCCTGAGTTGAGGCAGCATGGTATACGGTGGAGCCGTTAGAGTGGTGACCGTTGGTACCATTTGACGCCATGATGGAAAATATGAGAGAAGACTTGATGCGTTCTTAAGCTGGGAGGGGAAGAAGGGACGGCTTCAATTGATGGGTTTTAAGTGAGTCAGTGAGAGATTGTTTGTGTGTGTGCGAGTGTAAAGGTGGCAATGGTGGGGGAAGCAGGGGCAAGAGAAAAGCTAGTTGTTAATTGGAAACTGGAAGGATTGTAACTTTATAGGTAGATAACAAATGTGACAAGGAAGAAACGGTAGTGGATCAAAAAGCCAGGATAAAGTCAGAATCCGTGGAAGAAACCAGTGGAATGTGGATGGATGCAGCCTGTGTCACCGTAATAATGAAGCTAGACCTCTAAGTGCAGGTCTACCCGTCTCAAATGACGATGATGATGCCAACCATGGCCTTCTGGATCCCTCGGCCACCCACTAAACGTCTCTGACTGGTCCCAGATCTCCGTTCCTCTTTTTCTTCTTTTTAACCTGCCTTAGTTGATTTGAAGGCTGGCCAGTGACGTCGTGCCCATTACACACTTATTCCACATTCGTCGACGCCCGAGTGGATCCCACCGCTTGTTGTCGGCTCGGCCACCTTTTACGTATCGTTGGGGTCTCTTGTGAACTTTTCCCGCGCGTGCGATCGGAATCTGGAATCTGGGGTTCAAGATTTGTCTGGGGAGGGGTCCGACCCTGTGTCCACTGTTGATCAAGCTAAACTAGACCACCATGTCGACTTCTCGTCGTAGAAGACCATCCTCTTCTTCCTCTTCTTCCTCTTCTTCTGCTTCTTCCGCTGCAGACGCGTCATTGCCCCCTTCGCGCCTGAGGCCGCAAGACGCGCCCAAAACATCGCATCCCTCGTCCGCCACTATCCTGCTTTTCCTCGTTGCGTTTCGCCTACTGAATGCATTAACTGTGCGTACTTTCTTCCAGCCAGATGAATTCTTCCAGTCCCTGGAGCCCGCCTGGCAAATCGCCTTTGGGGAAAATCAAGGGGCATGGATCACCTGGGTAAGTTGCTTTGGTTCCATCCCTCCAGCCTCAGCTCCCCACTCCTATTTCCTAATCCGTTCATCCACGTTGTTCCAGTGACTGATGCGATGCACCGGACTTTTGCCATTTCTAGGAATGGCGACATCACCTGAGGTCCTCTCTCCACCCATTTCTCTTCGCCGCTGTCTACTCGTCCGCGGACCTTCTCGCACGAGCCCTTCGTTTCCCCCCAGCTGTACGGGCTGACCTTCTCGTTATCGCTCCCGGAATTGCGCAAGCCGTGGTGGCGGCTGCGGGGGATTTTTACACTTGGAAGCTATCTCGTTATGTGTATGGCCAGCGGAGTTATGCGGCCTGGGCAACGGTATCTTAGGCACCACTGACGGTTACGAATGCTACATACATACAGTTGAGAGGCTGATCCACGCTGCAGCTTGCCTTGACCGCTCTCAGCCCTTGGCAGTGGTTTTGTTCTACCAGAACACTGTCCAATTGTATTGAGACTACGATCACCGCTATTGCTCTATGTTCGTGGCCATGGGAGTGGTCTCTAAGCCCTTCGAATGTTCCACAGCATGGAGCTAGTCTGGATGACGGCACTGTTGTGCTTGGCAGGTATGGATGACCATGGCCCTATACTAGAGATAAGGCCCAGTGCTGAAATGATCATTGCAATTCTAGGCTCCGTCGATGCCTATTACTCTCGGCATTGGCATGTATTCTGCGCCCTACGAACATCATCATATGGATTAGCCTAGCTAGCCTTGTGTTGTACCAGAGCAGCTGGGAACGGAGGAGGACCCTGTGTCGCGAGGTGTTGGTTTGCGGGTGAGTTTGTAATTCTCCCACAACAAGGGGTATTTCATAATCTTATATCTTCTTTAGCTCTACAGTCCTCACTTTATCCGCCGTGGCCGACCGATTTTTCTATGGAGTGTGGACCTTTCCACCGCTCAGGTTTCTATACTTCAATATCGCACAATCTTTGGCGGTGTTTTATGGACGGAATGACTGGCACTACTATATCTCCCAGGGATACCCTCTTCTCCTCACCACTGCCCTACCGTTTACCCTGGTAGGCTTGTACCGTGCATTGACACGTTCACGATTACCCACTTCAACTACATACCAGGCGCGGATACGTTTTCAGCTCGCATCGGTTTGTTTAATTATGCCATTCTTGCTCTCCCTAATTTCGCACAAGGAGGTGCGATTCATATATCCTTTGCTTCCTTCATTGCATGTCCTCAGTGCATTGCCTCTGGTGGATTTCTTTCTCCCCGCCTTGGCAACTTCTAACCGCCGATACATGCCTAGAAGACTCACCCTTATCTTCCTTGTGTTGGTAAACACAGTTATTGCACTGTACCTGACCCTAGTACATGCCTCGGGTGCTGTAGGGGTTTTATCATATCTTAGAGGGCAACATGAGGCCCATGGGTTTACCATTCCCAAAACCTCTATGTTCGGGTGGGAAACTCCTTTAGTTAGCTCGCCCGTTGGTATTACGATAGGCTTCCTCATGCCGTGCCACAGCACGCCTTGGCGTTCTCACCTAGTTGAACCTACGATTCGTGCCTGGGCCCTCTCATGCGAGCCTCCTGTAGACCTTAGTGATGCTGAGAAGGCAGCGTACCTAGACGAGGCCGATCAGTTCTATGCTGACCCTGCTCGCTTCTTGCGTGAAAATATGCTCGGTGGCCTGCGACATATCCCTCGCTATCCATCCTATATTAGTCAACAATATTCGCAACAATTATCTACTCAGCTTTACACCCCACACGAGTGGCCCGATTACCTTATATTCTTCGCCCAACTGGAGCCAACATTGAGAACCCTTCTTCGAAGCTCCTCGTACGCTGAATGTTGGCGAACGTTCAACACTGCTTGGCATGATGACTGGCGGCGTCATGGTGATATTGTTGTTTGGTGCCTTGATTCCACCGAGCAAGAAGCTTGGCGATCAATGAAGCACAAACGGGAACAGGAAGACCGGGACCGTCAATTTGACCGGATAATTCAAGCTATCAGAGACGAGGCAAGTGGCAAGAAGAAATCCTCGCTTTTTCAGCGATGGACATCATCTCTCTCTCATCAATCTTGGTCATGGCCCTGGGAGAGACGCAAGCGCAGCACCTTTCTTGGCATCCAATTACCACACTGGGCAACTCCCTCGTGGAAAAAACCATCTTGGAGTTGGCCAAAATGGAAGCTCCCAGGTAAGAAAGCCACCAAGTCTAACCGAGAATTATGGTCGTAGTTCTGGTTGTCCCACTGGGATTACTTTTTGAGTTTGATTTTTTTTTTTTTCCTTTTTACCGCCTTGAACATATATTATTTTAACTATATAACGTTGAAGAAAAGAATTCATTACATACATCTTTTCTGAAGTTTGTTTTGACAGTCACTTTGTCTTGGTGGCTTGAGGACTAGGCTGAGTCAACTTAGCCTTTTGGTCGGGTGTAACCTTCACTAACCGTTTACAATAACCAACGGATTAGTCTATTTTTGGGTTACTAATGAAGTAAACTCTCCTACAAGATGTATGAATCTACTAGCAGGGTAGAATCACACGCTGCCAGAAATGGGAAATGGAACTATACGGCTTGGAGATAGAAAAGAAGCTAAAAAAAAAGGCGGTTTCGAGATTAATAATTACTTTGACTTCTCCTGCACCATACTTCTGAGAGCTTGTGTCTCCCCTTCCAACTTGGAAACTCGCATCTTTAATTCGTCCCGTTCACGTTTCACTGCCTCAAGTTCGGCCTCCAGTTGATTCATCCTATCAACGCGTCGCTGGCGGTACCTTCGAGCGGCAAGAGTATTGAGCTGGCGTTTTGAGACACGAGAGGTGTTTTCTTTGGGAGACTGATCCCGAGAAGTAGGTGAGGGGGTTGGTAATGATGTCGTAGCCGGCATTGATGAAGTAGGAGTAGCAGTAGACAAAGTCAAATCTGGCAGAGGGTCTTGATTTGAAATTAGTATATACTATGAAGCTATAATCAAGCCGCCGTAACCTACCTGGAGACTCCCCACTAGATGAATTGAGAATATTGGGTGACCCACCTAGCTCCGAGGAACCGGGCAAGCAACCCAAAGCATTCCAGTCTATGCTAGTCGCCGTGTTATCAACCAACTCTGGACAACCCGTGAAGTTATCGTAATCGTAGTCACTGAATTCAGGCAAGGTAGAATCGGGAAGAAAGGGAGGTTGGAGAGAATCATAGAAGAGGGGATCAACGGGGGGACAGGCCGTCGATAGATCAGAGACAAGGAATGGGGGTGGAACGGAGGAGGAAAGGATATCGGTATTACTGAGAAGGAAATCGGGGGAAAGGTCAAGGTGATTAAACGGTTCGTATTGCCTGGTAGATGGCCGGGCCGGTCTGACGCGCCACGGACGCTGCTGGTATTGCGGCGGCCGCCATTGCGATATAATTTAGGCCGGGTCGCGGGGACCCGGAAGGTCGGGCGTTATATGACTGGGGAGGTAGTGACTCACGTCTAATCGACGATGAGGAAGGATGAAAGAGAGAAGAAAAAGAACTATAGGAACTTGGGGGAGAAAGGAAGCCCTTTTTGAAGGCGGGTGGCGGGGCTCGGCTTACACCTGGTGGGTCCCCCCTACCTTACCGTCCCAATACACTCTACTGATACACCACTATCACCCTTGGTCTTGAAAGAATAATCATAGTTCTCACTGGTGAGTCATGTTCTTTCTTATGACATGGGTAGGGGATGAGCTATTACAGCGGAGGAATAATGTTGAATGTAGGCCATATCTAACGCTCAAGTGGCAGCGAAACGAAATTAGGTTAGAAAAGAAGTCAAAACCAAGTGGAAAGGGAAAAGGGTAGGTATAAGATAGGTCAGATGATGTCGGCCCCAACTTTCATCTTAGAGATAATCTTCCTATTTACTTCATCTCTAAGCGCCTCAGGAACGCAAAGTATATCGGCTATGGGATGTTTCTTCATTCTAATCAAGAAAGGCGTGAAGTGGGGTTGACATACATACAAAGTGACAGAAAACTTATCCACAACCTATTGGAAAGGATAGGTGTGAATCCATGGATAGAAGGTAGATTATGACGGCTTCAATTCCTACCTACTTACTCTACACTATATACAAATACAATTAACTACCTTCATTTGTTGTTGAAGCCTATGTCTTCTTTTGCTCATGTTTACCCATTATGAGTCGAGATGAGAATCAGATAATCTTACTGGGAGGTTTATTTCCCAAACACCCCCCCCCCTTTTTTTTTTTTTTTTTTCTTGGATAACCTCATGTTATTTCCTCTAATTAATTAAACAATCAATTCTTGGCTGAGAGACATCACAGCTTATCATCATTACTCATAGTGACAAACTATATAGTATGCTGATATTACTAGAGCAATATAACTATGGGCTCAATGCCTCGGATATGTTAATTACCCGTATGGGTTGAATACCACTAGTCCAGATGTAGTAATTTCTTATAAATGAGTTAGAATGAGTCATTCTTGCTCATCCAAGCCAAGCGTTGGGTCTCTCAATTTTGTCGCTTTGGTTGGTTGGAAGAGGTTTACCAATAACCATCTACCAATCAATAGCTGCCAGTCTTTGCTAGTTTAATAATGTATCATGAATCCATTGAAAGTGGATGACAGGGAACAAAACCTAGCAATTCAATAGGGCATGCCATCTGCTTCCCCCGCAAATCCCCTCTAACACCACCATAGTACTAAGTATTAAGTAGGCAAGTTAGTATATATTCCCTGCTAGTTGAGAGGCATTAATTATCGCATTGAGTAGATATATAATAACTTCAATCGGGTCGCACTACTAACTTACTGGAAGCAGTTGGACGGGCGAATGATATGTATAAACTAGTAATATACCCCACCCCCACTACAAATGATTACAACATTGAGAGTAATGCTAATCTCCCGTTCGCAGTGAAGGTAGCAGAGATAATCCCCTAGTCCACATCATTATGGCAGGAGCTAGACAGTAAGGCAGTCTCCTTAAGGGGAGGAAAAGAAAATCCCAAAAAAAAACCTCCTCTCCTGACCACTAGAATCCATCCCATCAAGTAGAGAGGATTTCATTGAAGGATCCATTGAGATACCTCACACAGCTGACTTGGTCTTTGAATATTTGGATTCAAAATATGGTTGCAATTTTTTATGGGCCTTCTAAAGCGAACTGAGACTAGAGTTAGGGCGCAACAGAGCGGTATGATAGTGACGAACTCCCTAAAAAACACGCACCTGATGGAAGTCTCTTAATCTTGCATCGAGCCCTAGGTTATTCGTGCAATCATTTATATCCTTTGGAAACTAACTCTTGAGATTCTTCCAGCAGGTCAAGTTACTCAGTTGTATGTCATATGATCTTCTTGCTCGGCCCGAAATAATAAATTCGGAAAAGTTAAAAAAAAAAAAAAAAAGAAAAGAAGAAAATTAGGTGGCATAGATTAAAATCTATCCAAAGCTCATAACAAGATTATTTTCATGTCGACAGTAGCTTTGATCATTATTGTTGCAACATTGAAGTCTCTCCAGTGCAACCTCTCTAGCTTACTAGGCACTATAAGGATGTTTCCAAAGTAGATATTTCTATAGTGAAGCTTAGTACTATATATCCATCTCACCCGTACTATTGTATGGCAACAATGGGGGCTTGAAAAGTCGGCTTATTTTAAGCTTTTGCATCTGTGAGATAATCGAGAAAAATAGCTCGGTACACTTGTCGTGCACGAGATGTCGTAGGGGGCTGGGTGGAAGGTGGCTGGATCAAGCCGATCGATATGACCATAAAAATAATAACACAAATCGGCACACCGTAATTTACAAGGTTCATGTAGGCATCTAGTTCATGGCAATGTTAGTTAATATCCACTCTTGTTTATAATATCTAGGGGCCCAATTATCATAAAACTAAATTATCAGCAGTAATCAAGATAGAAGCGCTCTTGACTTTCAATCTTCATGGCATACATTACACCCTCAACTTCTATTTTGAATATTGAGGAGACATCTTAGAGCCTGATATCCCTCTTTATGTGTATATTTGACGGATTGGGATTTAATTGGATGTATTTTGATTGTACCCAGGGGTAGAATAAGTGTTAGAGAGAGTTCATCTGATGTGCTTACGGCCATTGATAGATTGTACTAGTCCCAATTAGGCACTTACTCTGCCAGTTCCAGCCTCAGGCTAATAATTCCATCCTCAACTCAATAAAGAATACTCTTTATTTTCAAATATCAAACAAAGACACCTAACAGTCTGTCTCACTTTCCTTGATAAGTTTATCTTGAAACATGGTTGACATCATGACCTATCAACATTATTATTGTAGGTTTTGGTGGAGGTTTCTAGGCCAGAAAAGAAAATTCACACGAGGCATACGTATGCCAGCCCCATCACACCACGCAAGCACACCCGCCACTCATCCACTAAACCTTCTCCTTCCACTCATCGCCTATAGAGTCGTAACCAGGCAACGCCAATAACAATTGAACGCCATGAAAACCACAACCATCGGTGCTTGTCGGCGATCGTGAATCTCCACTAATCTACGTACGCCCATCCAATGGGAATCTCTCCCTTGGCGAAGCATCTTTAGTGCCTCCACGTTAACAGTGAAGAACCCATCGGGTTCCTCACAACAATAATAGAATATGTCTCGATTCTATATATTCCCGACCTTTTCATGGTTCTGATTACAAAGGATTTGTTCGGATGCACTTTTCTTTGTTTCAGAATTTCATTTTATCTGACGCCCATCTTCGTTTGAGCATTGCGTTTTGAATTTATTTTCCTTTTGTGTTTTGGCATTATCCTGATACTCAACTCCCCATCTCATTTTCTTGGGTTAAGAAACACTACCGACATGAAATCCTCTTTGAAATGGACTCTGGCCATTGCGGCCGCAGTTCAAACCTGCATCGCTCAGACTTACACTAGCTGCAACCCGATGAAGAGTGAGTACTCAATGACGTCCCATCGGAGAATTGTTTCTCTGATGCCTCTTCTTTCTCCTACCACATAGAGACTTGCCCTGCGGACTCCGGCCTTGACCAATGGAGCCTCGAAAGCGATTTCACCTCCTCGGATGGGTTTAAATGGTGGAATACTACCTCTGGTACCGTTGAGACCACCTCTCTCGGCGCCAAATTCACCATTTCCGAGCAAGGTGACGCACCTACCATTGAGAGTGAATTTTACATCTTCTTTGGTTATGTTGAAGTCAAGATGCGGGCTGCCAATGGTACCGGTATAATCAGCACCAGCGTGATGGAATCTGACGACCTCGACGAGATTGACTGGGTACTTTGCTTCCTTCCCCATCCCCATCTCCTGATGTCCCTGATACTGTAATTGCTGACCCCCACCCACTATAGGAACAAGTGAGTACATACGACAATGAAATCCAGACAAACTACTTCGGAAAAGGGAACACTACCTCTTACGACCGTGCCACCACTGTCACTGTCTCATCTCCCGAGGAAACCTTCCACACCTACGCCGTGGAATGGACGGCCTCGAAGACTGAATGGTATCTTGATGGTACCCTTGTCCGCACTCTGAACTATGACGACGCTGTTGGAGGCTATAACTACCCTCAAACACCTATGCGCGTCAGGATCGGTATCTGGGCCGGTGGTGATCCTGATAACTCCGAGGGCACTATCGAATGGGCTGGTGGTGAGACAGACTACACAGAGGGCCCATTCAACATGTATGTTGAGTCGGTAAAGATCATTAACTACAATCCCGCCGAGTCGTATACCTACACGGATAAGACCGGCTCTTATGATAGCATCAAGGCGTCGAACTCGACCTCTTCATCTTCGTCATCCTCTAGCCTAATCTCCTCTACGATTTCTTCCGCCGCAGTTTCGAATCCGAGTGCCAGCGTCGTCAGTGTTAGTGGCAGCACAAGCACCGTGGCTGTGTCTTCATCGTCCACTGCGGCTGCTGTTGCTACATCTATCGCTGCCTCCTCCTATTCATCTTCCCACTGTAAGCTGGTGTTTGCTATTCTTGTTGCGTTTTTGTTTTCCATGGCGATTTAAATTTAATTCAAGCAACCCCCCTACCCCTTAATAATACCCCACACTCCTTTAATCAAGCGCCTGAGAGAGGTTGTAATTAGCGAGAGAAAGAGAAAGAGAGCGAATGTGTTTGTACCCACATGTGTTTGATTGCAAGGTTGATATACCGAATTACGGAGCAACTGCAATACGTTAGTCTGTTTATTGTGGATCATTTTCGATTGATTGATTTTCTTCAAGTTTGCTTCTGAAAATCCGATGCTAATTACTGATACTTTCAAAAGGCCAAGCCAATTAGACGGCATGATCCAATCCTAGTTTACGAACGATCAACGACTTTACGCCTAGCATCTCCACTAGGAGCTTTTAGTTTCGAACTAGTATTGGATTCGGTGGTGTTAGCTGCCTCCACATTTGCAGGAGTGAGGTCTAAATGACTCGAATTGAACGCTCGAGAAGCTTAGCCTGCTACTGGAGTGGGGTCTGTTTCGGTTCTCATAGAGCGGATGGTGGGGGTGTCTGACGTTGGTGACTGAATAAACGATAAGATGAGACGCGCAATGCATGTATATGTATAGGGATAGATTTGGTACTAACTGTATAGATGCTTTTGTGGGCTTATATCCTTCCTTTCCCGCTATTCTATTTTTAACACAGCAGGACTTAGGAAAAATAAGGTGAACAGTGTGGATCGTTCTGTTTTCGTTCATGTCTTTTTTTCTTCGCCCTTATTTGTTTATTTTGTTTTTGTTTGACTGGGTAAAGGGGGTTGGTTGGTAGGCTGTTATATTTGATTTTTTTGGGATGGGACTTCGAAAAATTAAAAAAAAAAAAAGAAAGCATTTTTGTTTTATATCCCCATTTCACCATTTTCACACTATTCTATTTATTAATGCTCATTCAACACTCCTAAACTGAAATATACATAGAAATATCAAGTTTACCTAGGTATCCGATGGGCAAAAGAGTTATGTAGGTTCATTATTTGTTGATACGAACCGTGAATTCGTTTAGAGCGATATCTAGGTGCTAGGTTGTCAACCCCTAAAATGAAACAGAAAGGAAATATCCACTGGAGAATATTGCAAGCTAACTATGAGTGAAGCCAACCAGTGACATGCTATGTAGCTCGGTAACTTGAGTTTCAACTTGAAGATTCCCTAGGAGATTAATAATATATATATATATATATATATATATATATTTAAACTATTGAGTGGAAAACTGAGGAAGAATGAGTAACAAAAAGAAATAAGTGTCAATTAAACAATGGAATTTAACTACCTAGTAGGTACAATTGCTGAAGTCAATAAATTCAAACATATCGTCTTCATTCTGTGGACTTGGGTTAATAACCATGCCAACATCATTCTCCTCCTTGTCCAACTCTTGATCAACGTTTCTTGATGATAGATTCTCAACCTTTACGTCTATGCGCTCAAACTTATTCTTCTCGGACTGTATTCGATTGAGAAAAAAAGCCCAAAGACCTGATCCGACCAATAATGAATGAATGACCTCTAGGTGGGTTGGAACCAAGCCCAAGAATAATCGAGTAATTGAAATTATCCATATTATGATTGCTGTTGCTTTATATAGGATTACCTTGGATCGTATGATGCTGCCGGTGGAGTGGAGAGAGGAGTAGAATGATTTCAATTGGCAGTAGCCACAAGAGGTAATGAATTTGCTTTCATCTGTATAAATGTTCAATAGGAATATAGATGTTGCTATTGAGAGCACTTACCTAGGATATCTCTACAGATCAAGAAAGTTTCCATCTCAGACAGATAAGAACCAAGAGGGCCACTAATAGTTGCAAGCAAGCCCAGGAAAAGATTATATTCAGTGCTTTTTTCCTGACTGTTAATATATTGATTTTTGCTTTGCGTAGTTTCCCAAATTTCTATCATGTTAAGTTTCCAACTGAGACAACAACATCTTGTGCTTTGCGTGGAAACTTTCGTGTCACTCGGGCTATCGAGGAGGCTTTCGCATGGTGACCCGGGGTCCGAAGAAGTGTAGATACTTATGTCGCTCGGTACCGCTGTTTGGCCCATAGCTGTGATGAGTATGTGGTTTTTGAGCCCACAGAGAGAGAAGAGAGAAAGGAATCACTTACGCGACAGAGGAGCGTCGTGAGATAGCGGAGGGTTGTTCCTCTCATCGCTTACCCACCGATTCAGTGTCTCCGTTGATATTTTGTGCTTCCTGACCCGTATCCTAGTCTGTGGCTTTTGTAGGATGTCCGTTCTGTGGGTGATGCGCTGCAGAATAACTCTTCGCTCGTTCGCTTTAACATTTCGCCGCAGTCCCATCAGATCTATCTTTCCCTTATATTGTCGTATACTATACATACATACGATTAGCTCTGGGGTGTACCTTAAAGACATAGTGGACGTATTCTACAGATTTTTTTTCCCCCCAAAGAAAGGACGAGAAACCGCATACTTTGCAGAAAAGCCAAACTCCTGGTTAATAATATCCCGAACCTGCTCATACGATTTTTCTTGTTGCACAAAAAGCTCCTCAATCCGACTTTCAGCAGGTTTCCACTTTTTTGCTGTCATGGTGGAGGCTTTGGGAGCGCGTTTTTTGCCAAAAGACTTGGCCTTCTGACTTGAAACCGTAGCCGGAAAAGCATTTCGGTTCCGAGGTGCAATACTACGGAAAGAGTTGGCCGGGGGGATGGTGTCATTGGTATAGGCAGGGGAAGGAGGAGAAATAATATGAGACTGAAAAGAAGTCTGGGGAGGAAAAATGGGCAGCTCCATGTGTGACGGCTGAGAAGGAGGAAAGAAAGTCCAGTCCTGAAGATCCATATTTCTGAGTAAAAATAATTTGCTTCTTTTAAGTAATTATTCGAGTAAACACTGAAGACTGTGGGGAAACCGAGGAGACTTAAAGTTGAAAAAGCTTTGAGTGGATACCCAGCACTTATATGCTCAAACCCACGCAAAAGGAAGACTACCTCTATAATGTAGTGGTGTTTACCCTTTTTTGCTTTTTCCTTTTTGTGCTGACCACCAAAAAGTCCTATCGCGACGTTAGCCAATGAGGTTATTAATCTCAACCGTGGAGGCTGTGGAATACGAGGAGGGGCAGAAGTTTCATCCATCAGGCACATCTGAGCAGCAAGCTATGAAAAACACGGGCTAAGTATAGCGTGTATTGCTATAGGTAAACAACTTAGAATTTCGATACCTGTGAAATGCCGTATGTACTAGAAGTATAGCCCAAAGAGAGCTCACTGTAGATACTTGATGTTGCGTGGTTACGAGATAAGAGGTCGTAAGGCGTCAATCAACAAAGAATTTTTCAGCCTAGTGATTTCCTGAGTGACTGCCTCATCTCTTATCATCTCAGGGGATATAAACTCAGGGGATATTATGGCTATGGGAATTTGAATTCGATGTGTTTTTGTTTGAAAACCCGAGGAAGGAAGGAGGACATGTCAAACGTGAAAAATACTAGATACATTTATCTCATGTGGTTACGCTGGTGTTCAGACATTTCGCAAGATATCCAATCAAATGCCCGCTCAGAAATATTGTACTTTCTGGGGTTGAGACTTCTTGTAATTTTGCCCTGATTTATTGTTCCGGGCAACATTACTATGGCACCGGGGGTGATGATTTATTTTTATAAGGGCTAATAGCAAACTTCGTCCTTGCTCGATATTCAGATTTGTTCTTCTTCCATTTCTAGATGCCGATATTTGTATGACTACAGTTTAAATGAGTGCGGTAGAGGACAGTATGGGTGAGGAAGATGCTTTAACATATATTATTTCAACAGAAATAAACTAATATTAGCCAATATCTAGCCCTCAACGATGCAATACCACTCCTCACACTTATTCTCAGTATCCTTAGCACGTTTGCAGCAATTCTTTCAGCTTTTGTCAGCTATTGGAATTTTCAACAATCTCGGGGCGGATTACGTATGTACCTTTGTGGGCAAAGCTACTTCCTTTCCGAGCAAAAGGAAAGAAAAGAGGAAGAGAAAGCTGAAAAAATCTTTAGGTCGAGAATCTCCTCCCCTCCCTCTCTATCACCTGCTTCCGGGGAGTACTACAGTGTCGGAAACACTGTTGTATTCACTGACTCAAGAGAGGGGTCGGCCACCAAATCCCACAAATTCTCAGGGATAATAATCAACTAAGCGTGCTTATATTTTCATATCGTGTTAGTCAAACACAGACTGCCTTAATGGCGAGGCAGAGTTACGAAGTAATTGACTTGGGCCTCGGTACCTATATACTTCAATTAATATTGAAGTAATGAGAGCTTGGGTATGCGATCTCGGAAAAGTGGTTTTATTGTGTATTTACTTTTAGTTTTGGGGTTGGATTGCCATATATTGTTGTCAGGCTTAATACTGATTACTACCTCCGTCTAAATCGAAGTGAAGATAGATCTCATTGTATAGGTATGATATTATGACATCATAATATAGAGAGCTTTAGAAGTCAGGCGCGGATTTGTTCAGGACCCAGAGAATAGAGTACCTATTCAAGATTTGGGTTTAAATTTCCATATAACGTAAATTTATCAGAGGTTGGCCAATTAAAGGGTCTCACGTCCTGCTTGTATCTGGGTTAGCCTGCAAGGTGAAACTTTCACACAAACATTCATTCGCCTCATCCATTCCTTAAAGAGACGTCATCCCCAGTGTTTCAACCTTAAAATCTTAGAGGAAGCCTCAACACCACTTACTCAAACACATTATGCGCAATCAAGCGAGTCTCTTCTTCTTGGCTGCCTTTATGGGGGCTGGCACAGTGGGTGCTAACCAAAATGTTCTTCATGGACCAACCTCGACATCGGAACCAGATTGGTTTCGAACACGGCCCCAGAGCTATCAAGGCATGAGCCTAAATCTACATAATTACACTCAATCTATTGAATTGGTACAACTCTAAACTTCCTCCCAGGCCCAACCGCGACAGGGGTAGCGCCATTTTTGGCCCAAACGAATCCCGCGCCGTTCGCACATACGACTTACACAGCCAACTACCCATTGGAGACTTCGGAACCTATCCATGGTTCCTCTGGACGCAATGTCTTCCATAAAATGGGATATTTGAGGTAAGTGGGTAGGCTACTATGGAATTGCCGATCAACTCTCACATTACATGGCAGTCCGTACTATCCAGGGGAAGAGAGCTGGGGAGTGGACGAATACCCCCACCCAGATGGATCCAAGATCACTCAGATGCATCTCTTGCATCGCCATGGCTCACGTTATCCCAACACAGGCGACCATCTCAACAAGTGGGCGCGGAAGATCGCGGATGCTGTTGAGCATGGAACTAAGTTCACTGGCAGCCTGGGCTTTTTAAATAACTGGTCTTACAGACTTGGGGCTGACATGTTAGTAACGCGAGGACAACAAGAGTTGTTTGACAGCGGAGTTGTCAACTTTTTCAATTATGGTGCGCTTTACAATAGTACATCTAAAATTGCCGTGCGGACGACCACCAAGGACAGGGTGCTGAAGAGCGCAGAAAGCTTTTTGGCTGGCTTCTTCGGGCTGGAATGGAGCGAGAAAGCAAATATTCTTGCCATGATTGAATCTAGCGGGTTCAACACTTCTTTGATGTCTAAGCACGCCTGTCAGAATGTGCCCCGGACGTACGGTAGTTACAGCACTACACCTATAACGAAATGGAAAAACAAGTATCTCAAACGAAAGACGCGGCGGCTACGAAAGATGGCCGGCGACTATGACTGGGATGTGGCTGACAGTTACAATGCCCAGTCAATGTGTGCTTATGAGACAGTAAGCCTTGGGTACAGCGCATTCTGCCACTTGTTTGACTATGAGGAGTGGATGGGCTTCTCTTATGTCAGTGATATCTGGTTTAGCTCCACATCCGGGTTCCTGGGTCCAGTTGGTCGTGCGCAAGGCATCACCTGGGTACAGGAATTTATTGCCCGAGTTGAAGAGCAACCGTTCGATACCTCGATTCCCTCTGCTGCCAATTTGACCCTTAACAGCAACCCGGTCACTTTCCCCACAAATCAGTCTCTTTATCTGGACTTTTCTCATGACAAAATTCTCGTATCCGTTCTCGCTGCATTTGGATTAAAGCAATTTGCCTCCTTCTTGCCCCCAAGCGGACCACCAAAACATCATCAATTCGACACTAGCAGGATCATTCCTTTCGCAGGCCGAATTAATATTGAGATCATTAAAGCGCCTCATGAGATCAAGAGTAGAAGATCTAGAAACCTAGACATCGACCCCTACGTTTCTGGAACGGCAGAAGCCTACTACGTGCATTTTTTGCTTAACCAGCGTACAGTACCATTGCATACAAGCATTGAGGAATGTGTCTGGAGAGACGATGGGTGGTGTGAGCTCTCCACATTCTTAGATATCCAGAAAAAGAACGTGGAAATGGCTGAATATTCATATTCATGTACTGGAGACTGGGAGCTTGGGAAGTATGGAGATGTGAGGGATGGTGTGCCTCCATATTAGCTGGCCTTCTTTTTCCTGTCTTCATTTCTTCCCTTTCTTTTTGTGTTTCCCCTTTCCGACCAGGGTTTCCATCTAGATTTCATCGTAATTCCTTTTACAATGATATTCTGGAGGAGGATTTAGGCTGTGGCTTCTACCCAAACTAGGAAAAACCAGTTGTACTGTACATTTGTTTTGATTATTTTGAACAATTTATAATCTATTGATGGAATTAACATCTCATTACTCTTATAGTCAACTGTTTAATCTGGTACGCAAATTAGTTAAACTTAATTGATGATCTACAATAATAGAACTAGGATAAAAGCGCATGCTTGACACCAAGTGGGACCAACCAACCGTGTCTGCCGTGTACGAGGTAATCACCGGTAGTCGTTCCTTGTGTAAAAGTACTTAAATGCAATATTATTTATAAGCACTAATTTACCCTTTTTTTTTTTTTAATATGTGGTTAGCATACCAACTTTAAAGTTGATTCCCACTTCCTATATATGGTCTCATTTACTGAAGTTGCGATACATACGGCCTCGTTGAAGCAATTAAACCTCCAAGCCTGCAATTTTACGTATTAAATCCTAGATGTGGTTATTTATTATACCTGTCCCAAGATTTAGACATTATTCAAAATTAGATAGCACGCTCAGCAACCAATAAGTCCTGGGCATACAAGGGTGTAGAGTAAGCTAGGTGGGTTCATGCAAGGCTACTTGAGCTAACAAGGAGTTACAAGATGAACAGCTTATTTTCTATGTCTTCGGTTGTGCTACGTCTTGTACTATAAAAAATAAATAGAGGACCGAAGTGCGTATTCAAAGGAACTACCATTGCTACAATAGCCATTATTGTTGACTCTAGAAATTTCTAAACCCCAACGTAATGGCTGTTTTTGTCCATGTATGCTGATTACGCAAATTTCCTTTTGTGGGCCTGTGGAGACGGGAGGGTCCAGGTCAGGTAAGGTAAGGCAATACAGTTGTGGAACGTGTGGTACGTGCTGGGTGCGGTGCGGCCCGTCCTTATCTCCGGGACCTGGAATTTCTTTGATCCGATCCAGGCGGGGGGGCTGTTGCTTTCATGAGGCTGAGGCGACAAGGCAGATTCGCGTTGTGTTTGGGGGCGGACTGTGTTGTCCTTCTGATCTCCCTTTCATGGGCGGTTTTTGCTCATAACACCTCTTTTGGAAAGGGAGAGAGAGAGGGAGAGACTTGGGAGGAAACTTCTTCCCTGCCCAGATGGATAGACAACGCCCCCTTCGTCGTGAGGATTTTACAATAGGTTGGGTATGTGCCCTCCCAGTCGAGCTCGCAGCCGCCCAAGAGATGTTGGACGAGACTTACGACGTCAATCATAACACCAGCGATTATGGCATATATACCTTCGGTCGCGTCGGAGAACACCATGTTGTCATCATTTGTTTACCAGAAGGTCAAATGGGGACTAACTCGGCTGCTGCTGTTGTTGCCCGCATGCAGTCAACATTCCCATCAATTCGATTCGGCCTCATGGTTGGTATTGGAGGAGGAGTTCCGTCAGCAGAGAATGATATTCGACTCGGGGATGTAGTGGTCAGTCGCCCGGGGAAGAACCATGGTGGTGTGGTGCAATATGACTTTGGCAAAAGTACTCCGAGTGGATTTGAGAGGACAGGATTTCTTAATGGACCCCCAGAGATACTTCAACAAGCTGTTGCGAATCTTCGAGCCAAGCACCTTCGATCGGACAATTGCCTTTCAGAGTACTCTTGCCGATTTAACCACCTTCCAAAATTTACACGCCGATATGCCGGGCCAGATATCCTATTCGCATCCAACTATAACCACGTCGGTGGCGCTATATGTGACAAGTGTGATACCGGGAAAATTATAGACCGGGTGCCGCGAGATGAACCATGTCCTATTATTCACTATGGGATGATTGCGTCAGGCAACCAGGTTATGCGGGATGCTGCTGAAAGAGACCGGGTGAGTTCAGAGTTAGGGGGGGTCCTCTGTTTTGAGATGGAGGCAGCAGGCCTAATGAATAAGTTCCCCTGTCTTGTTGTGCGCGGCATCTGTGACTATTGCGACTCTCATAAGAATAAAAAATGGCAGCCATATGCAGCAGCAATTGCTGCTGCTTATGCTAGAGATTTGTTGTCGGTCATTCCTTCCATGGATGTAAAGAAATCACCAGCGGTGGGGGAAATTATTGGTAAATCCACAGGTCAGTATACTGATTCATTCCAGAAGGAATATTTAATTGATTCTAGAAACCGTATTTAATTGTGTATTTCAGGAACTAGGTCGTTTTTCACGGTCCCTTTCCAGAGAGATGATAAATTCATTGGGCGTGAAAACGTCATGGCAAATATTGACAGCAAGTTTCAATTAACCGCATCTCAGAACCACCTCAGGGTTGCGTTGGTTGGCATTGGAGGAATTGGGTATGTCAACATGCAGCAACTGCACTTCTATTATCCCAAATCTAACGCCACATAGCAAGTCCCAGATTGCCATCGAGTATGCCTATAGAGCTCGGAAACATGATCCAAGGCTGTCAGTATTCTGGGTGTATGCAGCAAACGCTACTCGGTATGAGCAAGCCTACAGAGATATTGCAGACCTACTTGATCTTTCTGGAAGGACAGATCCTACTGTGGATGTGTTCCATTTGGTATACCAGTGGCTCTCTGATGAAACCCATGGCCGGTGGTTAATAATTCTAGACAATGCCGATAATGTGGATATGTTTTTCGAAGAATCTCTGGAAAAGGAAAAAGAAGAAGAAGAAGGACAAGAAGAAGTGACCTCTGGCCAACCGAAAGCCAGTTCTGGAGTGCCACTTATTAATTCTATCCCTCAGACGAGAAATGGGTCAGTGATTATCACATCACGGAGCATGGTGGCCGCAAGAAATCTAGTCAACACGCATGAAAATATAATTTCCATTGATGTAATGGATAAACATGACGCCCTGGACCTTCTGGCATCAAAAACCACTATCGACAAGGATTCCTTCTCAGATGCTCAGAAAGTTATCCAAGCACTGGATTACATACCCCTTGCAATCGCACACGCTGGTTCATATATCCAAGCGTCATCAAGAATCACTATCCCGACATACCTTAAGCTCCTTCAAGAAAGTGAAGAAAATCTCACAGCTCTTCTTGACTATAAGGATGTAAAGGATACTAGGCAAGATTTCAGCTCTCAACGTGCCGTTACAGCCACTTGGCAATTATCTTTTGAACAAATTCGGAATTCAAATCCAACGGCAGCTGACCTACTTGCTCTAATGAGTATGTTTGATCGACAAGGGATCCCCGAATATCTTATACAACAGGATATGACACCATTACAATTCGAACACACAATCAACCCATTAATAAACTTTTCCCTCATCAAAGAAAGTCAGGACCACAGATCCTACGAGATCCACCGCCTTGTGCAGATATCAATCAGAAGATGGTTGAAGTCTAACAGGCAGCTAGAGATTTGGATGGGGAAGTCCGCTGAGATAATCGTTGATGCTTTCCCTTCAGGGGAGTTTGAAACATGGACAGAATGTCAGATTTTACTACCGCATGCCCAAGAAATCATTCGCCAAGCCTCAGAAGCTAATAAGGGCACCCCTGATATGGCAAATTCAAGCACTCGGCTCGGTTTCCGTCAACGTCATAAGAAGAAACTTATGGCCTACTTCACAAGGCATGTTCCAGAGGACAATAAACATTTGCTGAGGCGGGCAACTCTTTTAAACAGAGTTGGGTGGTATTTACAACATAGAGGTCAACTTGAGGAAGCAGAAGCCTTGCATAAACAAGCACTAAAAGACCGTGAAAAGCTGCTAGGAGTAAAGCATCCCGACACACTCGTTAGTATCAACAGGCTTGGCCTAGTCTTTAGAGACCAGGGCAAATACAAAGAGGCTGAGGCGATGCACCGACGAGATCTCTTTTACTCCGAGCAAATTTTAGGACCCGAGCATCCTGATACCCTTACTAGCCTTAGTAATCTTGGCTCAGCCCTTTTGAACCAAGGGAGATATGCGGAGGCGGAAGTGATGTATCGACGTGATCTCTTAGGATCGGAGAAGGCTCTAGGATCCCAGCATCCCGAAACTTTGACCAGTATGAATAACCTTGGCTCGGTCCTTTATCACCAGGGGAGATACGAAGAAGCCGAGATGATGCTTCAACGGGCATGCAAAGGAAATGAAAAGGTACTAGGAGCAAATCATCCTCACACCCTTATTAGCATGAGTTGGCTTGGCTCTATCTATCGGAATCAAGGTAGATACGGAGAAGCGGAGGTGATGTTTCGACGTGAGCTTTCGGGCAGTGAGAAGGTGTTAGGGATGAACCATCCAAACACGTTTTCAAGTATCAACAGCCTCGGTTCAATCTTCCAACGCTTGGGTAGGTACGAGGAGGCTGAAGCAATGTATAGGCGAGCTCATCTAGGGGTTAAAAGGACCCTTGGCCCAGAGCATCCCCAAACCCTTGGATGTATGGCCGCCCTTGGTTCTGTCTTGGCATGTCAAGGTAGATATAAGGAAGCTGAAGCAATTCTGGAGCGTACTATCAGAAGCCAAGAAAAGGTCCTAGGGCCTGAACATCCTGACACCCTCATGAGCATTAGCAGTCTTGGTTCATTTCTTACAAGACAAGGCATACGATGAAGCAGGTCAATTCAGCTGTCTGTATCCATCCATGTATCTAGTATCTAGAACGTAAATAGGCCGTTTTGTTGTTCATTTGGTTATCATATATGTATTGTGGTTTAGCGTCTTTAGTACTTACATAGGTATTTTTTCTCTAATGTTAATGACACATAATTTCAAACACAAGGACTGCCAAAAAGTTCATCCAGGATTGACTAATACGCAAATAATCAACGGTATATTGTCGTTCCATTACAGAATTTAAATATAGCATAATAGGTAGTGGTCCCTAATATCTGGCCTTTTTTATAATGGTTTTAACTTAGCTAGTTTCTAACAATAATTTAGATATTACGTGATTTGAAAAAAAGCCTTCATTATTATAATATAGCTACTCCAACATCAACGACAGATTCTCATTCCTTCTATTAGGTAGACTATAAGAGACAACTAGTTCGTCATCTACCTTTATATATATTCCCCGATAGAGCAGTACACGCTAGACCCATCCACACGGAAATCCAACTCCAAGAACAGTTCCCTCCGTATCTTTCTCACAGCCCGGCTGTGACTAGATGTTCACCCGCACCTTCCTTCAGCCCAAAGAGAAAGAGTCCCATGGGGAACGAAAACAAGAAAAAAAAAAAAAAAAAAGGGACTACCCGAATCAAATTCCAGCTGCTACCATGTGAATGCCTCCTCGACGAAATCTACCACAGCGCCTTTCCCAATCTTCTTCCGGGTAGCTGCACGCACCTCGTCTGCAAAAGCTCCAGGGCCACAAACAGAGACTAGCATCGCGCCCGTATTGATGCTTTGTGGAATCACCTTGTCGAGGATAATCTCCGGGCGACAACGACCAGGGAACATCTGGACAGAGGCACTTGGGGAGACAATCTCGCGTTGACTTTTAGGTTTGGAGACGAATAATTGAATATTGAGCATTTCCCGTCGTCCGGGAAGACCGAGAATCTGATTCATCCATTCCTGCACCCAGGATAGATGTTCGGTGCTTCGGACGGACCAGATGAAGTAGATTTTTTGGGTAGCGACCTGGGCGTTGTGGGCTCGGATGATCAGGTCCCGGGTGTATAGTAGATGGTGGGTGACGCCGGCTCCGGCGGAGAAGAAGACTGCGGTGCCGTAGCTATCGGCATTGAAGTGGCCGCCGTAGGGCCCTTCAATATAGCCCATGGTGTAAAGCGTTCGTTTGGGGCAGGCAAAGGCCTTCTTGTAGAGTTTGCGGGTCATTCCTTGGCGGGCGCCCACGATGAGGGAGACGGAGGTGGGTCGTTGGCTTTCCTTCAGGTAGTCCTCTAGACCCGGTAGGGGCTGCTTCTCTAGATGTGATGGGCTCACGGCGTTGTAATGTTTGGGGGATGTCACGCAATAATTGTTGTCTTCTACCCAGGCAACTGAGAAGGGGTGGGACATCCACTGGGATACACTCGGAATGTAGGCATAAACATGGGATCCAGCCCGGATGGAGACGCGCTTTGGGAGATGGAAAGTCACTTTGCATGCCTCACCTGGAAGGGCAGTAACAACAATCTTGGTCGAGCCCTCCTTGACAGAAAAGTTCAGATAGACGAGCCGCGCAAGTCGGGCTACCCGCTCTGATGCCCAAAGGGCGGCAATGGCTATGAACCAGGATTTCTGTGGGAGGCCATCTAATTTGATATGATACCAAACTCCCAGGAAAACCAACACAGCTCCAGCCTGGTGCAGGTGTAAAAACGTCTCATAGAAGGCGTGTCGGACAGGGGACAGAGATTGGAAAACCAAGAACACCCCGGCAAGAGTTCCGACAAAGCCCCAAGCCAGGAAGGGAATATGAAGAAGCTCATCGACCATGGCAGAGTATCCAATCTGGTCAACGGCATTGACAACCCAAGCAATGGTATGTATTACGCTTTCGGCAGCTACAATGCGACCAAGCCATCGGTGAAAGAGATTGTAGGTATCGAAGCTCACTTGGAGATAGGGGATTAAAGGGTTGTTGCGGCCAGCAAAGATGAATAGGGGAACCATGTTCAAAACAGCGAGCACACCTGATCGACCTCGTAACTCAGCCAAAACGGCGCCTTTCGACTCGGCGTCATAACTGAGCATGCAGCAGAAGGCTATCTGACTTGCAGTGTACCCGCCAATTAGAAATGTGTGAAATCTAGATGGCAGAGTGCCAACATTCATGGAAGAGGAAAGTTGGAATTCGCGGTTGTGCCGCTTGCTTCCCAGAGGAGCATATACGAGGTGCTTCTTGATACTAGGCCATAGCTGTGAGTCTTCGGCACCCCAGAATGTCTGCTGTTGCGGTGGTCGGCCTAGAGAAGAAACGTGACGAAGGTAAGCGTGTCTTAACTGAGAAAGTCGGCTAAACAGAACAACAACTGCCAAAAATCCCATAGCGGTGATAATGGCCCGCTCGAATAAAATATCCTGTGGGACATCGACACCCTCCAATCCTCTCATGTAGTCTGGGGGGTCTTCAGTAGCATTTGCCACTCGCTTGGGGTGGACATGCATTGTTAAGACCGGCATTAGAGACTAGTTGGCTTCGGTTATGGTATGAAGGGCAAAATAAAGAAAGGAAATGTAAGAAGAGAAAGAAGAGAATGAGTGACTGCTATCAATAGAAGCAAACAGTAAACTGTAAACCGAATAAATGAACCAGCACTCTTTAGCGATCAGATCCAGCTGATAGACAGAGTGACTTGCTATAGCTTCACCAGGAAGTCCAACCAGGGAGAGCAAGAAGAAATGAATGGTAGGTGGAAGAAAAAAGGTAGTGTTTCCCGGTACAAGTTCGAGAGTATTTCTTATAACACATGCTCGATCTATCCCTGCTTCTTCTTAGAACTTCACCCCACCTCTTGACCGTCTCCTCCCATTTTCCTTCTCCGACATCTCTATCTCGATTTCACCTTCACGCTTAGATAGGCCATACTCGATCTAGGAGTGGGTGCTACACTAGAAACCGCCGATGTGATGGATAGAAAGGCGAGTGAAAGGAAGTAGGAGAGTTAAGCATCGGCGAGTTTCATCGTAGACCGCAAATCTCCACTGATTACTTCATGTAACCAATTGACTCCAGGTTAACAACAGGTGTCAAACGGGAGGACAAACTAGCGAGCCAGGAAATCTAATTAAGAATTTCTCTATGTAAGACTGCAATGCTATCGATGGTCGTGCATCAAATGGGGAGTCTATCATGTAGGAAAGGTCACGTTGTGAAGAAATCAGCCCAACTTCAGGCACGATGGCCAATTGGAGGGCTCACATACTCAAGTGGCTAACTCCTGGCGTCCCTCGTCCTGATCCGGTTGAAACTAGCTAGCTAGGTCTATTTCCCGATCACTGATTAGCTAGCCATGGGTGATGCTATAAGCAACGGCTTGAAGGGGAGGGAGCGAACGAATGAAACCAGCTCGAAATGAGAGAAATAAGTTAGAAATGAGGGGTTAAATGGGTGATAATTTGTTCTTCTACCGACGAGATGGGTGACCTGGATGAAAAATAGGGACGAGATGAAGGCAAGAGATACAAAGCGTTGTGAAGGACAGATGGAGATTACCTAAAGGGGATCGATAGTAACTCTTCCGAGTGGACGTTTCAGAGTTGCGGATACACGCTAATAATTGGCTTTTTCCCCCCTTTAGCTCTGAATATTGCTTAGAGTCAAGCCTGGCGTTCGCCCATCACTACCATTGGGTCAGGGTTCAGAAAGGGTCCATTAGAGAGGGTTCAGGCTTAAGGTAGGTACTCTGAAGATGAAACAGCTGTCTTGCAGTGTACCATCCAATCTCATCTCGAGAAATTATTCGCCCTTCTCCTCTGAAGGGAATCATAGGATTCAGTCGAAACATTTACCCCGCTCCTCGGCCCGGTGTCTGACTGTATCGCTAACTTCTGTGCAGGTGAGATCGCAGGTACCTCCTAGCCACCACCTACCTCAGTTCTGCGACGTCATAGAATCCGAGTAATAGTAATAGACTGTCTCTCTTTTTTCCCACATTCTTCTCCTTATCTTCCCTCAATTTGATTTTCTCGTCTTGCACGAAACAATACATGTATTACTGTCCCCGCAAGACTCTCTGCCTACATATTTTTTTTTTTTTTTTCAAAAAACCATCTCTCTTTAGATTTTATAGGATGAAGAGGCTACGGACTCCAGTGCCTAGATTCCGGTCTGGACTGTGACCCTCCAAAACATCGAATATAGGGATTCAACTCTTGCGTTGAGGCCCTTACTCCGGTCCAAGAAGTCTCTTATCTAAACTATGTTCTCGATTTGCTTTTATTTTCCTTTCATCATCATCATTATTTTCCCTTCTTTCTAGTGAGTGTAATTCATTCCCCTGCAATGCAATCTCTATCCGTAACCTATAAGCGCTCTCTCAAACTTAATAATCATCAACGCCTCCGTTTGGTGGCTGTTTCACCCATCCATTCTTATCCACTTATAGGAAATTTTTTTTTCTTTAAGGAGATAGAGAAAGAGAGAGGCGGGGGCCAATAAGAAAATAAAAATAAATTAATCTATAACCTCCCACCTTATGTGTGAGCACATATCTATACTCGGACCCGAATAACCTACATATATCTATGGGCAAATTACGAAACCTGATACACCAGTGACCCTTAACACACCATAGAAATACTAGGATAAAAACCACATCCGAGCCCCTTCCCAAACTAAAGTTTTTCTCTCTGTGTGGCACAGTACCTTCGCGGACCTAGTTCAGCAGTCCATCCCACCAAACTAAGAAGGAATGAATATGATACTTCTGCGGAATCCTGGCGTCAAGATCCAGCAAATAGGATATTTGGAGGATGGGAAAATTAAGGTTATATAGGTAATGCTTGTTAGTTAGTACAGTAATATATTATGTGGGTGTTGGCGTGGAGCGTGGATGTCTGCATCCCTTGGTTGCTGGACGGATGTATACCATAACCTTGATCATATTTTTATTTATTTTATGACACCACAACCACAAGTGCTTTGAGTTATTCTCATGCAAATATAGACCGTAGACAATCTACCCATCCCTTACGTCTAATCATCACCCATAATTTCATATCTTAGAGATAGATAGAGAGGAGGGATTCAATGCCCGGCCCTGGCTGTAGGAACGCAAAAATTAAACTTCACATCTAAAACATTACTTGCTTTGCATCTGAACCGATGCCAAGACAGGACGGTAAGAATCTACGTGGATATATACGATTATGTCTATGTCCGGGATGACTTCTCGTCTTAAGGATTCATCTGCGATGTAACCTTACTTCCTAGATTTTACCCACCAGGAGATAGGTAGCATCATATCCCATCCGTGAGACGACTAGCTAGGTTAGATTAAGGGATTGTATAGTACTGAGGACTTATCGACGAAAAATGCAAGGAGCCTTTTTTTTTTTTTTTTTTTGACTTCACCAGCTTAGATTCACTGCTCAATTTAGGGATCTTGTTTACTATTGTGTATTGCAGTGTACCACAGGATTTTTCATTCTCTATTATAAACTCTTCAATTGAACGTCTATAAGCACTAGTGGAGGTTCGAGTACTACAGCAGTTATGAAACTGTATGACTAGCTGAATCATCCAACATCTACGCATTATCCAGGACTTTAGTGGTGTGAATGTCTCTGCTGCATGCTACTGCTGCTAAGGCAGCTCTAGTAGTTGCCTTGATGATATCATGGCAACAGCCATCCTACCTAATATTTATTCCTCCGTCACCTAGGGTCAAATATTATAAGAGGCTAGATTCTTTACCCCTTGCCTTATATTTGCGATATGAAACCAAACACATATCAGAATGGAGACAGAAAATCAAGATACTATCCCATCCACACTCATCCGCTACCACCCACTCCTCCTCCAGCCGATAATTATAGTATCCATAGAATCCAACAATTTATATTCAGCCCATGGGTGTAGGTACCCCTGCATCTAACACTGGCTAGAGAGAGACTCTACACTTCTGGGGCCCTGATTGTATGGACTATTCAAAAGAGATGGATATCCGCGATTTGAGCAATCTTGCGGGCCCGCGCGGTCCAAAAACCACCAACCCAGTCAAGCAGGCAATGTGGGTGATCTGGGACACGATGTACGAGCTGGCGCGGCAGAGCCAGCGGACGGTGACGCACTGCGGCTACAGCATCTGAGTTAAGGTAGTGCGGGCAGAGACTAGGCAGACCCCATATCTGCCACTGGGCATATATGAACGCAAAGAGCATCCAAAAGCACGTAGAGCCATGGCAGCAGGTGTTTGGACGCATCGCACGCACCCAGGCTGGATTGTTGTGGCACAAGGGAAAGGTGGCATATGGCATGACCTCCGACAGCTGTGGCAGTTAGTCTAAGCTGCGCCACAGACTTTGGATGCATGACGGGCCCAGGATGCCGGGATCCCCCTGTCATGCTAGAGTCCCAGGTGCCGACGCCGGTGCAGATGACTCCCATCGCGCAGATGTGCTTAGAGTTTTGCAGTAAGCTGCTGCACCGGCGCCACTATACCACAACTACTAGAGCGTGCTGGTGTGCGTGATGACAACGTTGGGCCAGGGCACAGTGTAGTGAAAAGGTCCTAAGAACTACCGGCCCATATTGCCCCATGTCATCAAGGTAGCGTAATTTTTAGCCATGCATCAGATATTGTGGATGGATACCAATCCCTAGAATATTATCCAACTGTGGTAGGTAGTGTGTGGAGCAGACAGATAGTGTAGCATTTCATTGTGCAGGCACCCATACGCTCGTGTAAATGCTACTAGACTGGTTGGTAGATTTCCTAAAATAGATTAGCGTTCCTTATTGAGATGCTTATTAAGACCAGTCAGTTCATGGAATGAGCGTCTCTCTCCTATTATTCGCGGAACCTTAAGATAAGGATGGAACAATAACGACATCAACAGGGGCAAACGAAGACAAAGGAAGTGGAGGATAAATCCAATGCAAAAACTTTTAGTGACCCAGAAGCCTTTATTCCCCCCAAGAATAAGACAAATCATTAACACTTATCAAAACCCATCAGCACTTTTGTTGTTTATTTTTTTTTTTAAACCCTCGGATTCTCCACGTTCATCTTATCATTGTATCAATTCAAGGAGTCGCCATTAGCTCCTCTTTCGAAAGAGGAGATCGAGACAACCGATTCCTCCCAAGTGGCGTTCGCTGTTTTGGGCCCGCTGGGGAAGGGGGATCTGGGAAAGGCCATCGCGAATAATTCCGGCAAACTCGTGCGAAATATTTACCGGACCTGCAAATCTCAATATAGTCAGAGTGTGCTCGTTAGATCAAAAAGCATATTTAATAGATTTCTGATGGAATTATTCAGGTTACAGACCTTGGATCCCGAATTGGTTCTGAAATATCTCCCATGCTTCCTCGGGACACTTGTCCGGAGAAAATGCTCTAGTCCAGCAGACGATCTTGGCTAGATCACTGCTTGGACTGCTACAGGCCATGATGATCCTGGACAACTCCCGAACAAATTCCCTCTCGCTTGGCTCTAATGCATCCTCGTTCCCAAAGTTAAGGAATTCAGCTACCCGATGAAAGTACCCTGGAGGAAATACTGCTAGTTGTTAGTAAAGTTTTATTACTAGAGAAAACAGGTGGAGGGAAGATTAAATAAGACTCAATATATCTGTGAGGCGTACTATCAGCTCCCAATGTTGCAGCCATTGCTACTTTTAAAGGGGTTTGAAATGATAGGATGCTGAGCGTAGTAATTATCAGAAGGGAGGGGGAAAGGTCCGCTTTAAATACTCGAGATTATGAGATATGAGATTATCTGTGAGAGGAGAAGGAATCAAAAAAACAAGTAAAGAAAATAAAAATACGCACACAACACAAGAAGGAAAAAAAAAAAAAAAGGGCAAAAATAAGGGAAGCTAAAAGAGAGAAAAAAGAGAGAAAAAAGAGAGAAAGAAAATTAAACAAAATGATAAATTATATCGTTTTGAGTAAAAAAAAAGAAAACTTTGAAAATAAAAGGTTCTTATTGGTGTTTTATCCTATACAAACAGGAGGAAGCTGCAGGCAAATGCTAGAGCAAAACTTTCTAGGCGTATGGTTCCACCACGGAGAGGGGCGAAAAGTCAGTAATTCAGCGCGAATAGATTTAAAAAACATGAGTCTGATGGTTTATCATAAAAAAAAATGATGTGATTATTTGAAACAATAAACAACTAGCATAGAGAACAGCCCAGAACTTTTGTGGAAGGGTTATTAAACGGTCAACCCCTCACATAGGGCGAGCGTTGTCCGCTTATTCTGGACTGTCATTGATACCCTGGTTTATTTTGTTTATCTATTCCCCTATCCACTTGCCATCAATTTTTTAAATTATTAAACCGTCGAAAGTAATGTTTGGATGGTGGTTACTAACCAGATAACAAAGTACATGTCCTTCCGAGAAATACAATCAAATACTATATAATTTCCATTTCAGCTTGCATGACAGCGGCATAAGTAGAAGCGGCCCCATCTGCCAAAAGGTCAAAGCTGGATCTACCTGTCAAGGAACTGCATTGAAAAGCGTGATCCACCAAGCCGTGAAGGCTACAAAAGCTGTATGGACCTAAAAAGAAGTCAATGGACCCAGCATCCTCTCCGTAAGCAAGCCGTTTTTTTTTTTTTTTTTTTTTTTTTTTTTTTCAACGATCCGTTTAGCGCTTAAGAGCAATGTGATGAGTCCAATTATGAATAATAAATGAGACCCCAAAATAGAAAGCCTCACGAGTTGGGCGCTGTATGTGGATCCAGTCTAGTTTTGCTACTCCAAGCCAAAGAGGTGGCGCGCCTTTTGTATGTCCTATATGGAGGGATATTGAATTATTACAAACATAAAGAGTTGGCTATTATATCAATATAAAATAGTAACACTTTAGGTTTGATAATAAAGCTAAGCGTAAAAGGAGGAAGCAAAAAAGAGAGAGGATCTCTCCATAGACTGAGTTTGTGTGCGCCAAAGTTAAGCGGAGTTTTATTATGATCATCCTCAGTGGCGCACATAACTCTCGATTTTCTCATGCCGAGGAAGAATTTGTTCTTGATTGTGCTTATTAAATTTTTGACTCTATGTGACTCTATTTTTCCTTGGGGAAAAAAAATACAGATTCATACTAAACATAGACACGATCCATGATGACGGCTATTCGAGGATATAAAGAACATTAGCATCCTCAGAAAGCTAGATGAAGGCTTTCTTCCTCTCAAAAAGACCGAGTAAGCGATTGAAGTTATATAACATTACCTATATGAAGATCTTTAATGCAGCGAATACAGAAGTATTTAGATGCAGTAGATCATTAAATGGATCCCCACTCTAGACAAGAAGTTCCCTGCCAGTTTCATTTGTGACACAGAAAGAAGAGTAATCCTCCTTTAGAACGAATATTCTTCTGTACAAATTCGGGCTTTGGTGCCATTGAACGACGATGGACGGTAGCCGGTGCGGAATGATCGGGAAGGATTCTAAGACCCTGGCTATTGTGACTCGATAATTTTGTATTTTATTTTACAAGATTGTTGAGAATTAAACAAATGTCGAAATTCTAGAACAATTGTCCAAATACGGATTATCTTAGGGTAGGCCTTAGATGAACGCAAAACTGCTCATGCAATACATACCTAAGGGGCTTAGAAGTAGATCATTGATTTTTATTTTTATTTATTTTTTTTTTATTTATAATTATTTTCTTAACCTGGGCTTGTTTGAGAGCAGGAGGAGGTGGGGAAGTATTGAGTTAGGAGGTACCTCCGTCCTCTCGAGGTGAGACGATATTTGGTTCGGATGAGAAACTACACCGCTATTTTCAGGCGGCTCCTCGTGCTTCCAAAATTACAACAACTCACTTCATCACATATATATCTAAGCTTTTTACTTATTGAGACCTTGAATTGTATTTTTTTTTTCAATTGAGCAGGACGTGTATGTTGTATCCTTATCAGTGTGGAGAATTTTTTGCATAGTCAAGGTGCTGGTAGTTAACAAACTACGTAGTCGTTAGGTACTATTATTATTGCTTATATATTTGTCGGGAATGTGGCGATAAGAAACAAGTCGTATGTCAGTAGGTTTAGTTTATCTTATCTAAAAATTTTCTTCCAGACATAATAATATTCTAGGTGCTACCTCTTGAAGGGGTAAATGCTGCGACGAGTATGGAACTACCTTGTCTAGGACCAGATGTGAGAAAATGGAAGAGATCGATAAATGATGCAACAGTATGCCGCAATATTTGATCTAAATGGCTGGAGAAGCAAGAAGGTCAAGCTTCCGAGCTCCTTCTAATCCATCTTCCAAGAAGGGTAACTTGGGGTAAAGTGGCTTGATGCTGGGTGAAACATCATGGGGGTTCAAATTTAGTTGGGCAAATCGGATGGCGACAAAACCAGGCTTTCATAGCTTCCTAGTAGAAGGATGAGCTTTTGGATTCCTTGGCTTAATTTGGAGGGAGTTCTGTGCTCCAGACACACCTCGTAATAGTACCTTCCTACCAAGTAGGTATTATTCTACCGGAATCAGTGTATGGGTGACGAGGCCCCTCCCTACTAGTACCTACATACGGTAGCTATGTGGGTCAAGGCAAGTCTATCATGACTTAAAATCGCCTCATTATAAGTGATGGGTTGTCCAATAGGATAAAGGAAATTTGGAACCATTGAACCGACCCTTTTTTTTCTTTTAAAAAAGATTTTTTTTTGCTACCCAACACTCCCCTGGTCTTCCAGAATCATACCTAACAAACTATGAAATATGATGCAAAACGATGCAAGAAACTAAAAGGAAAAATAAGATCATCTTTCCTAATCAAGTTCTTCTGTCTTTCGATCGGCAGATGTCCATAAACAGTTGATAGTTTTCTTTCTCGTTGCCACTGAGCGCGTTTTTCAATGACACCTTCCAGTCAGCCCTACTCTCTCTGTTAACCCCAAGAACTGCCAGCCGGAAAGCAAATTTAATTGGTTTCCGCTTGTGGTTAACGAAGCAGGACCATAAATTTTCCAAAATTACCGCATCATTTTGAGAGAATGGAGCATTTCCCTCGATTTCGTTGCACTTTTTCCCACTCCACAGAGAGAGCCAGTCCATCCTTGATACCAGTTGATCGTAGTTACGTGTATTACCGGGAATCCGAGGGTTTTCTGTGTTCATTATCGTATACCACTCTGACATACCATAGAGATGATCGAGCCAGAGGACCGCTCTGATGATGACCTTGAGCTGGTTCCGTTGGACCTGTTCTCGACTTCCCTGTCTCATCATCACTTCCTTCTCACCATAACTTTCCTTTCCCACTGGGGTCCAAATAATTTGATGCATCATATAAGTAACAATGTCCAGTCGAAAGGGCGCAAATTCTTCCATTAGCTTGTTAATATTGGACCCCGGCCGAGGTGGCAGGCTTAGCTCGCGCAAAATATCCTCCTGCACCTGAGATTCCTCCATGCCGAAAATCCGCTCCAACTCCCAGAGTGAGAGAACATCCTGCAATTTTTCCCCCTCCATCTCTCTCTTCTCCTTCCATTGCCACAGAAATTCTCCCAGTTGGAAGGGGGACATGAACTTTTTGTTGTCTCCTTCGAGACTCCTTGAGTTACACACCTCTCCCGGAAGTGGAGACTCAACTTGGATTTCAACCGTCTTCTTTTTCCAGGCCTTGTCCCAGGGAAT
Organism: Aspergillus sparsus; assembly: GCA_027569235.1. Classification (NCBI taxonomy): domain Eukaryota; kingdom Fungi; phylum Ascomycota; class Eurotiomycetes; order Eurotiales; family Aspergillaceae; genus Aspergillus; species Aspergillus sparsus. The sequence goes on from JAPDES010000019.1 coordinate 460,467, forward strand.
GGTTTTTTCATCGAGAGTCACCAAATGTCGGTTAATAGAGTATCCCTCGTTGAGTTCTTCCTCCTCTTCTTCTTCTTCTTCTTCTTCGGCCCCTTCCGCACAGTTCCCCCCCCGAAAGAATTCCCTAATTTTCTGATTCACGCTGCTTTTATTCGCCGAAGAGCCAAGTCTGACACGAACCCCAATCAAGTCTGGCATATCGTGGCGTATTTCATCCACGCTTCTATATGGCCTCTCTCGGGCCTGTTGCCGTGCTTTCAACACAGCGAGTAATCTCGTGCGATTTTCGGCGTTTTCATTGACTCTGCACTTAACGTTTTCATGCTGAAGAAGCATGATACATAAGTCGCGGATTGCTCTTGCGAATTCGCGGTAAGAGGATATATTCCTAGAGTACCAAGCGATAAAATCCTCTATCACGTTTTTATCTCCGTCGAGCAGAAATCCCCGATTGGTTCTAATCATTGTCGGTCTGACTAGGAGGCACGGTACCAATAATCAAAAGAATCACTCTTATAGATATGTTTCACAAAATGTGTTTGATGGCAGACGAATATTGAGATTCAAGACTGACCTGACCGCACTATTTATATGAGCCGAATCGCTCTCCCCTCTCCTCTCCCTTCTCCTCTCCTTCATCCACTCCCCTCTGGGCATAGCCTCACTTCACTTCACCTCCCAGCAGCATTATCCCACCCACGAATGAGGACCTGATAAAAAATTTACCGAAACGAAAAGGGTGTCTCACAGCCCAATCAATCTTCCCAACACCCTTCCCATTTGCTCCAGGCTGTTGTTGCGGTCTGCAGTTTATCACCCCTGCCTCAAGTTGGTGTGTGGCAACCGAAATTCATTGAAAGGAATTAATCATGATACTGACTAGACTGGACACATACTAGAAGAGTCTTGGATTTACTATTCGTTGAAGAGGCTCATGGTTGACAAGTTACTGAGTTGGCGCCCCGTGTTTGCATACCCGACGCAACTGAATGATTCTACCCTTCTCGATCGGTATCAAATTTCAGGGATTTTGGATGATTAACAACAAAAGATGAAGCGGTGAAAAAATTCTCCAATAATTGCTAACCAGCTGGCATCCACTCAGGCTCACATCAGTTCTTTGAGCTGCATAATCTTACCGTCATTTCAAATGGCATGCATCTGCTTCGCCTGATGCGGGAGAGTGGTTCAGCTGACTAGTCAGGCTGTAAGAGCGAAGCCAATGATGTTGCGCCCACCATGCCCAATCGATCAACAGGTTTCCAGGTAGGTTCCTATAACACCTGTTTAAAGATATCGGCTCCTAGACAATAGGGGCTCACTGACGGAAATCTGCGTCGCAGTCTCACTACGACACGGCGAGGACGATCGTTTCTTGCAGGGGTGAAATAGTTCTAAAAGGAAGGATACCCAACACATGCCAGCAAATTGGAAGTCTGAGCCCTCCATCTTATATTGCAGTGCTGCGACTCGCACTTTTATAACTTTATGAGGTTATTACTGGACCAGGTGGCATAATCGCCAACCATTTGGACGTTCGAAATTTGATTATCGAGAATGCCACGGATACCCATGCCTGGTTTAGAGAAGGCCCCCTCAACTTTGACAGGAAGCCTAAGAAAAAGAAAAGAAAAAAAAAAGAAAATGCAACCACACTCGTTCTGTCTTTTAACAGAATGCAGTCACTCATTTCCCATCGCCTCCCCTGGCTTCTACATGATATCTTCAACTCGATGCCCGAGCGTCTAAGATGGTTTTTCGGGCAACCCTATCCTGCGTGTCTTTTTTCTCGCAATCCTTTACATTATATATTTGTAATTATTTTGTTCATTTATTTTTGTCAGCTAGCAAAATAAGAGGGTGTGTACATGCGGCTCTTCTCTCCGAAAGAAGAAGAGGTGAGCTCTGATGCAATTGGTGATGCCCTTGTCCTGAGCTTCAGGGGGTGTTGGCAGACAGCCTGATGAAACTCTACCCAATCTGTCTTATCTCTTGCCAACTTGAATATCTTGACTGGATAATTTAGGACGCTGCTCATTGTTTTCTACCTAGTAGGTGGGCGGAGGACGATTTCCATTGCAAGTCAAAGCATTTTTCGTTTCAGCTCTGATTGATCACCTTCGACCCTATATTATTGTGTCGCAATGACAACAGGTAAATGTGGAACCATCCCCCACGGACTCGCACAAAGATAATTTTGTTATCTGGGTTGGTTGGGTAGGATGTCAAACATACTGAGGTAGTTATGAAGCCTACATGTGAATTTTCCTGCGAAATACATACACACTATTTTCTAGCTCGAGACTTATTGATTAATCCCATCCCCGCGAATCCTCGGGGTATTACCATATTAGATAGAGAGTAGCGTTTGTATGTTAGAAAGGCAGGAAAACATGTCGTGTCTGCCAACAGACAGATTTGTTTGCAGCAATAAATCGATATTATTCTCAAAGTCGTTAGAAGAGTAAGGATGAGGCGCCATACTATCTGTAATTATTCTCACTATCTACTAAAATAACAATTAGAGCGTTTCTCAAGTTTCAGCGTCATCAGTTTGTTTTTATGTGGGTGTTCACTCTCACTTCTCTAAGTGGGGTAGGCGGGGTAGATGTCACTCGCATTAGTACTGCCTACCTAGGCATCGATAGTTGCCTACCCACGAGGTACTTGGAATATTTTTCTCAGTCAGAGCAGTCCAGAACCTACATGTACCATAGAAACCTACTAATTTCTCCACCCACTATAGAGGCTCACCAACGACCGCGGACTGGCCAATAACTTCATTTTAATGGGTGGTATATATTTGATAGCATCGACCGTGTCGACTTTTAGTATCTAGTTCAGTATGAAATATACGTCTATCTGTGGAGTTTCACTAAATGAGGGGAATCTGGAATGAGAATTTATATACAACTAATCGTTTTGAGTCATAAAATGTTTATTTATAATTATTTATTTTCAATCTACATAGTATATAGGAACTCAGGGTTTATTTAAGGTGTTAACTCACTACCTACCTACTTACATATACCTAGGTACTCCGTTCGTTTATGTCTGGCAGGTACCTAGTAAAGAGTGGGTCAACACGCAGTGGTTTGCGTCTGCAAAGGTAGGTAGTTAGGTACCTACTGTTGTATGTAGCTCTATTTTTTTTTTTTTTTTTTAAAAAAAAAATAGATATATCACATTTTGCTCTCACTCCGCTTAAACCAGATAAGGTATGCTTTGATCTAGCCGGCATTTTCATGGATCATGGACTTCTCTGAAAAAGTTTTTGCCTTCATGAGAATGGCTAGTCTAGAAAACGAGCATTTCATTGGGTAGGGATGTCTTTTAAGACCTTCCTAGACAATAACTGCCGAACAAGCTGCAACTCCATCATTCTAGAAATTTGATGATAGGCTAACTTGCATTCCATTCTTCGGCAAAGAGTCAACTATCAACTATCAAAAGTACCCCTTACATGTAGGGATAGAGATATGATGGCTATGAAAGTCTAGCGCTATGTTGGAAATTTGTCTAAAAGGAGATATTAAAGATTAAAATTTGATTCAATACAACATTAAATCAGTTAGATATATTTATGGAGCGTCTTTTATCATCATAAGCCATTAGAATATGACATAAATATCGTGATTTTAGAACTGCTCTTGAAGAAAAAAGGGGGGGAATTTCCAAACATAGGTAGTCATGCATATTGTCTTGGGTATCCGCCTCTAGAAATGTGAGTTTGTGGGGGAGAACCTCGGAGGCTTGAGCCTGTGATGGATCAGACAGCGGTGGGTCCAAGCAAAAAGAGGACTTTATGGACATGATAGATAATCTTGCTTCAGTATCAAACACATCTTTTGGGGTTTTACCGAGTCATTCAAGGTTTCCCATTTGTCTTTCATCCATGTCACTATATCGTACCGGGTTCCAGCCGACTGCAGAAATAGTCACGTGTTGAACTCTGTACTAGGTAGGAAGGAATTGTCGTTGCTTATGATTGGTCAATTCACAAACGCCTTAAAGTCTCAATTTAAGTCCACCAGATGTTTACCTATTCACATATCGTGTCAAAAACCTGTCATAGATGTCCTCCCATAAAGAGAGCTATTCGCTTCTATTTTGATATTTTGACTAGAAGCCATTCTTTTGTCAAATGGAGACACCGGACTCATGCCCAGCTATAAAGAGAAGAGCGAGATGAATTTTGGTCCATTGCAGGTGACGCGCGACCGAACAATCAACCCAACTCTCAGTCCCACCCCTTTCCTGGTCACCCCTCTCCAGGCTGTCCATTACATTCCGGTTCCAACGTGGATGGCACCTCTGTCCCCAGCCGACCGGCATTCCATGGTCGCCAATTAATCAAATGCTGACTCAAACATCCCCCAATAATGACTGATCACGAGAAAAATTCACAATCCGCCTTATTGTTATTATTGCCTTTCTTTCACCTCATAAATACACACACCACATTCCTGGTTTAGTTGTTCGTTACCCGCTGTTTACAGTGGAGCTTGCACCCTAATACCTGGAAACATTCGAGCCACCTGAAATAAACAAGACTTGGAAAGGCGTGGATACCTGCTGATGAAAAAGTCGTCTATGTGTCGAAGGCCCTAGAAAGACCCTGCTCGGAGACTCGGAGTACCTAAACTGATAGGTGGTGACAAACTACCCAAAAATACGTCCATGCTAACGCTTCTCGTGACCAGATCGGTTTCCGGCGTTTCCGCTACCAATGAGTCCTCCAATCGCTACCTCCCCTCTTGTGTGTCTCAGCTATGGAGTGGCTTGAAGCTCCAGAGATTTTCGCCTCCCATAATGATTCCATCTGCTATACCCTGCAAGATAAATAGGAGAACAACTTAACACCAAGCCTTAAATATAAATACCCTTTGAAGCGCGGATATCCGGCCCTGTTTGGTTCTCTGCTGATGGAGGGATTGGGCCCAGCCTGCTGAGTACCATGGATTGGAGTCATGATACCTGACCTAAGCCACTCAGGGACTCGAAGGTCTTCAAGGGGTATTAATACTGCTAGATGAAAAGGAATGATTTGTCAATCCCTGGCTTCCATGTGATGCTCTTCCATCTTGATATCAATATTGTGAGTCATTGGGGTGGTGTTTACAACGATGGCTGTCAATAATAGGCAGTATTCCTGTAGAAGGGAAAAGCAGGCACTTTGCTCTGTTGATATGATATCCGCTAAAAAATGGGTGAACGAAAAAGAGAAAAACATCATAGCATTACAATCATTCATGACGTAAGACCCAAACCGAAATCCGAATTTAAAATGTCCTTTAGATACCCTCTATTAAACGCCAGGAAGCAAACCCCCATATTAACCAGTGTCCTCTGATCGATTCGCCTTTATATATCCTCACACACATACCCGCGACGGCGATGAGTCTTTAGTAGCGCGACGAGTTATCCGTCGTCATTGCTAAAATCAAATAGGTCAGTCGAGGCCTGCTTTTGTCTGCCAGGTGCGATCGTCGGGTATTTACATACCTGCGGATTCAACATCCCTTGGTAGCGGAGTACTGGCATCACGATGAAACATCCCGAGATTTTTCAATCGTAATGTTCGCATATAAACCTGTTGTTCGCGCGGATATTCATGGCGGTAGAGGTCCTCTTGGGGGTTGTATTGGCGAGTGAGAGCGGCACCTAGCGAAACTGCGGCCAAGCAGGCGACAATAACTATAACAATGATGGCTCCGGTGCTGAGTGCCATGTTTGTAGCGGGGAGTTTAGTTTGAATGTGTTACACTAAGATGGCCGCTGTGGCTTCCGTGGCGTGGTCAATGCATAATTTGTCAATCAAGATAGTGGTAATGGTTGGAATATCGAGTAAGATAATCGATCGCTCAAAAGTCGCAAAAAAGGACGCTGTAGATGGCTCGCCGTGATAGAAAGGGGTGGAAATATTACTCAAAGGTAAAAAAAAAAAAATCTCACCATCAGAATTGGAGGGATTACGTTGGATTTTTATAAAAGTGTAAATGACTGGGGTTTGTGCTGTTCATTATTATTATTTTTATTTCCTTTTTTCTCTCTTTTTTTTTTCTTTTTTTTTCCCTTGGTCCTTTGGCTTTGATCCCTTCTTTTTCTTCTGCCTCTGTTGCCTAAACACGCTATCCACGCGGCCTTGATGCAATCCTACCGAAGTTGCCATGGCTTTGGAGGGGGGGAGTGATTGATGATTGGATTCTGACTGGCCTCCGCTGTGGGGATTTTCGGTCATCCTGATCGTACCTCTAGGATCAACTCAGCCAACCTCCCATTCATCGCCAACACACTGCATAACAATTATCATTCTTGTCACTGTTAGGGAGGACCCTGAACGTCTTCACAGGACAGAACCCCCTTTACTATCTATTGTAAATTATGATGGATTTCCCGTGCCAGCGATCGATGGGGATGGATAATCCTGAGGTTGCCTCGATGTCTTACTCCGACGAACGACGAAGGCAAAATTCCTCCTCCTCCTCCTCCTCATCATTAGACTCAAAATTTGGTCTAGTGAGTGTCGGGTTGCTCAGCTTCCGCGGTCCCGATCCAAGCTTGCCAACTGCGACCAGTCGTGAAACAAAAATAACAACAACAAAGGGAGACCTTGGCCAGCGGATCACCGGCGAGCTTTGGCTAACGGGATTGGCTGTGAGGCGCAGTCCAACCAGATGATGAGGTGTCGCGGTTTCGGTTCCTGATCTAACACGTCTCCCCACTGATCCAAGGCTTGTTCCAAGAACTCAGCCAAGGTTTGGTCCAGAACCATTTGTTCTTAGACACTCAATTCTACACACATTCTGAATAGTAATAATAGTAATAATGAAATGAAATAAGCGAGCATTCTTGGCCCGTTGGGTTGAGTTTCGGCTACCACGTTTCGCTTCCCCCCCCCAAATTCTTTGCTTCCCGAAGAAAATGAATGCTGACAGTCATCTTAGATTTCTCGGACTAGCTAGGCATTATTACTATTGTTATATGCGCTCTTTGTCCCAAGTCGTCCTATCTACCGTAATACCAAAACCCATCTTTGGCAAATACGAATACATATCATTGTTCAAAAAATGTAGCATTCATTATCTTTCCCCACCCGGAATGTCTACAATGGATTTGGGGGGGTCGCACAATAGAATGCCGATTAGAATGACGTCAAGAACTTTAGCTGAAGACAGCCTATACCGAGTCATGTTATGCTAAAAAAGGCGGGTTGTACTCTACCAAGGGCTAGTGTATAAATATAGCCGGAAATGACAAGCGGGCATCAATTCTCAAAGTCGTTCAGGTGATCAGGTGCGACATTGCGAAAGGAAAACTTTCATATTAGTAGTTTTCAGTTCTTAGCCCGAAGAGGTGAGAACAACCCAGCAACAGTCCGAGTGATAAACAACACAACAATGGGGATGGAGACCCATATAGTGTATTCTCTTCAGTAGCTGCATTCTACATTCCACCGCACCGTATTATACCAAGCATCTTCATTTCTCTTGGGGTAAAGGGGAGCCAATGACAGCAAGCAATATTTTGTAACCTAATTACTTGGTCAAGCCTCATAATTGAAGCGAGTCTTAGGCGACATTCTCGACCTCGTCCAAGGCCTGCAATATAGAGTGGCGCTTCAACGACTCACAACAGGCTACGATCTTCCGTCCTACTCCACTATAGTAACTACATAGGTACGAATGATGGGGCTCCGCAACAATAAACTTTAGCGCAAGTTAGGGCAAATTTTCAAAGTAACAGATAGTACTTCCATTAGATAATAGGATCGCCATACTACGTTTATCCCACCCACTATTCTCAACAAGACCCGAGGATATCTATATGGATGAAAATGCCTGTGCAGCGATATCCTTTGTCGTGATACATAGAGCACGACCTATTCATGGCTAGAGTTACCTAACAGGAAGTAGCTCTATTTTGCAACTTATGCCAGGGCACTAATGATGGCATTGTATGCATCCTTGGGCTGGTAGTTGCTGTCGAATAGCAGCGGTGTCAATGACGAGCGCCAAGAGTCCTAATGTCTAGTTAGCTTGCGCACTTCATATCTATAGAATGGGATAAGGAAACTCACCTTATCCGAGACGCCCCAGACAGTCATCCCAACGCAGGCATCGACGCCCAAGCAGGCGTTCACCAGCTACACCAGTCAGCATGTTTCATGGATTCAATATGGTATATATTCTTACATTTAAGTAGTCCGCGGAGGCGGCACCGGCGATATCAAGCTCTGTAATGGCGACCTCCGAGACGCCTGTAGAAGCAAGGGAGGCAAGAGCAGTAAAAGGAGGTCAATATAAAGTCTAATAATTCATTGTTTGAGGAGAGGGCACTTATCTTGCAGCCTGGCTACTTGGCCAGTGGCTCGCGCTGGAGAGTAGAGGTAAGTTTAATAATAGAAAATCACAGGAGAAAACTCATCTAGCTAAGGCCTACCTGTAATGGCATTGAGAGCCTAGTACTGATTAGCTGGTAGCCATCAATGAGCACGGGGCTATATTAATAACTCACCAATTCCATCAATTGGCACGCCATCGGCCAGCCATTGAGTGACATGACTGACCATCGCCTGAGTCTTTGCATAATCGGCAGAATCCAAGCTAGGTTATTCAATTTAGGACTGAATTTGACTTACTACTTCATAAGGGGAATAATTCGCTAATACTCACTTGTAGTCGTTGATGTAGAGCTTCGCATTAGGATCAGCGGCACGAGCAGTCTCAAAGGCAATGCGAACAAAATCCTCTCCGAGAACGTTGTAAAAGACGCTGCTGCGGAATGTGCCATCCTCGTTGAAGATTTCATTCACAACATCCTAGATGCATGGTCATTGGTCTGCAGCCCTATCTAGCGACGGACACCTTTCCCTTACCCAGTGCATGATTTTGCCTTTATAGCGTCCCATGACCTGATTGATGTGGTTGACCATAACTTGCTCCAGGGTACTTGGGTCACTGATGCTGGAAACCCAGGATGGAAGCTGGGAATGCCAGACTACAATATTCTCAGTTAGATCTGGTGAAAACGCACATACGAAACTCTATGATCACATTTGCATATGACGTACCCAGAGTATGGCCACGGATCAATTTATTGTTGGAAGTGGCATAATCAACCTGAAGAAGAAAACCCCCCAATTAGCCCCAAAGTTCGCTGAACCGACATGGGGATGAGTGAAACGAAACCCACCAAGTAATCAGCTCCAGTCCAGCTGAAGCTCCCCTGACTCGCTATGTTTCGTTAAAAGGCTGTCTTTGTCATGGACACTCTGTAGATATAGAGGTACATACGCTCAATAGACTCCCACTTCATACTGTTCTCTGGAGTAAGAGCTCCGAAGTCCGCAGCGATAACCGCTTCATTTTGACTATTTTGTAGCAGAGCTTGATCGGAGCAGGTACCGAAGTAGGACTTGCCGGCAGCTACGAAAGCATCGTGTATACTTGCTGCGGCTTGACGGCTAATGACTGCAGAGGATGCCAGGGAGGCGAAGAGAGCACACCCTGCCAGAGACTTGAGATAAACCATTCTGGAGGATCAAAAAAAAAGGGGGGGGAGGGAAAAAAAAATAATAAAACACTGGAATCTTTAAAAAAAAAAAACGATACAGTTAGGTGAAGACAATCAGACAATCGTGAAATTGAACTCGAGTTCTCAGACAGAAAATAAATACAAAAAACCTACCTACCCACCGTTTATATAAAGTCAACGATACCTACCTGTACATACCTACAGTATATAAAGTATGGATTGGGGTGCGGGGTGGCGTCCGGGGAAATCCCACTCCCACGATTTAGAAACAAGTAAACCTCTTTAATATACATATATAGGCTAATATAAAAGGGAACTATGATGCAAATCAAAAAAGAGTTACACCTATTAATTAATGACTTCAATCACCAAGGCCACTGAGAAATCGAGAGAGAGGCGCAACTGTTTCAGCCAAGGATTTTAGGTTATTGCTGATCCCTTTTTTTCATTTATTTTTCTTCAACAGACATCACCCCTACCCCCCCGCGCGGCCCTATCCCCCGCCTGCTAGCTACCTACCGGATATTATTGTGACTTGAGAAGATTTTCATTCAGGCTGTCATGAGGTAAATAGTTAATGAAATCAGGAAATCTATTTTATCCTTCCAAGGGTTGTTAGGTGAGAAAAGCTGATGTTATGCCCTTAAGTAACTTGAAATACCCGGAATGGCTATAATCCACGGTTAAAAGAACGGAGTTGGGTGGATGAAACATATACCCGTCTTGGAACCACTTGGTGATCGACTGATCGGCCATCGACAAGGAAGAGAAAGGAAGCCTCGGTTATAGTGAAGGGTTAGGAATGCTGGAGTTTAGTGGGTAGTAGGAGACCACGAAAGGAAGAAAAAGGAGAAGGGAAAAAAGAAAATACTGAGTTGTAATCTATCTATGTGTTGGCTTTTGGCTGGAAACTCCATGGAAGTAGTAAACTGAAGAAGTAGCATTTAAGATATTATTAGGGGAGAAAGGAAAGTATTTTTCGATGGATGATCGATCTCCATAAATACGAAACATGAATCCTTTGGGAGTAACAAATATTAAATGCAATATCCTTTGACAACACGGACTTTTTCGCGTTCCAGAAACTGCTCAAAGCTTCCCAGGGGAATCCCCCAAGACTGCAGTTTAGCCATGTCCACAAACTGCGCCATATCCCGCATACACAACTGGCCCACTAACATAGGGTTCACTGAGAGCTGTTTATCGATTTCCTCCTGTGTCATGTAGACTACCTTCAAATCTCTTCCCACAGCCTGGGATAGCGAATTAACCAAATCCTCCAATCGCAACAGATCCGACGCAATTTCGATCTCTTGCTCGTGAAATCTGGGCGGGTCAAAGAGTGCTGCTACGGTGAATTTGCCGATGTCGTTCGGGTCCACCATGGGGATGACAGTCTCTGGTAAAAGCGCCGTGGTAAATTGGCCTTGCTCGATGAGACCGGGGTACATCATGTGTACGAGTGGTGGTAGGAAATTGGTCATGAAGTTTCCGGGGCGAAGGACAGTCCAATATTTGAACCCGGACCGTTCCACTTCGAGTTCGATGGTTCGCTTATTGCCTAGAATTTTTGCGATGATGCTGTTCGGGTCCCAGTGTTTCAGTCGTTGTGGCTCCTGAGCACCGAAGCCGGAGGAGTAGATGATATGCTGGATGCCCACTGTTTTGGCGATGGATAGAATCCGTTTGGCCTGGGATACTTCGGTTGACATGTTGGTGAGATCTGGCGCCAGGTTGAGGAATAGCGCCGTGCAGCCTTGCATGGCTTCTTGGAGGGAATCCTCGTCGTTGAAGTCGCCTTTGAAGACAGATATACCGGTGGACTTTAGTGCTTGTGCGCTGGGAGTGGAAGGGTCTCGTGCAATTGCATGTATCTGCACGTTGCGTGTCTGGAGGTTGTTGATGACGGCACCTCCTTGGGTGCCAGTGGCGCCGCAGACGAAGATGGTGGTAGACATGGTATAGTTGATTGTTAGGATTGGAGTTTAGTTTGGGCACGGATTCTTTCAGTGGAGGGAAAGAGAAAGAGAAAGAGATGGAGAGCTGTGAATGAGAAGAAAGACGAGCGACGATATCTACAGGGCTTTATATGCATCCAGTTTTCTCGACGCAGCCATCGACAAACTTGAGTTATACGTAAATAAGAGGGAGCCAGTCAATACTTGCGGAATTCCGCAACTCAACTCCACCTGTTCTCTCGGTATTGATTGGCGCCATTGGACATACTCTGGATTAGCCTTCAGTTAGCGTGCGGAACTCCGCCATCAGCTCCACTTGAGCCGCCGCCCTTCCTTTTCTTTCTCTCTGTCTTTCAACTCTTTCAGGCAGACTTTTACATTACCAGCTTCTTTTCTAATAGCTCTCTTTCTCACACTATCCAGAGGCCAATCTTTATCCGGAAGAAATGAGAATGTCTACCTCGCGCGAGCGGGAAATTGTCCCCGCACGTCGGAAGTCTTGCGAAGCATGCAGAGCAGCTAAACGACGCTGCGATCTTGCATTGCCCTCTTGTTATCGGTGCACGCAGCGAAATATAACGTGTGCTTATCCCGGATGGCCCTCACCGGATTTGATTCCTGCGATGCTGTCCATCATTAATGGGTCAAATGACGTGGCTGAGATGACCGCCCCTCCTCCCCCATTAGTCGCAGATACCACACTTGATCTCAGATACTCGAGCATGAATGTCCTCTATCCTCCCCCAATCTGCGAGCAAAGACTTGACTTAACAACTTTTCGATCGAGATCTTTCAATGAGCTCTCTGCAGCGATTAAGTCTCGACTCCAGTACCCTATCGATTTGCTCAAGGATGTACCTAGAATGATGGTGATGGAAAACCAGACGCCCTGGTGTCATCCTCATCTGTATAGCATAGGGATGCCAAAAGTAATACAAGGCAAGTTTTTTTAAAACTTCACTGTTATCTATTGGTGAAGCTGTTGTTTTCCGTCTAAGTCATTACGTGATCGGTTTGTTAACACTGTTGTCTAGATGTCTACTCAAGCTGTGCCCTCTACATCGCCAAAACCCCCATCAATACACCCGTCATGGCAACGCTTCTCGACTCTCAGCTTCGCGAGTTACTCCAATCATATCAAGAGCTCATTCAACAACCTACCATGTCACCGCAGGATGTACTCGCTCACTGCCATGCCCTAATCCTCTATCAAATTATGCGTCTCTTCGACCCAAGTCTGCACTCCAATCCTGCAGTCTTCGATGAGGCGTTAGTTGAGGCCCTCCAATATACAGCCACGTCTCTCTTCGCAAGCACTCAGTTCCCGCTCGCCCGCGCCCCGGACGATAACCAGCAGATTCAACAGGTACTGCCCACATTCCCATCCCCGACCACCCTCGACTCCCTCATGCAGTTCTGGAGTGTCTGGGTGTTCGAGGAGTCTGCACGTCGGACGATTCTCTTGAGCTTCTTCATCATCCAGCTCTTCAAGCTCCTACGGGGCGATCGTGACATGAAGTGCGATGGGCGATTAGGCCTCATCCACTCGTGGTATTTGTCGGCGCATCTATGGAATGCACCCACAGCGTTTGATTTTGCGGTGGCGTGGTCTGAAAAGGAGAAGCTGGTTGTATATAATGCGAACATTGTTGCTGCCATGCAGGAAGCTCAGCCCGGTGATTTTGATTCGTTCGGAAAAATCATGCTGGTCTCGGTGGTTGGGATTGATCAGGCTGTGGCGTGGTTTGGAGGGAAGGGAGCGTTAATTTAATTGCACTGCCTCTTATCTTCCTTTTTTTTTTTTTTTTTTGATTCATATGAATTGATAACTAGTCCCCCAGGCCTTCAATCACCTTCATTCCATTCACATGAAGATCGTGAATGGCGATTGCCTCTGATAGGTAACATTCCCTGCAAAAAATTCTACCGACGCCGCTAAACCCAAGGCGGCGTTGGCGATTTTGACGACGGAACGAAGCCGCTCAACACAATCCAGTGATTGATAAGCATTGACTACTAGTCCGTATTCTTCCTAGTTGGCGTTTCCTTCCATGCTTGGTTTGTTATTTGGGTTTTGTCTGGCTGAACTCCTTGATCGTGGGGCGCAAACTCAGGTGAAGAAGGAAACACAGGAACACCAGCTATGGGCATCACCCACAAGGATGAAGCAGCAGGTCAACCGCTAGATCCTAACGACCAACAAGCGCACAATCCTAATGAACGTCCCAAGTGCTTCTCAAATACCATCCAAGAATGTCTTTTCGTGTTGACCACAACCATGGCCATCGGGCAAAGCTCGTTCTTTCAGGGGGTGGTGCTCGTGGTTTCCGCCACTATCGGACGAGATCTCCACATGAATTCTGCGGAAATCTCCTGGATTACTGCTGGCAACTCGTAAGTCTAATAATTTCCTATGGTGATATCATCACATTATTAAACAGATTTCAAAAGGAACAACAAAAATTAATATAAGCATGAAAACGATAGGCTAAGTAGCGGCGCATTCCTGCTAGCCTTTGGGAAGATGGCAGATATGTTTGGCCGTAGGTTTCTCTTCATCAGCGGCATGGCGGGTTTCACCCTTGCTCTAGTTATCGCTGGTTTTGCAAACTCAGCGATATACATGGATGTTTTCTCAGGTATTCTGGGTCTGTTTTCTGCGGCCGTTGTTCCACCCGCCGTTGGCTCTCTGGGTGCCGTTTACGAGAAGCCATCGCGACGGAAAAACCGCGCCTTTGCTTGCTTCAGCGCTGGGAATCCGCTTGGATTCGTTGGTGGCATGATTGTTTCGGGCATTGCGTCGCAGGTTGCAAATTGGAGAGCGGCCCTGTGGGTTCTTGCAGTTATATATGCAGTTTTCACTTTATTTGCTATCTGGACTGTTCCCAAGGATACCTCGCAGAGCTCGAACCGCCTGACTTGGGAGTCTCTAAAGAAGCTAGATCCGGTTGGTATGCTGTTGGTTATGGCTGGAGTAGCGCTATTCTCTAGCTCCCTTTCGTAAGTAGTGGGGGGGGGGGGGGGGGGGGGGGGGGGGGGGGGGGGGGGGGGGGGGGGGGGGGGGGGGGGGGGGGGGGGGGGGGGGGGGGGGGGGGGGGGGGGGGGGGGGGGGGGGGGGGGGGGGGGGGGGGG